>OY284475.1:32895186-33495186 GCA_958336345.1 Dorcus parallelipipedus
GCCTTGGAAATACGAATAACTTGAATATATTCTGGTAGTCATATAACATAAATGTCTCAAGGAAAATTGGGTTTTTAGAATAAAATAATCATTTATTAATAATTAAAAAAATAATACAACAGAAAAATTAATGAAAATCATTCAATATTGAAATCTTTCTTGCTATCGAATTTAGGGATTGCTGCGAGATTCGAGTTTTAATTTTATCCGCCTTCTCTTGTCCTTTTATTATACGATTTTGATGATAACTCTGTTATTATTATTATTACAAATACGAACTTTTTTTTGTCATAATATCACTAAAACACATAATTTTGCTATTAGGTAAGATTATCTCAAAGTTTGGTTTTTTGACCCACCCTATTGTATAATCTCCTCCCCGATGATAATTCTTGAAAGAAAATTTCTGATTCTTTCCAGTGCAGCCAAACTTACTTGAAAAGTATCTTTTCTGACCAGGTTTTGCTAAGGTGTAAACAATCCGGGAAACTACCGTGCAGAGACCTTCTTCATACCTAAATCGTCATGCAAAATTTTCAGGACACTTCTATCGGACTTACAGACTTTAGTGGTTCAGTGGCAATAACAGAAACCTTTATAAACCGTTCTTGCGGTATTAAATTTTCGACTTTTTGCACCATCTCATCAAATCTAGCTTCTTCGGGTCGTTTGGACTTTTGGTCTCTGTCCCATGGAAAGAGTTTGGATTAAAATGTAACTTGAAAGTAAGATGGTACATCTCCTTCACACATAGCAATGTTTCTTTCATAAATAATTTTAGCCTCATCGCCTTCTTTTGTTAGAACTTTAAGGCACTGCAATTTTCCACCTTAATTTTACTCATTTTATTTATTATTTATTTTTATTACTCATTTATTTATTCCCAAATCTCTATAAACACCACAAATTTTGCCAAAGGAACCGAATTACGTTGCAGTCTCCGACCGATAGTATCCTTGATGTACTCGATCAGGGGCCCGATTCTCGTACCGTGCGACAAGATTCGTATGCGAAAATAACCCTCGTACAAAAACTATACAAATCGTTCGAAAATTGCATTTTGACGTTATTTTCGCATAGGAATCTTTTCGCACGGTTCTAGAATCGGGCCTCTGATTCAGATCTGGTGAACGAATACACGTTAAGACCGCTTTACAGTTCCCAATTATTTATTGCCGGCAATGAAAATTGCAGCGATTTGTATTGCATGCATGCGCAGTGTTGTATTTTTATACAAAATGCAAATACCGCGCATGCGTGCAATACAAATCGCTGCAATTTTCATTGCCGGCAATAAATAATAAAATAATTTTAATATAGCACAACCTCTACAAATCAGTACCCGGCGTCGTTAGATATACCTGTACAAGATATATACAAGTTCAATATGATATACCATCTCATACCATGACGTAGCGCTGCTGCGTGGTTGAATACAATCTTCGACTAGATGCCATCCAGTTGCCGGCCAATTTTGATTCGTTCGTAAACATGATGCTCTTCGATTCTGCAATTCACCTACTGTTTTCAATGGACCCAAGGCCGTGACGTAGCGTGCCGTACACGTCGATGTTCCACTACATCTACTCCTAGCACAATGTCATGGTATGGAGTGATGTCTTATATTGATGCCGTATACGTTTTGTACGGGTTCAGCAAACGAAGACAGGTCACCATGTAAAAGATATGATATGACTCCAGTACTGACATCCCTCAACAAATCATTCAATATCAGATCAAATCACCTGGTATATAAAATTTAATTACATTCGGATTTCGCGTTCTTCAGAAACAGGGTGCCTCCTAAAGTTATGATCAGGCTTACGATTTCGGTCCACGTCGCATTTAAACATAGGTACTTATTGAAAATTTATTACGGGCCACGCGAGCGCAGTAAATAATTAAATAAAGTTTAACATAAATTAAAAAAGTATGTAAGACAATATTTACTACCTGCCGTGTTGTGCGAAGCCGGGGAATTTACAATCCAATATGTTCGAATTGGGCCGAAATCGTAAGCCTGCTTATGATATTCTATAGGAAGAATCTTAATGAAAATTCAGATTTTGGGACATTTGGGAATTACTAATAAGGGTCCAGTAGTTCATGTTATTAACAAAAATGAATGAATTACAGTAATTAAATAAAAGGAACATATTGAAAGATATAGCAACATTGATTAGAGCAAATGCCAGAAATTGTAAGAATTGCAACATCGACAGTAGTCGCAACCGGTAGTCGTATAAATATAATTAATAGTACGTGTAAATAATAATAAATAAATAACGTATAATGTCATTGAGAAATAAATAATACTACGTAACAAACAGTAGTGACGTTTACTTTCGCGGGACGCTATGACTTTCACAAAGTTAGTTTTGTATAAACTTATTTATTTATAACTTGCATGATTGTTGTGAAAAACGATTCAAATATCCATCGTCGGAATTTATAATACTTAAGTTTCATTTCACGCCTCTATAAATATGTAACAGAGGTGAGAACACGACATTCTCTATCTGCCACGCTCACCCGTGGAATTCAAGAATTAATAACTATTTATAGTTAAGTAATTGAAATTACAAATTCCAACATTAAAGCAACATCAGCAGGACAAATTACAACAAATTAAACATCCTAGAGAAAACACATGTAACTATTTTCAAATGTAGACAAGGTATCTACATCAATGTCGCCAAGATTAAGTGAGATATTTTTCTAATTGCATGAATTTAACAGACGTAAATGGAAGTGTTCACTTGATTAAAAACGATGTTAAGTATGCATTTACGTACGTGAGCGAACGGACCAGTTCGTTTTTTTTTTCAGTAATTTAATAAGTTAATTTTAACGGGCAGAGCGGAGGCCGCATTAATTTGGAAGTTACATAAGATATAAAATTGGTGCGGAAAGCTAACCTGTAGACCTAATCTGAAATTCTAGCACCCGCTACAACTAATCTTCGACTAATTGAATTTGCTAGATTGCTTTGCTCGATAAAATATACATTTACCTAGCACTTGCTACTCGTAATTCTCGGTTATCTCTGCCTACCTTCCAACTAAGTTATATCATGCGTTTTTACTTTTAAGATTTATCAAATTTATAGCATCACACAGTTGGTTAATCAAGAAAACGAAATTAAAAATCTTTAATAAAATTTGTTCTTATTATAATAAGTTAATTTTTTGTAAGAATACTGCAATATTTTAACATTTTTTAAATATTTCGATAAATCTTACTTTTTCTTCTTTAATCATTGGTATAATGAATTTTCTTACCTTCGTAATCGACCTTCCAAGTTCCAGTTCCAAATAAATTTCAAATTAGAAAATATTTTCTGAAAATTTAAGAATTTGTCAAGCTGTCACGGTTGACGGCGGATCAACGTTCATGCTGATGTCGTTGGGTGGTAGAACATTATCATTGGAATTTTCAAAATTGGAAGCATTGTCTCTTTACCGACGAATCGAGATTTTGTTTGTACACATGTGATGGTATGAAGAGAAAGAGGACAACGATACACTGGCGTGCAATAAAATCGCGTACACCTTCAAAATCAAGTAACAAAGTTTTTATCTATTTTTGGGTTTGTAAATCGGTATTTTGTGAATTTTGACATACTATCAAAAATGTAGGTTATAAACTGAGAATTTAAGATTCTTGTTACGATTTATTTAAGTATGAATTTGTTATTAAAGTATCAGGAAACAAACGTAACACAGGTCCCTTTCATTTTTATAAAATAGAATTTATGAATAATAGTAGATTATACCACTAGTCAATAATGATAGCTATTACTCCCGAGGAAAAGTATTTACGAACCGAGCGCGCAGCGCGAGGTAGTAACACTCCGAGGGAATAATAGCCATTATTGCGAGTAGTATACTCTTCTTTATCTACGACTAAATTATTAAATTATTAAATTCACAAACACTACGCGTTTGACAATGACAGTTTTGAGTTTGTGTATTTTGTTGCCATGGTATTATTTGATTAGAGAAATTTTGTAATTGCTGAGCAAGAGGGAATAATGACTATTAATCCCTCGTCATTATTCCCTAATAGAATATTGCATGGCATTATTGTTCACAAACCACACATATAATACTTCCATTATATTTTAGTCGTAGATAAAGGAAATATAAAGTTCAATATTTTATCATTTCTCCATCAGCTTCTAATACTCGATTCAATCTTTCAGGCATAATGTGAAATAAGATTTCATCAATAATTTGGCTTCATTCTTCCTTATCATGATTCAAGTAAAATAGAAAGCGTGACAGCTTCTGATTTTCTATCAATACTATTTTTTTGGCACTTGTCGAATTCTTTGAATCAGAATTTATAATCCTTCGACCTGCAGTTGACCATAATGCCGGAAGGTTTGTCATAAATAACGAGATCTCGTATTGTTTGATATCGATTTTACCTCAAATGATTAAAGAGAGCTTCATCTTGCTTCTGAGTTGAATTTTTTTAACGTCCCAAAGCTGCTTTTCTACTTACACTTTCTTCCTCTATCTACATCGTCTCTGTTCGTGTAAGAGTGCTTTTATTTAGACCATAATTATCCGCCAGTACTCCTATTCGTCATGCATCTTCTAGAGAGTATTAAAATTGATTCTGTTTGTGTCAGTTCGGCATTTTTATTGTTTGACACTGACAGATTATAAATTAAGACCGATTCAATAGAACAAAAATTGGATGTACGCGATTTTTTTGCACGCCACCGTACAATGAAAATTTAATGGCATGAGCCACTCTTTTTGGTGGAGGATCAGTTTGTGCCTGGAGAGGCATATGTTTTGATGGCCACACTGACCTGCTGGTTTTTAATTAATGAGACAATGACTGCCTTTATACACTGTGTCCCCGGATTGAGTTCGCGATACGTATAATGGACCAAAAATTTTTGAATTTAGTTTTCATGTTCTGCATTTCAGGCTTGGCGTGAAATGAATTTGCGCCAAATATGACGCCGAAAGTCTTCAAGGTGGCGGAATTAACACAAGAAGAAGTAAAGTATGTGTAGGTAAAGTGGTCTTCCTTTTGAATTTAGGAGAAAAATTTAATAAGATAAAATGATTCCCATTTCAAATTATGGAGACATACCAAATTTCAATATCCTGGAAAAAAAATTGAATTACGGAATATTAGGATTTGAGTAGAGTTGTAAGACATTAACACTGTCAGGTGCTAATATGGACAGAGTGTTCTTTGAATAATCAAATTTTATTTGTTTTTGGTCAATAAACATGTAGATGTCGTTAACATTTTATAACTTTACTGAAATATTCATTGGACATTAATATTAATAATTAATAATATTGAAATATTATTCATAATTAGCAATTTTCTGCAATTCAATTTTTTTCCTAGTATGTTGTAATTTGGTATATCTCCCTAATTTGAAATGAGAATCATTTTACCTTATTAAATTTTTCTCCTAAATTCAAAAGGAAGACCACTTTACCTACAAAGATTTTACTTCTTCTTGTGTTAATTCCGCCACCTTAAAGACTTTCGGCGTCAAATTTGGCACAAATTCAATTAATGTCAAGCAGAGCTGAACTGCAGAACATGAAATCTGAATTCAAAAATTTTTGGTCCATTATACGTATCGCGAACTCAATCCAGGGACGCACTGTATATCGCGACAGGTTACAGAGCCGATAATACAGCCATTTGCTGCTGCAATAGGTGAAGGATTTGTTTTTATTGATGATAATGCACCTCCTCACCGTGCAAGAGTTGTAAATGATCGGATAGAACATCATGGGAATACGAGAATGGAGTAGCCACCCTGCTCACTAGACATGTGTCTCCGTACACCTTACAGCAATTGTCTAGGGCATAGAAAGCAATTTGAGAAGTCATACCTCAGGGTTTTATCAATAACTTGATAATGAGTCTTTCTAATAGGGTAACAGCATTAAGACGAACGAGGGGTAGGCCTATACGGTATTAACTTTCTTTAATTCGTCAATAAAAGAACTTTGTGAGTTCTTATTTTTCTCCCATTGATACAATATTTTTTCAATTACTCATTTTTTACCCATTAAAGGTCTGTTTTTTTTATTTCTTTAATATTATCGTAGTATCCATCAATAAATAAATTTGTATCACTTGGATCTGCAATTCTTTTTTAAAATTTCTACGTAAAAAAATAAATCATTGTAATATCCACTTAAATTGTTTAGCATTCTATACAATAGTCAGAAGGAAGTAGGTCGAGAACAATTACCAACAAAAATCTATATTTTTATCAGCTAGGAATTCTATTTACCAACATTTATTTAAGCTTATTTTAAAAGTCACCTTGTTTCCTCAGATCATAGTGTCTTTTTTGTTCGTCCAATTAAGGCTATAAAGCTATACATCCCTACTGAAAATGAAGCTTTTCTGGTAGTTCTGTTTCCCACTTATCTCTCCGTCGGATAATTTCCATGTATTTTGTGTTTTATTTTAATCTAGGTTTTTCTTTTGGTCTTCTCTCTTGTTTCTACTTCATAATTTTCTTCAGCGCTGATCTTTTTTTGCGTATTTGATCCTGTATAACCTTTTGGGATTTTATCTTTTATTATTTTCTCCTCCTAAGATCTTAACGTATTATTCCTGGTTTACTTAAATAATATTTTGGTACTGCTTTAACTCTGCATTTTATTCTTTTAATTATTTCTCTGAGTTAATTTTTCAATGATTTTTATGCAAATGTTATAATCTATTCGTTAAAAATTATATTCAGACAAGAAATCAATCCATAATAAAAAATCACGTGTTATAAGTTACAAATTACATTATTACTATTAGTTTTAATGTGCAGCTTACATAGAATCGTTTATTCTGACAAAGATTTAAGCCAATAATTTTTTTTTTCATTTAAAGTAGCATTGAAAAATTAAATGTGCAAGTAATAAAAAAAACTTTATTAAGATTATTTTTGAGTTTGGGACGAAACTATGGAGAAGTAGACATGGTTTCTATACGAAATTAGAAAAATGATAAGGTAAAACATTTACATCGGATTAGAAAAATAATAATTCAAGAGCTACATAAAAATATTTTTTTATTATTCTTTTAAATAAGTTATCACCAGTTCCCCAGTGAGCGGAATAAAATATTTTATTTCAGCCTCCCCACCAATTATCATTGAACCAGAGAAATGCGAGCGGCAGGTTGCAATTGCATTAGTATCTAGTGTTACTTAGATAAAATTTGTCTCAGGTCTATTTTGAAGAGGCCCCAAATAGGGTCGAATCAATTTTCACACAACGTCAGGTTAAAAATCGGCCGCGACCCAAACTATTGATTACCAATGTGCTTGATTCCGAGAAAACTACGACAGGTCGGTTTTATTACAGTGGAGGTCTCGAGCTACTCTTCTACAGCTGTACAAAGGATGCTTGAGGATTCCATTATAATCAAAACCGACTTTATTTTCTAAATTATCATTATATATTATTTTTTTTTTCTTTAAAAATATCTAAGTATGTGTTTAATTACGTTCCCTAGTTATAAAAATGTCGCGATTGAAACAGTACACTAGTTAGATATCACAAAAACCAAAATAATTTTCTTGATTTCCAGTTCATGTATTAGATCACGAAATATAAGCCTTTGGGCTTTATTTCTTGATTAAAATAGCTTGGTGTTTTAAATTTATTTCGTAAATTATTCTTACTGTGTGAATTGCCAAAAACTTGACATACTTTTAAATATTGAATTTATTCAACGAAACAGAAACAAACAAGGAAACAGAATAAAACTTTACCACATATTCGTACATATTTACAACTTCTCATTTTATCTAAATTTTAAATATGTGATTGCATTCGAATGGCAATGGAATAAAGCAACATTATCGCTTTGCTCACGGGACAGAATACATTAGAAACTTAGAACAGGTATGTCTGTAAATAAATTGCCGTCTCTGACATTTAATAACTTAAATCTTATATATTATTACGTTACGTTTAAGGAAATATTTATTGCGCTACAGCTGGATAAAGGAGGCGGTTAAATATTACTTTAATAAATTTAATTGACGTAAATTGTTTAAATGGTTATTCTATTAAATGCGCCTTCTATCTCGCTTCTCAGACTTTATATTCTGTGAGAGCTGAATATATTATTTTGTTCATTGGCATTGTAAATGCATCTGTGAGAAATGGTTAAATGGATCAATGGAAGGAATTACGGACACTTTTAATGCACACAAACGGACTGATGTCTAGGACGATTTCGGTTAAATATGACGTCAGAAATAAAAAAAACTAAGAACCAGCATACAATACATAGGCAATATCAAAAAAATTCCATTGTGAAGGTTATCACGTTTACAAATTTATTCTGAAGTAATTGCGTGCTTTATTTAGATTATGCACAGCGGAACTTGAATTTCTGTTCTACGCTATTTCTGGCAAAATTGAATAACATGCTGGATTGAATTAATTGAATTGAAACGGAAACTTACATATAACAGAAATGTTCAGAAATCTCGCAACTGCAAATTTCTTATTCTATCAAAGTACGGAGTTGTGCCAATTTCAAAATAATAGTATCTTTGTATTACCTTGTAAAATAAACCCGTATATGTAAATCGAAGCTGTTGACATAATTATCATTTATTAAATATTGGCTATACGAAGCATTAAATGTGTCAGGACCGGTCTTTTCTGAGACGGGGGTTGGGCCCTAATGTGTGATATTTTTACCAAGAGTTTACAAACAATTGAAACACTTCTCTTAATATTTATATTATTTTTTTTCTTAAATAATACTGAATTTTTTTATTCTAGCTTGTTATCTGTTTTAAAATTTACAAACACTGTAATAAAGGAAACAGCAGTACGGTGTTTTTTTTTATTGCAACTAGAATAACAACTTTTAAGATATTTTTCTACGCAATCCTAGAATTTTTTAATACCCGTGCTGTATAAGTTTAACACTGCTCGCATTTTCACGGATCGCCTAGAACTCGCCGCGCCGTGATCAGCATTGTTCGTGTACGATTAGATAAGCGCTTACTGTTCAGGATAATAATAATAATAATAAAATAATAAAATGTCTTTATTTTTGTTGGCGGGGTTCAGCCTAAGCTGCTCTGCCACCCAACCAACGGTGATAATATTGACAATTGACATGATATGACATAATAAAAGAAAAAACAATTCATTCATACAACTAAATCCAAAAGACTTATGCGAGACGGAGTATGTATATTATAAGTACAGTCGCTGTTGCGCAATTAGTAATTGATTCCGATAGGCAAGTTTAAAGGAGTGGAGCGGCAAAAGACGCAGCTCATGAGACATCTTGTTATACAATGTGTTTCATTTCTCATCTACACACCCCTGTAGTTTTTATATTTATTAACGGATCGATTTTAAATTTTCGCCAGACGAACATCCTCTTAAAACACACATTTTTCAAATTTGAAACCTTTTGTATTGCAAGCCATGACCTACTGCGATTTAATAGAAAGTCGAAAAAATTAAGAAAACATAGTAGGCCTTGTTTGATCAAAAAAAGTTATTAGAAAAAGTTGTTTAGAATTACGAAATAACCCCAATTACCAAATTTGGTTGAAAAATTTTAATTTTTAATTATTAAAAAAATAGAATTTCAATTTAATCTACAGTTTTACAAAACGCTAAAACTAACCGACTAAAACACACAGAATGAAAAAAACAGCTTAAACTAATATTTTACCAGGCCCCCATCGTGCAGTATGCATTTTTCGATACGTTTCCTATTATTCTTTACAACATTGTTTAGTTCCTGTGATGCTCAAGACAAGCTTGACGAACCCTGTTGCGTAAGTCTTCTGCATTATTATTTTGATTTTTGTACTCTTTCTGTTTAAAAATTTTCATTTAACCATTCGCGAACTATTCTAGCATTAAGAATAGTTAGAGAATGGTTAAATGAAAATTTTCCTTTACGATGGAATGAGCAGAAACAGTCCTTTCATGTTTTGGTGACCCAGATCTCCTGACTTACCACCTCTGGATTTTTATTTATGGGGAATACTTAAACAGAAAGTCTACAAAAATCAAAATAATAATGCAGAAGACCTACGCAACAGGATTCGTCAAGCTTGTCTTGAAATAACACCCCATGAACTAAACAAAGTTGTAAAGAATAATAGAAAACGTATTGAAAAATGCATACTGCGTGATGGGGGCCTGGTAGAACATTAGATTAAGTTGTTTTTTTTTCATTCTGTGTGTTTCAGTAAGTTAGTTTTAGTGTTTTGTAAAACTTTAGTCAGTTAGTTTTAGCGTTTCGTAAAACTATGGATTAAATTGAAATTCTATTTTTTTAATAATTAAAAATTTAAATTTTTCAACCAAATTTGGTAATTGGGGTTATTTCGTAATTCTAAACAACTTTTTCTAATAACTTTTTTTGATCAAATAAGGCCTTCTATGTTTTCTTAATTTTTTCGACTTTCTATTAAATCGCAGTAGGTCATAGCTTGCAATACAAAAGGTTTCAAATTTGAAAAATGTGTGTTTTAAGAGGATGTTCATCTGGCGAAAATTTGAAATCGACCCGTTAATAAATATAAAAACTACAGGGGTGTGTAGATGAGAAATGAAACACATTGTAGATATACGACGAGTTATAAGAGAAGGACCTTTCGAGGAGGGCGGTTTTATGCAATGGTGTATGTAAGGCACTAGTTCGTCGTAATACTCTATCGTGTAAAGCCGGACTCAGACGACTGGTGTACTTGGCCAATATTTGTTAATGGCGTATACTTGCCATGCCGTGTGAGTGGTTTACTTGTACAATTATTTGTCACTGGTGAGTACTGGTCAATTTCCCATCGTCTGTCGGTAAAAATGGCACAAGTGTAAGGAATCACAATTATTGGTCAACTTGACAAGTTCATACTTGTGGTTGCGCTCACACGAGTTGTTAATATAATTGTGTATTGCTTTGCAACTACTATTCATTCTGTATTGATAAGCGGATAGAAAAGGTAAAGTGTTTATTAATAATTATAAAAAAATTAAATGGAGTGGTCTAATGAAGTGGTACTTGAATTTCTTGATTTTTTTTTACTTTTAAATAATATCCACAAATTAGTACTAAAACGCTGCACAAGGGACAACATTTTCAGAATGACCGCTATCCATGATGGCCAGCACTCTTCTATCTATTCCGCCAACATTGTATAAATTCGCTAGCGTATTTTAAAAAAAATTGTACACGTCGTGTGAACGCCTTTGCGTAAAATGGCCTTTATGAGCTGGTACATTTGCCAAGTATACCAATATTGGTATATTGGCCAAGTACACCAGTCGTCTGAGTCCGGCTTAACATGTATCTGGGAACAAGTAAATTACTAAGGTAAGACGGGCAAGAGGTGATATATACTTTGTGTACTAAACAGGCCATATGTAACTGTCTTCTATTAGACATATTTAACCATTTAGCTTCCACTAACTTACATGATATGTGATCTCTTCTTTTCAAACCGTAGACAAAACGCAGACAGGAGTTTTGGACTTTCTGTATTCTCATTGAGGATATGGAATCTAGACACGGGCCATAGACAGTATCACAGTAATTAAAATGTGAAAGCACAAGTGACTCACACAATTGAATTTTTAATTTTATACAAAGGAAGTGTCTGTTCATGTACAGTCGTTTTAATGAGGAATAAAATTTCTGAATTGATTTCCGTACATGAGACGAGAACCGTAAGTCGCTATCGAAAAGTACACCTAAATATTTTAGTGTTACACTGAATGGAATTTTAATATTGTCAACAAATATATTCATACCGTCTATGGCCCTTTGTCGATCTTTAGCACTGCCAAATACAATAACCGACGATTTTCGAAGGTTAATATGCAATGAATGAGAGGCAGATATCACACTTAATCGTGATACTCGTATATCCTCATTGATTAGATTAGTAGCAATTAGTAGTCAGAGACCTTGAAACCATAATATAACTGCGTATCATCAGCATAAAAATGCGCATTGCAAGAATTAATTTTGGTATAGAAGTCTGCAGTATATAAGTATATAAGTATATTGAGGTGCTCCAGATTCAATACTTTGAAATGAGGAAAGAACACCATTTACCACCACTGCTTGCATCCTGTTATTTAAATAAGAAGAAATAAATTTGATTACATTATCACTATACAGGGTTATTCACGCAAACCGTTCATTAAAAGTTTGATTATCCTTTTCTTGGGACGCTTGTGATCTTATAAAACGAAAAAGGATGAATTTCATTACCTTAAATTGAAGAATAAAATAGCCGCTAGTTTGCAATTCTCTGGGTTAGCGTGAAAGTGTTTTAAAAACATTGTCTAATTATCTTCGTTATTTGTTACTGATCTTCGTTTTGTTTTCCAAGTTGTTTAAAGTTAGGTTCAAACTTTCCAAACTTTGTTTTAATCATAGGAGACAAAAGGGATGCATTTTATTGAACACACATTCTCTGCTCTGAACAATTTTAGATCATTCTTCATGAATTTATAAAATAGATTTAAAATATCAACGTTTGGATAATTTTCATTTTGATTCTCAACTTTTTTTTGCTTTTGCTTAAAATTTGTAGTAACAGCAAACGTTAAATGTAATTGTTTGTTATTTTCAAACTGTTAAAGATAGATATAGGGAATGCTACTACAGATCGATGCAGCATTTAATTGCACATTCGATGGTGTATTCAAACGTTGGCCATTCCATTTGAAAAAAAGTGTTTTTTTTGTGTTTGAATATCTTCGAGTGGAGTGGTATATTTTAGACACCCTGTAACTTAATAGATTAGGCTTAAGGAATTTTCAGGAACCTTAAAGCCTCAACTACAATTGCAGATTACAACTACAGATTGCAGAATCCAGATTTTTAAGAAAATTCAAAATATCTCAAAAATGATGCATTTTAGAGATAGGGAAATATATTGCAATTTAACATATTTTTACATATAGAATTCAAAAACGTGATAAAAAATATAGCATTCCATTTAAAATAAGCGAGTTGTTGGCGACTTCCGGTATAACCGGAAATGACTGGAAGTCAATTTTATTTTACTTGAAAAGATCCTTTCGAAGTATCTCTCCTCCGTAAATTTCAAATTTCTATATAAACTTCTTCTTTGAAAACTCTTAATGAACGGTCTACGTGAATAACCCTGTATCATATAAGCATTTTCTTTAAAAAATAGTACTGAAACTAACACAATAACTTCAGTTTTATTACATTTCACAGAAGCACGTAAAAGTCTATTTCTACAGTGTCTTTCAAAAAGTGTGCTACAAGAAAGCACAAAATTTCGGAACGCATTGAAACAATCACTCAGAACCAAAAGATATAATCGAGAAATAAGAACAAATTTCATGTTTCCCTATCCATATTATTTTGGCGGACACTTTAATCCCATCAGTATTTCCTAATGTAGTGTGTATAAAGAGTGATTCACAATAAATTGTTATTTTTTTTTTATTTTTGAGATAGGAGGCTGCAATTTCATATTGTACACCATTCAAGATAAATTTCATCTGACATTTCCCAATTTAACTTTAAGGGATGCAGAAGCATTCTGAGCCAATAAATTTTTATAAAAATCGATAATTAAAAAAAATCCCATTTGTAGCACACTTTTGAAAGATAGTGTATAAAAACTGAAAATAAAATAAAAATTGTTGGTTTCTTTTTGTCATTTTGATTTTTTCTTTGAAAAACCTGTACTTCCTTTTTATGATTCAACAAAAATGATTCAGTTAGTTTGTAGTTCAAATGACTAGTTTATAAATTGCCCTTGATTATATTTTATGAATGCAGAGGTTAAAAGTCTAGATTTTCATATTGTTTTTAATATCATTCTTCGGTAAATTGCTTGAAACATAATTATTCAACATTATTTCCATACAACATTTTGAATAAAATTGTATGCAAATCCAAAATAACGGCGGCAATGACGATTCAGTTTGAGAGAAAGCCGTCATCACGAATCCTTTCGTCAAGTTATTAGAGATTATTTATATAAAAAAAGGATGCGCATTGAATTGGTTTATTCAACAATGATTCTGTGTGTTATTATGTCTGTAAAAATAATAGTATTTAATGAAGGTGACAGCGCTGCTTTTCTAAATTGAGTGACTCGCGTTTTTAAAACAACAGTCAATTAGTAACTCACTGACCGAGGCGTTGTTTTAACTAAAAGTAAATGGTTTTTTGGTCGTTCTCGTTAAAATAATTTCGAGCTTTGCTTTGTTTTACTTGCGCGGGAAAAAGCGGAGAGCCGTAATTTGGTTCTCTCTATTTATTATTCATTTTTCGTATAATAGAAAACCCCTAGCTCGGATAACGAATTGATTCTATTTCATGTACACAAACATAACAATAATAATAATAAATAACTTCGCCATTTTTATTACGGTAGTTAACAAAAATATCGTTTACGGCGTCATTACCGGAGATTTTTATCTGGCGTTTTAATTACGAAATATCTCAAAGGATAATTTATATGTTAAATAATCGATAAGTCATTAAAATGCAAGCCCACGAACGCTCCTTCGAACAGACGCATTAAACATATTTTAATTATAATAATATTTCTTGGGGTTTCGTTTAAATACCTTCCTTGAATTTTTATGTGACGCAATTTTGTAAATGGGTTGATTATTTATATGCACGTCTTTTATCATACCGTTAAAACTCTTAAGTCTTCAAGCATGCAGAAAATACTAATTAAGTATTGTTTATTCTCTGATGAAATCCGGATTGTCCTCCTGAAGCATATTACATTTAAACTAAAAACTATAGAAAAATAGAGTAAAATTATTAACGATTATGTTTCAAAAAGCTTAGAATTACGGTAATTAACTTAGATATATTTCATTATTAAAACTTGTAAAAAAATTAAAATGTTCAACTCTTTTTGACAAGTAGGTATAAGAAGGTTACAAAAATTTAAAATAGGATATACAATACATTTTATAATACAATATTTTTATACTCGAAAGCTTAAGGATATTATATGTACAGTAGCGAATACTGTATCTACAGTTCATTATACTCAAAAATTTGATGATCAAATCAAAATTTGCAGAATATAACAAAAAATATATTCTTATTAAGAAAAACATTAAGTCTGTTCCCTTCAAACTAATGTATTTTACAAGTAATTTTTGTGTACCTTCCTATTTCTTTAAATTAAGTAACATTTTTTATTTGATTTTTATGCAACTAAGTAGGTACGGTAAACTTGCCTAATTCGTACCTGCGTCTAAATCGTACCTCCACAATTTCTCGTATGCCGTAATGGTGATAAGCCCTTGTAGCAGCGGAAACTGTGAATAAGAGTGAATAACAGTGAACTATATGATTTAACCTAGCCATGTTATTGTGGTAGGCATACCATGGAAAATTATTGAAAAAATAAGTTTTTGACGACTCGCAACCAACATTTACATGTTTGCGATGACACGTTTTGTCCACTTCGACTGCCATCTCGTGCGTGTTAGCTTCTGAGGCAGCGGTATTGTTGCTATTTGCTTTCACGACACGAATTATAGGTCGGAAAATAGTTGTGCTGCGACGCAATTATTTCACATGTTTGCATTCACGCGCTAACCGTGCGTATATCTTGTTGGTCGTCGGGGTTGGAGTGGAGTTCTCAAGCTACTGTTTTGCTGATGAGGCCCCAATTGGGGCCGAAATAGCTATACAGAATATGCTCGGAGGCCCCATTGCGATCCTGACGACTCGCAACCAACATTTATATGTTTGCGATGACACGTTTTATCCGTTTCGACTGCCATCTCGTGCGTGTTAGCTTATGAGGCAGCGGTATTGTTGCTATTTGCTTTCACGACACGAATTATAGGTCGGAAAATAGTTGTGCTGCGGCGCAATTATTTCACAAGTTTTTGACTAGTTTTCAGTAAGACTTTTACGTTACTCATAATGATTTTGCATAAATTCTAGTGAAGATAAAGAATGGAACAAGTTTTTGTGCAAAAGTACACCTATTTGCAATGTTATTTTTGGTACTGTTAACCGCCGGCCAGTTACAGTTGAAATAAACTGTCCTAGGGAACTACGGACACCCAAATTCTAGCAGAAAATTCATACGAAACAACTTACATGAAAAGTTCACTAAAGTAAAGAAGAAAAGCACACCTTAGAATTTAACAGCAAATGAGACTCTCAAAAAGAAAAACAGCGTTAAAAAAGACAGCCAATAAAGACAACAAGAGAAAACGAAGAAAAAAATAGGCAAAAAGACCGAAAACTGGTTCGGTACGATTTTGGAACATTGATCTTAAATCGTACTTTTTTCGTGTTTTTGAAAAACTTTTGTTTCTTTAAGAATTCGTAATTTTTCATTTTTGTTTGCTTGTAAAATTATTGACGCTGTTAACAAAGAGTTAATTATTGCTACAGCGGTTTACTTTTCTTCAAATTTGGTAGAGTTATAGGCATATGTTCTTAAGGGGTACGAATTGGGAAAGTTTACCCTACATCGAAAAGGTTTCGAAGTTCTAATTCTATTAAAAATAGTTTTACAGTAAACCCCTGTTAAGAAGAACTCTGTTTACCCAAACATCTCATTAATACAAATAAAAGCAACGGACTCAATTGGATTATTATATTAACCTGACTTATGGCTTTTTATTCGGTTAAAACAAATGAGTAGCACTGTATGTACACAATTACATACTAACATTAACATACTAAGTTTCTTTAAATAATTTTTTAAACTGTGCTTGATTGGTTTGTACGAATTTTTATAACACGAACAAGGCAGTATCCGGTCCTTTTGGATTCATCTTAACGAGGGTTTACTGTATTTGTAAATAAAATTTTAATTCGAATATCTGATCTAGAAAAAAAATTTATTTTGTTGACAAACTCTTTGACGTTGGTGTTATGTTGCTTTTCTATCCATTTCTATTTGCTATCTATCTATGCCGTGTGGGCCATCGAAAACGAAACAGACTGAATACTTTCTAGGAAAACGTTTGTTTGAAAAACCGCTAAAACACGTCGTTTTTTAATTCAAGGAGAACACTTTTTATCCTGTACTAAACTCTTTTCAATAGCCTACCCGGGTTACGAAAAATTAATATATTCACGTCTTATTTAAAACTTGAAACTTTCAACTTTGTTAAAACGGTTTGCTTGTGTGGTATAGTCCTGCCACTGAACGCACGGAACAATAAAGCTGCGTGATGTATGTACACGTGATTGTTGTTTCTGTGAGCCCGATTTACACTAGACCACAGTGTAATTCGTCTTTTTCCTTTTTTTAAGAGATTTACGTTATTATTAATCTTGACGAGAAAGATATCCGTTATCCATAATTCTATTGAAAATGTCTTTTAACATTTTTCCATATTTTAAAAGCTAACCCAGTACCTACTGCGCGTACACGGTTTTGTTTCTGTTTGGTGTAAATACGTCTTTCCGTGTTCTTGCCATGAGGGTAGGGGACATCCGAACTGCGGTCAAAATTGAAACAGGTAAGAAGGTCATTAAGGAGGTTGTTTTTCGCGACTGAATTGTAGTCAGGCCCTAAATCCCGGGACGGGGGTTTTAATCCCTTAATATTTTTGTCGTCAAAATTATATTTTAATTCATACCAAATATAAAATTATATTAAATTTCTACATAAATTTTAATAATCCTTAATGTTGCCCACGTTGAAATTCTGACCGCAGTTCTGACAAGGATTACATCCTACCACGTACATAGAAATGTTTTGACCGCAATTCGGTCACTTTCGAAAAACGGACCGCAGTTTGGTCGCACCGAGGGTAACGCGTGATCACCCCGTCTGTTCGGTGGCCGAAGTATAAGACACTTGATATTGGAGTTTTGACGATATTCTAAATAATGTAAAACATGTAATTATTTATTAGGTTTACACAATTTTTCAGATTACAATTAAACAAATTTTTACTGTTTTTCGTTATTTTATGTTTGTTAAAGTTATTTAACACATAGGTATGTTTTTCTAACTAGAGATATTTAAACGGGTACAAAATAATACTAAACAGAAGAGTGTATATAGGTTCTTATAGTTCTATCTGACAACCAAATATAACATATAGGTAGGAAGATAGTTTCTTTGAATTTCGAAGATAAATACAAGAAATAACTTTTTTCAAAAGTTATAATTGCATATCTCTAAACAGACTTGAATTTTTCAACAGTAAGAATAAATTATGCACTTAGTGTCATATGAAAGCAAAAACCGCAAATTTCGATAATGAGCTGGGGGGGCATTTTAGATCAACATTTCTTTTTAAACTCTTGCCATGTATATTTATAAAACCACATAAATATTTGTCTTGTCTAAAAAATTCACAAAAAATTTATACGATTTGCTTCCGACGCTAGATGACTTACAGTAGGTATTGTATGTCCTATTTATAAATCTATGAAGAAATAATCAGTTTTTTTTTCATCCTTTTATATTTGCCTTAAGGCGAGGGACCCTTCTTAAATTATTTCAGTAATTTCTAAATGCTTTTGAATTTTAAACGAGAAAATGAAAAAGAAATTCGTTTTTTTTTTCATTTTACTTGAAAAAGTACGCTCTCCTAATTATAATTTATTTATATCACGAATTTTATGATTGTTTGAACTGAATTTTAAAATCATATTTACCCAATGATGTTATTAATGTTTTCAATTTTCATTTTGCTATTTTTTTTATTTTTTTTTTCTGTTTCTTATTTTTAATTAACTAAACAACCATTTAGCTAATGAGTTTTGAAAAATATTATGGTAACGAAGATATAGTGTTTAGACACTGACTATTGATAATTTTTAAATAGGGTGGTCATTTTTGTCAGTTTTTTTCTCGGAAGGTCCCTGCAGTAAAAACGCATTCGTGAGGTCGAAACTAAGGGAGCAATACTTCGATTGGTTAGAAAGCTGGCGTTTTTTGGTCCAGGTGTTGACGGATTTCGCATAATTAGCTGGTGGTGATCGACGCCGCGCGGTGGCCACGCGGTCTGTGGGTGGATGGGTGGGGTGAGGGCGGTCCTGTCGCTGGAGGGGGTAAGGCGTGCGCGGGAGGCGGCCTCGACCCTCCTGCTACTAGTGTCAGTATCTTCTCAGCTGCGTTAGCTTTTGTCGGTGTTCGTCGCTAAACAACTTCGTTTCCCACGTGCTCGCGCATAAACAGTGTCCTCTTGTTTATCCTGTCATCAGGACTGCCATGTGCGTGTTGTGAACGTGTTGAACTTTCAGGTGACGATGCAGCACGCTACAGGATCACCCCAGCAGTTTTGTCTGCGCTGGAACAACTACCAGAGTAACCTCACCAACGTCTTCGATCAGCTCCTCCAGAGCGAATCCTTCGTCGATGTCACCCTCGCTTGCGATGGTCACTCCGTCAAAGCACATAAAATGGTACTATCGGCGTGCAGCCCTTATTTTCAGTCGCTATTCTTTGAAAACCCCTGTCAGCACCCTATAGTCATAATGAGAGACATTAAATGGCCTGAACTCAAAGCGGCCGTGGAGTTCATGTACAAGGGTGAAATCAATGTTTCCCAAGAACAAATCGGACCGCTCTTGAAAGTTGCCGAGTCCCTCAAAATACGAGGACTCGCAGATGTAAACGGCGAACAAGATGTAGTTGGTGCGCCCGGTGAAATTACGAGCACCAAAACCACAGCTAAATTAGAAACGGCCGATTGGGAAAACAGACAAGACGGAGGAGATTCATTGGTACGTGCAAAGAAACGACGTAGACCTTCTGGAGAACGTAGTAGCATGAGCAGCCCTGCCGAAAGCGCGAGCACAGAAATTCCTGAACCTCCACCCTCTGTGGAGATGTCGCCCGCGCCTTCCGCGACTCCTTTATCAACTTCTGTTGGACAAGAACCCCTACCGCTGACGCTTCCTCTTCAGCAACCTCCGATTTCATCGCACACTTCTGATGACTTGGAAATCAAACCAGGCATAGCAGAGATGATACGCGAGGAGGAACGGGTAAGTCATATTTTTATTTATTTCGCTTGATTGTCTGTCTACCTGCACATCCGCAATTACAAGCCCAGTTACCATCTTCTTCCACATTTTAAATTGCAACTCCTTTATTATGTTTAACCAACGCAATTTATATTACCCGAGAGAACAAACGAGTCAAGGTACGCTTGCACTTAGTAGACAGACGGGGGATATTTAAAACACAATGTAGTCTCAATTTAAAAGCAAAGAATAAAACAGACGTCCGCGATTAATAACTCGGTGGAGGAGAATGCAAAGAAATAAAAATATGAGCGCGAAATACAAATGAACCTCTTCTAAAAATATCGGGCGCGCATCTCTCGGTGGTTTAAAAATACTCGTAAACTCGTCGAAAGGGAAAGATCTTCGTGGCGGGTGCGATTCTCTTAGACTCCCCCACTGGAAGTGCCAGATGTCATCAACTCGCGCGGCCGTTTCGTATATATTTATGTACTGGCTTCATGTGGGAATCGATGGGGTTCAGTGTGTTAGCTTCTTTTGACCAAAAGATTTATACGAAATCTCCTAAACTCCCTTCAGTTAGGAAAGAATCGCACGTTTCATTTTTGCACGTGTAAAATAGAACTCGTTTAAGTAATATGATAAACAAGGAACAAATTTGCACAGAATAACAGCTTTTTTTTTTGATCGTGTGTGCGATTTTTTCTGCAAAAAATCATGTACTTATTTAAGTGAAAAACACAATTTATTTGCTTCAAACAATCTGTAAAAAGTTCAGCAAATATTTCTTCGTTTTTGAGAAAGATTATGGCATTAATTTCGGAATTGAGTATACCATAACCACGGCTCGGAACTTTTCTGACGGTCTTATAAATTATGTATATGATTTCTTGCGAAGATGCGGTAATGTTAATTTTAATAAAATGCACGTTTACGGTTGAATTTTTGCCGACTTTTATAAATACTAGTATCAATTACCGGATAACGATTACAAGAAAAAAATGACTAATGCAGACAGTGGAAGTGATGATCCCAGTTAATTGAAATATACGTAACATATTGCAGTGCGATTGTTTTAAACCTCGGAGCAAATAAGAAATTAGTTCACAGCAGATTTCAGGAGCGTTACACGGGGAAATATTAAATCGGTTTACATTTTAAGATAAATTGGTATATTATGGCACCTTTTGTATTCAAATTTACATATAATAAAAGGGAGCTATTATGGGAAAGCAATAATATTAATACTGTATATGCGTTAGACATAAAATAATCTTGCAATATACCAGTTACAAAATTCATAAATTATAGGACGCCCATGCCCGTCCGGAATGTACCGTCCTTTAACCATAACTAATGTCAATATATTATTTTGACGTTAATTATAATTTCATGTACTATTTGATGTTTAAGAATTAAACAAAAGTATTTTAAATTGAGTATTTATTTACTTATTGTGCAAAAAATATTTTATGTGCGTTTTCATTCAGTTAAGTGAAACTGAAAAATTGAAACATTTCATTTTTAACTTACAAGTTAACGGAAAATTATGCCATTATGGTTAGTAAAGTTCCAATAAAAAAAGTGTAGTTAAGATTGCTTGAAAATTTCAAGTACTGTACCTATTTACTAAAAAGTTATGCTTTGTCTTTAAATTCAAGGAAAATACTATAATTCAAAATGATTTTTGAAATTTTTGTAGATGTATTTTTTTGTACCGCTGTACTCTTTTTGAACTAGCTGATTCTGTCAATAGACCGTCAAGTTTTACTCAGAAATTGTTTCTTTGTTTACTTAGGGGCACTCAACTCACACTGAAATTGACAGTTTGATGTTAATTTGAAATTCAGAAATGCTTTAATTTTCATTGTAATGATTTTTTAAATTTCTATCTTAAATCACTGATGATCGAAGTATCTATATTGACCATAAACTTGATTATATGAGTAAATATAAAAGCAAATTTCAATTTCAAATAATGTCAGAGGTCAAGTTTGAGTGTGAGTTGAGCGCGCACTTCAGTAAGTTGCGTTAAAGACTAACATGAGAAACTCGGAGCTTAAAAGAGAGGTTAGATGATGAGTTGGCTTTATCCTTTCATCCATCAAGTTGTCCTTGTTGCCTACATTATCATTTAACTACTTTTGAAGTAAATGATGACTAGATGAAAATAATTTTGAAACACATTGTATGATTACAGGCAAATAAAATAAACATAGAAATATAAAAGATTGTTCATTTATGGCCATTTGCACCAAACTTAAATGCTTAGTGCAAATGGCCATAAGTCTCTTGCGATATAGGTACCAGGTTTTGAGCAAAAAAGGAAAAGCATAGAAAGAAAAATGAATTCGTGAAGAAAAACAAAAATTTGCGTCTTTCCCAGAGATAAATGCTGTTTTCTGTATGACTAATCATTGGTATAACGGAAGCGCTGCTTAATTACTCTTCTCGATGATTTTTCTTCTTTAAACAAAAGGCGTAAGTACCTATACAAGTAGGCTTAAGACAGCCAAGTATCAACATGGGCATATGCATACGTGTAATTTTGATCTTCTCAACATCTGATTTATTACCTCAGTAAAATTTTTAGGATTGCATTATTTAGTCATAAAAAACTATTTACTTTACTTTTATTTAGTCCAAAATTTTCATATCAGTGGTGCTTTCTTCCTTAGTACAACTGTTTAAGAAAGCGGCATATAATTACGCGTGCAGTTTTTGTCTTCAATGTTCAGATCACAGATCTTTAATCCCAATCAAAATTTCTATGGTCTATCGGATACATTTGCAACAAATGTTTATGGAAGCCTTACTCGATCTGAAGATTTGTTAAATCATTATTAAATTTATTCCATCTTTCTTTATTTCTTGTTTGGTGCTGTACACCAGAGAAGTTTGAAATTGAAGTTTGAACTGCAGAAGTTGTTATTAGTTCTATCGTTTCTGGTGTAAAATATTAAATACCTTTAGTTAACATGTAACATGAAAATTTCTTTCCAAGGATCTACTTTCAAAGAGATTTTTCAAATATCTTTTCCTTCCTTGAGTTATTATGGGCACTGACCGTTTTCTACATTTCTTAATTGAACTTATAGAGCCTCATTTACACCCATGCTATTGATAATTTTCTAGCAACTTACATCTCTTAACAGTTTGAGAAAAGGCGCAAGTCTTGACAAGATCTGGATGAACACGTGCTGTTGAAAACATAGAAAACGTTATCTAACGCTGTACAGGCAATGTAAAAGTGGCGAATAGATTTGGAAAAATGCTTGATGGTTTGCCAGCCGCCGTCGGGTCTTGTATGCCTGATATTTACACAAAAGGATTACAGGATAATTCGAAAAAGTAATTCGGCTTTGGTTCAAATTTTTCTAAAATGTCATCTACAATGAGAAAATTAGCAATGTAAGATTCTAATAAGAAATTTTCAGAAAGTTGAGAATGTAACTTTGGAGAATACGTCTCAGTAAAAGAAAAATGAACTGAAGAAAAGATGAAATAATTATTTGGCGTGTTTGAATCATATTGGGTGTAAGTTATTGAAGCATGTTGCTTAGAAAATCGTGTTTTGACATTGATTTCTGTAGAAAACGCAAACTAATAGGTAAATTAATCTTTTTGGGTTAATGTTTTTTTTAGATCAAGATTAAAAAAAAACAAACATAAGTGAAAATAATTTCAAATTTGAAAATTTTGACTTACACCACTGAATCTCATCACCCCATTTTATAAACGATACTTACGCATATTTCGTTATGAACTGAAAGCTTAGACGAATATCTTGCGAGCACTTATTTTAAATACCCTGATTATCCAAAACTGTTTGCCTAAAAATTGCATTGGTTTACACCTGTTGTAACCATATCTGTCTTGTCTCCGTCTTTTTTCAAGTTTCAATGAAATAATCAGTATGTATAGGTATACTTACAAACTTATCTTGTTCCTACCTGCTTAATTTTAATTTCTAAAATCTTTTTATAAACTGCTTGTTTAATATTTAATCTCAAAATAGGGGCAGTTTGATGAATTAATTCGGCATTTTTACTTTGATATTTGAAACCCTGTGCCTCGGGCACATATTAACGTTTTTCGATTTCAAATTTAAAAGTGTATTCATGCTGAAAACTAATTGCTAATTCAATTTATTCCGATTTCTGTCTACATATTTAGAGAGTTGCCAGTCATTCGTTTCTATTTATTTTGTAATTGGTGGAGAATACATTTCAAAAGAATATATCTGCGAGAGTATCAAAATATTGTAATCTAAAAAAAATCATTGTTTAAAAAGAATTATATAAAATTATAAATTTATTCAGGAAATCCTACAAGACTTTCATTTTTTGATGATAAGCATTTTTTCTTGTAAATTATTATCTTACCATAAAATTAATTTCTTCTCCGACAGTTGTACTTATTATAGTTTCATAAAAAAATTAATATATTAAAATGGTAAACAAAACCTTTTAGATGAGATCGCGTACATTGTACATGTGACTTCCGGTTATAATATTAATGGCGTACTCCCCCAAGTTCACGGATAAAATAATTTTAAAATTTACATATTTTCATGATATGGCGACTTCCATAACAACACTGTGCCTTTTTTGGATCCTTTTAAAGTAAACAAAAACTCGAATGTTGTTGTGTTTCTTATGAAAAAGGAATTACCCTCCTTTAAGACTAAAATCGATTAACTTATGTGAAATTTCAGTTAACTTTTGTTCACATTTTTTTTCCACAATATTTGTTTTGAAAAAAAATTTCGTCTTGAAACTTGGTGTTTTCCAACAGAAATTATTAATACTACAAAATTGAAGCCTTTCTAAATTACAGAAGCCAGAAAAAATAATTAAAAAAAGAAAATATCTTCCTAACATCTGTCCTCTTCATCTTTTTGTATTTCGAAAGGAATTCCTTCAATAACTTGAAAAGATACTTAATCCAGTTTATGAAACTCCTGTTTGGTTCTATATTTTTACATGTACAATACAGGTGTAAAGTTACAAAAGTGATTTTCTCTTAATAATACACCATAACCCACACATTGCTGAGGTTTTTAGTAAAAGATCGTTTTCAATTTATATTTCTCTCTTTGAATACAGGTCGATGTCCGCATGTAAATGAGCAGTATACATATAATCATTCTACAAACGCATTAACCGGGATTTGTTTTCCAGCCGTCGCATTAAAAGCTGACTTCTTTCGTATTAGCATGGCTTTTTGAAAAAAAGAACGGTCTCTGCGTGTGTACCGTCATTGATCATCGGCAAGTCACAATGGAAACTTCATTAGTTCTGTTTAAATTGTGCTAATGTAAATACAACATGAAAAGGAGCATATTTACGTCGAGGCTAATCCGATCGTTGATTAAAAGGATAACAAATTGTTCCAATTAAATAACAAAGAAGTTCTTGAATAACGGTTGCAGCTAATGGCTTTTGGGCTAAAATAAAAACCGGAGGATTATTCTTTGTACGCAAATGAGTAGATTAGAAGGTCATATTACTTTTATCGACTGAAAGATTATGTATGTATATATATATTTGTATTAGCAAGCAGTTAGTCAAATATTAATGAATTAAATTGTTAGGCAATATATAGGCTGCTTCAAATTATATTCTTGTTGATTTTCTATTCTGCTTAAAACTTCTTATTTGAAGGAGTAAAATTATCAAATATACAATAATATTTGTTAAATATCTTGTCCTGTTCCCCAGCGTTTTGATACAATCTTTTCATTGTTAACTTCCTCTCTCACTTGTCAGTTTCACCATTTTGATTTTTCTTGATTAGATTTAATTTATTTGGTATTGTATAATTCTTCTGTCGTATTATCTTTTTAATTAGGGTGTATTTTGGTCTCATAATGAAAATGGTCATTTGTATACTTATATTTTTAGAACGGATTGAAAAATGGCTATGACTTTTTTTAATAAATAAAGTTTTCAGTGTGTCGAACATATTATGTATACCTACCTCCCCATTTTTTGTTTCTTGCTTCATATATTCTTTTCTATTATTGGTCTCTTTTAACAATTGTTTCAATTCTAATTAATAAATTTATTAAATTATTAAATTTATTTACTTTTGCTTTTATGATTGATTACCTTGACACCATATTTTCTTTCTAGTCTAATGCACTTCGTTCTTATAGGCATGTTTCAGTTATGGCATAATAATTTGTTGTCCTCGTTTCTGAATTGATTCACCATGCTGTAGTTATTTAGAGAACTTCGTTACCTGAGTTCTGTGTTGCGTGCATCGCTTTATCTTATTTTTTGGTGATATTAGTGATTGAGTAAGGCCCGGTCTATTCATCTCTCAATAAGTGGCCAATAAGATACTGGATAGATTAAAGATAGGCAAATGCATTGCGCTAATCGTCAAGTAATAACTTGGCACTTTACTGAGACATGAATAAACCGGGCCTTAATCAAATAAATTCCACATTTCGTCATGTATTCAATTATTATTTCATCTTTATCATTTATCATTCAGTTATCCTTACATATAATATCTTCTTGAAGAGAAGGTCATTATAACTAACAGCATTGCGATTAGGTTATATTGATGTTCTTTTTTCAAAAGGATGGAATGATAATCATTCCATAGGTCTAATTATGGCCCGGTATTTCAGTTACAGTTTAACTTTAATCTTCAGTTTATTCCCATGGGAACATTTGTTTATATAATTGTTAATATGGGAATAAACTGAAGATTAAAGTTACCGTGACTGAAATATCGGGCCTAAGTAGAATATTGTGTCAAAATGACTTACCAAGACAAATTTGATCACCACAGAAATTGAACATTAGTAAAATGGTGTAAGGCTATTTAATCTTATGCGGCTCCCATACATGTACGCAAATTCGCGAACTCACAAGTGTAGGAGGGCGTTCGCTTAGGCATGTTCATATGTTTGAGGTCTTTTGCAATTTGTCAAAGCAAAGTCAGTTTGGCGTGTGCGAAAGTTTGCACATAACTTTGTACAAATGTTTGCGCACATGTGTGGGAACGACTTTAGAAGTAGCTAATTTAACTTGCCAACATTTCGTTTCTATTTAAAATAATCTCTGGGACCTTGAAACGTCGCATTATATGATGACTTATGGAGCAAGTATTATTATTTATCTTTTAAAAGAAAATTGAAATATAGCGTCCAGTTTCCTGTAATGGCCAGGCTCTAAACCCGATTTCAAATTATATGAAACTCAAGAAGTACTTACTTAACTTGATATGATTCATTTAAAGCTCTTCGAGTTTTATGGTTCTGTTCTAATGAGGTTCAAACTCAAAGGCTATAATGAATGAAGTGATATTTTAGATCACCACAACATACAAGCAAAGATATTTCAGAAATTTAAAGTATTTTTTAAATATATTACAACACAAAATTAATTTCTAATGAAAAGGAATGAAAATAATGAATATCAATAAATTCAAAATAAGGACAAATATTTTGACATGTTTTGATGTTTTCTCGTCTTCATTTTCAAATTAAATTTCGGGTTTTGTTGCTTTGAAAGGATTTGAAAATGTAATCATACTTAGAGGAAGCTCTAAACAAATTAGGATAGCTTGGATTTACGAAATTAAAAAAAAGTTCCAAATTATTTTTTTATCCATTGCTTAATTTCAAACTTTCAAAAACAATTAGAAGTCAGAATATTTTCGAAAGAAATTGCTTTTGGTTTTTGTGAATGTTAAATCTTTAAAAAGTGTCAGATTTTAGAATAAAATAGAATAAAACTGAATATGTTTTTCTGCGGCTAATATCTCAATCGGGAATATTTTTATGAACAAAGTTTCTTCGAAAATAGTTTTCCAGTCATTAAATGCGAGAAGATTTAAAAATATTTCTTATGTAAAACACATTTGGAGAAGGAAGCCATAAATAAATATTAAACTCAATTTATTTACGTCGAACAGAAATCGATTCTCTCTAAGATTTTCAAACATTTCAGAACGGTTCATTTTTTAATTTCACATATAATGGATTGCCTATTAAAACATAATTTATGCAGCCGGCTGTTTTACATAAAAACGAGATTATTTTTATTCAAAAGAGCTATTAAAATATATTATTACAAAAAGGCTAACGCCTCAGGTAGTTGAGAAGCGAAAGAATGTTTTTCGTTGAACTAGAGAAATTATTATTTCGGCTTTAATGCGTCTAACTTTATTGCCGGGGTAAGCAAGCAACAACACGCTTGAAAAATATTTACATTCCGAATGGTTTTCTCGGCAAAGTACACATTTAATCTTGTTAACGATGTACCAGCTTATAAATTATTATATTATATTTGAAAATAAATTAAATTTAGCTTGGCTCGAACTTGCAGTTCGCGAGCAAATACAACTTGTATATCGCGAAAGTTCTCCGACATAGAACAGTTTAAATTAAAAACTGGAAACTTTTATTAATAATTTTAGTGGATTTTATCGCTTCATATTTTCTATTAACTGCCTAGCTATTACGATACTGTTTCAAAATCAATATTTCCATCAATTGCATTACCACCTGCCTTTTAATAATTATAATTATCAAACTTTACGTGGGGGTGTCCTTCTAACGTATTTCCGTGTACAAATTACAGTTATTTGTACACGTTCACATGAGCTCGTATTACAATGACTTGTAACTTGCTGAACTGCACAGTGGCGTTCATTGTAGACTACTAACAATTTTTTTCTAGGTCTTTTATTTACAAAACTACTTCGACGTGCTACTTTTCTAAAGGCGTTTGTACACTTACGAGAAGCAAAGAAGAGAATAAACTATCAAGTAACTAGTTTTGCACGAAGAAGTTCAATAATTAAACAGAGTTATAATTACGTTATAATACAGCGTCTTAGGTAACCAATTTTAATTTAAAACAAGTGAAATGTTTCAGTATTTACACAACGTATTAAGTTTTCAAAGTTTCTCGGTAATTTTTTTTATTACAGAAACACAGTATCCATTACCTCCGCTGTTGCTTTACGTGAAATAAATTACATATAATTACCCCCCTGATTTTTGTTTTCGTGTAATAACTGGGTTTTTTATTATTATATAAATATATTAAAGATCGTAACGCGATTCGGTTCCCAGGTAATTGCATACTTTCATTAGGTAAATGTGTATATTTAAATTTCTAATAATCACAACTTTTACGTTTTATTGTTTTGTTTCAATGTTAAAATTATACATAATAAATGTTATTACCATGTGACGTACAACGTAGAGTTTCTACTAAATTACTGTTTGTCGTACAGGAATATATTGCATTAAATGCGCTCGGTTTTTGCGGCGTAATCTTGAATAAATTATGAAATAATGGCGCATATTACAACTGACAATTTCAGATAAACATGAGTTGTTAAAATAATTCTTGCAAAAGCCGCGTAATTAGATCACCGTTTCAGTCATAATGCGGGTAGATATGTTACGAACGTGTCATTTTGATATTGATAGTGCCAAACTACGTGAAATACTGTAAAAACTGTGAGTATTAAAATCCAAGTCAAGTTATTATTGAAATCCTACTCAAGAATCAGTGGGTTTCTTTTAAAAATTTTTAAAACTTCGAACACATGCATTTCAGTTAATTCGGTGTTCCACAAGGCAGCATGCTTGGACCTACGTTATACGTCTGCCTGAAACACTCACTAATGAAGTAACTGCAAAAACATTGCACCGTGACTCTCTAATTGCGTTTTCAACAAAACTTAATAACATCCAAGAGTTATTCAGAACGTGGCAAATAAAAACTAACAAAAGAAAGTCCATCGAAGTGACTTTAACGAAGGAAGGGTATATGTCTTCCACTTACATTAAATAATGAAACTATACTACAGGTCGATGATATTGAGTTTTTAGAAATACCTAGTAAGTGTTTGAAAATGATTTTAATTTAGTTAACTTTGTTGCAATCATTTCATTTTCCCCATTTAATCTATGTAAGCTAAATGCAAATTTTAAGAGTGGCCCAGTTCATTTGTATATACAGAGTAATGAAAAGTTTAGATAGGACAGGTTGGTTTGGTTTGCAGTGGAATTCTCGAGCTACGAGAAGGCCCAATTAGGCCTGAAACAGCATTGTACAGAGCCTGCTCGAGGAATCCTCTGCAATCAAAACAGACTTGCAACAAAATTTTTATATATGTGTTGAAAAATTGGCTTACACCCCACTGCACTATTCATGAGTCATACTGAATGTGAGAAAAATGTTAATATAAAGATCTCCTGTGAGAAAAATGTAAAAAAGATCCCCGGTTGTTTTTTTCAATCTACATTCAACACGTGGAGTACGTGTAAAAGCTACGGTGCCAAATTGAAATTGTTTTTAACGATTACAAATTAGGTACAGAGTTTATTTTCAGAAAGAACCAAGGGTCGCCAGTCCTGTTGCAAGAAGTAATGATTCAAATTTCAAAATTAAAGAGTAATATAAAGCTGCTTTATCGAACTGCAATACGAATGTAGGAATGCACACTATTGGGAGGACTGAACGTAGACATGATCGAGTCTCCCTTAAAAATTAAATTTAAAAGTTTGCGTTTTTTTATAAATAAAATGGAGGTTCAGAAAGTAATGTTTTCGTTAATCAACTAGTTATGTAAGTTCCGCTAAGGGAGTTTTTAACGTTGTATCTTTAACACTGTCAAAACACTGCCTAAGTTTTCTAAATATTTTTATAAATCAATTTATTGCTCCTACATTTATACAAAGTGTGATAAAAAATTTGCTATTCACTTCATAAAAGTTGCTATAAATACTAAGTCAACTACCTACATATGTACGTAAATTGCAAAACTTACAAAATTCCTAAAGGGTATGATATCAATCAACACTTACATATTAAATGTACGTGTACCCTCGTGTTCATCTAAAATTATGCCTCACTCTTGTTAACACTAAACCAAGAAGTGGCAAAATTATAGTTCATCGATTTAGTTGAACACCAGTGTAAACATGATTGCATGAATTCTGATTACTTTTTTAAATCTAAAGTACTATTGCACGCATAATCTTAACTAGATATGTTTCACATTATAGTTTTTTAATACCAATTCTATTGTTTTCCTTTTTTTACGAGACAGACATAATTACAGAGTGAAAAATGTAAAATTTCCCAGCACTAAAAAGCGCGCGTTTTGTTTCTCGCATTTTGCGCGGAACTGAATTTTTTTACGTTTCCAATTGCAACAATGTTTGAAGCACGACAATAACGCATTATCCCGTTCGGCAAAAAAAACGGCACATTAATATTCGCAGCGCCCTCGCTTTACAATATAAACTTAGTTACAAAATACATTAAAACTGTTTAATACACACATAAAGTAAATTGTGTGCAGCGCCGAGCTGCAGTGCAGCCAACTGACGGTAATGTGACAACGCCTGTCACTGGCACAGTGGCGTATCCGAGATCTAAGATTGACCGATAAGAGCACAGTAAATTTTATGACCTTTCTACTTTGACGATTGAATTTAGTGCATTTTCGTTTAACGATGCAGTTTGTAATTAATATATTAGGTGTTTATTTGAAATTAAAAAGATCCATCCTTTGTAGGGAAATAATTTTATTATCAGAAGTTTGCACATTGCTGAATTTCTTTTTAATTTAAGAAGTTTTTGAAAACCATATACATCATCTAGCGACATTGTATGTACTTATTATGCAGAATAATAAATTGTAAACGAAATCGAAATTCAAGGAAATTAAAAAAAACTGATTATGAATAGATTTTAACATGCATCTTTGTTTTTGTAAAATCAAAATTTAAGCATGTTTCAAGTGAAAAAGACCTTCATTAATATCGGATGCATTTGCGTTTACTTAGGTGTCAAAAATTAAATATTTCTTGTTGCTTTAAAGAACTTTTATTAGTTAGGTTTCTCTGTTATAATGATTTCTTCTTCAACATGGTAGGTATATCTAAAAGGTTTGCGGATCTTTTACTTTTGATAATCAAGTATGTATGAATTAAACGAGACATGTTAAGACAAAAGGAAATCTCGACGTCTTGCAATCGATCGATACGCATATTAAGTTTTTTTGATAAGATATAATGATGGACATACATACGACATAGAAGAGCATCATTTTCCGTCATCACTCATTCGCACTTTTAACAAATTGAGTCTCAGAAAGTTAAATTGTTGTTACGACAAATTAACGACAATGCCATATAAGAAATTTGATTTATTAAAAAATCATATACCGGCAGTTTTAAATTGTGTGTGCACGTGCACCGAAGAGATCTCCTAAATCTTATAAGATACAGATTCGGTTAAATGGAAGAAAAGTTGCGTCAAACAAAACCTAATTCGTATCCAATAACATAATAGATTTTCTCTTATTTGTTCATAAGATATAAGCGTAAATGTTAAAAGTCGATCTTAAAAGCAAGTCGGAAGAAATCGATTCTATTTTTATAAACGAGTTAGGCATTAATTGGTGCAACTTTTCGTCCCTTTAACCAAATCTATAACTCTTACGGTTCATCAGTGCACATTCAATTTGAAACATCCGATATAATGAAGTTTTATTTTATTACAAAAACAAATTTATATCAACTGTAAAAAATATAAGTATTGCAAGGTTCGATGGCTTTTATGTATACCGTAAGTCTAATTCTAAGTTCAGTCAGTGAAGACCAATCGCTCCTGTAAAAACATACAACGCTGCCTCTACGCAAGCATCTTGCAGCAAATACAGTAAAACCTCTCATGACGGACACCTCTCTTACAAGGACACCTCTCTTAGAAGGACAATTTTTAAAATTATCTTGTTATGTATGTAATTGTTATGTATGTAATTTACATGCAATAATACCTCTATTAGGCGGACACCTCTATAAGACGGACACGGACATTACATTTGTTGCAAAAATTTAATTTTCTTCGGAAATTTACCTGTTTCACACGGACACTTATAAAATGGCAGATGTCTTTTATACCGTTTATTTCGAAAGCCGACAAAGAGCTATCGGTACTGGTGCCGGTCTTGCTTCGTAGTATTTGTTAGAAAGAATTTATGACCCCAAATAAATATTTATGGTCGGTATTCCGTTCTTAATTTTGAATTCTTAAAAATTTAGTAAATGCAGTTACTGTTGTTAATTTGTTTATTTTGTTGCCTCTGAAAAATCAAGTAATTTGATAAATTATGTGTAATCTCAAATTACAAAAACAAAATTCCGTAATTGTAAACAAACAAAAATTGGTGATTATTTTCAAAATATATAAGTAAAATTAATAAATATGCCAATAGTTGCTTAGAGTTTATTTAACGTTAATTGTAAAGCCTCTGTTAGGAGGCAACTGTATTAGACGGACAATCTGTCAGCCACGTTGGGTGTCCGCCTAAGAGAGGTTATACTGTACATAATGGTCCGTTTTCACGCTCAAGCAATTTGCGCAAACGGATTTGTGCAAGCATTTGCGCATACAAATTTGCTTGCGCCAATGCATGCAGTTTGCCAACCTTTTTAGCTTGTGCAGGCAAAGAAATACGTTTTCATGCAACGACTTCCTTGTGCGCACAAGCACATTTGTGCAAATTGCTTGAGCGTGAAAACGGACCATAAGTTAGATGCGTTGTAATACAGAGTATCACGTCTAATTTAATTTTCACTGACTTGACATCCAATTACATTTACGGTAAACGGTATACAAACATTTCATTCTTAGTATTTAATATTTTATTAATCGTTGGATTAATTGAGTCATTTCTACAATTCACAGTTAATACCTGTGCAGTCAGAATTAAAATAATAAGCTAAATTGTGGCCTGATCGCTAAAACGAGTAGGCGGACAAGCGGACAGGTTCGCAGTGAATTCTGGTTGATGTTTGATATGGCGATCAGAATAGATAAGGCCACGCATCTACACTTTATTGAGGTGACATTATTTTTATTTCAGACTGTACCTACACATGTATTAAGATCTCTGTATATTCATAAATGATATCGCATTTTTTGAGTGTCAGAAGATTTAGATTTCTTTGATTACTCGTAAGTTGAATGTTTGACATTATATTGCAAGGAATTTTTCTTTTTATCTGTAATAAAGGTATTTGATTGTTTGGTGAGTCAGATTAACGCATAAATTTTAATATTTCCTAGGAAATCTTTTGTTAATTGGCGGATAGATTGAGTCACTTATGCTTCGTCATGATCGCGGCAATCGCGCGATAAAAAAATAAATTTCGGCATCGCAAATTAGCACAACGCGAGGGAATTTTGCAACTCCCGTTCCGCAAACATAAAATATGAAATGCAGGAGCGGCGCCGGGCATCAAACAAAATTACCAAAAGTGTCGGTGTATAAATACAGTTTAAACAAACAGCGTTCAACGTGTTAAATCCAGTATTTAATGCGCTCGAAATTCACATGCATAGTATGAAATCTGGCCGAAACAATCGCGATATGATGACGGTTGCGGCGCCACTGCGGACAGCAGCGAAAGTAATCCGACACCAGCTCGCGTGCCGCTGTAAATCAGCGGGTGATGCGTAGCTGCAGGCCGTATAATGCGGGATGCACTCGTAAAACTATGCATCCCGTTTAACGGCGTCGTTTTACGGCTACTCTAGACAAAGTCCAAGTGTACTATCCCATTGCCATTCACATCATCTTTTACTAACAAAAGTTACGGTCAACCCTCCCTGAAATATGTATGAACTGGCAGTTTCAATTTGCTACAGCATACTTTGTCTTAACTTGCCATTATTTACTTAAATACTTGCATTTTATATCCTCACTTGCTTACAATATCCGCAATAACAGCTGATCAGAACAACTGGAAATAATTGATGAAAAAATATGACTGCTGCCTGCCTATAATGTGATTTGATTTCATAATTTGCTCATAAGACCACTACGAACATTCACGATTATAATTAATCAGAAGAATAACAAAAGACTAAGCCATCTCATTTATACAAATATTCATAAATGTCAGCAGGCGCGATGAATGCCAGTATGTACAGTAGCGGGGGTTATATTTCTGTCAAAATTTGTATTAAAACGTCAGAATTACTAGTGACATTTTGTATATGAATGTATTAAATGTCAAAAATATAAGTTTTACGTTGTGCAAATTATGTGCCCTGATTTTATTGTCTGCTACTGTACGTATACTACAAGTTAAAGATAATAGAAGAAATTTGCTGTAATTATGACGATACCATTGATAATGGTACCTGTCGTGATGGTAATGTTTACAACAGAACAGAGGACGTTGTAAGGTATACATATATTAGATATTGGATGTCTTAATCAGTTACATTGCTTGGCGTGTCCGAAGGAAAGTCATAGTCTATTTCCATTATAATTACTGAGAAAATAAAATGTAGACGTGTTTACAATAGGTGCTTTCCTTTTACCACAAATCTCCCACCTTGCCGCTCGAGCATTCCCATTAGTTGTTAGGTTGAAATATTCATTCAAACTTACTAACGGAAATGACGTTTAAGTGATCTGGGGTAAAATTTGTGGCAAAAGGAGCGTACCTTATATCTACGAATTCTATTATGGCGAAGTATTACAAAAAATCACATCTGTCGTACGTGAAGACAGATTTGATTGTATTTAGGTATCATCTTTTCCCCTGTTTTCTTGTTTTACGAGAGTACTTTTGTTAATGATCCTCTTGAAGAATTGTTTTTCCAACTGAATGAAGTCATTCGAAATCTATGAATCCGGAAATAAAAAATATATGGGTTAATGTACTACGTATCAAAAACATATTGAACAATGGCAGGAATCTGTTAACCGATTGAAATATCATCTTGGGTAATCACTAAGGCCCGATTTTAGAATCGTCGGATAAGCATTATTCTTATAATAACGTGACGTAGGTGAGACGTAGATATGGAGGAACATTAAAGGATATCTGGCGAACAGTTTTTCCGTCCTTATTCCACGATTGTAAAACTGGCCCTAAGTATATTTTCATGAATTAATTTCTGGTAACATTATGATTACAGTAAAACATAAGTTATTCTAACTTCAGAAAAGAACAGTAGCACAAAATGTGCCATGGGGAAATGGCTATGTGTTTATTAGGATCCTATTTCCCAAATTTAATAGTAATACGCCTTTCTCAAAATAAGGAATAAGTTTCTTTTTCTTTTCTAGAGTATTTGCTTTATGTTATTGAGGGCCGGTCCTTCCATCTGCCTGTTAAAATTATGCGGTGAATAACTTGATTTTTCTGAATGGTTGATTGATTTTTATGAATTGTTTCCATGGTAGTTATCCGTCAAGAGATGGAAAAACCAGCCCTAAATGTTGTGCTGTAATGTACCTACACAAAAAAAGCTCAATTTTATTAACTGCAGTTATGTATTGAATGGTGAACTGGGGTCAGTTAACTTGCCCCCCCCCCAGTAACGTTTTTCAAAATTTTCTTGCACCAAATGATTGCATCTTTAATGGACCACCAAAATAAATTTTTGCACCCCTTCAGGAGAGAAACTGCAGGCAAATTTCACTGGTAGGGGCCAAGTTAACCGTAGCCCCCCCCCCCCCCGTGAAAATTTTCAAAGTTTCTTTAGTGCACCTTGTTGCACCCCTAATGCACCCTTATGCACCACCTTTTTTAACTTTTGCACCGCTCAAATAGCTGAGGAAAGAAAATAACTGAAATAACTGTCTATTTTATTTTTTTCTCAGCTATTTGAGCGGTGCAAAAGTTAAAAAAGGTGGTGCATAAGGGTGCATTAGGGGTGCAACAAGGTGCACCAAAAAAACTTAGAAAATTTTCACGGGGGGGGGGGGCTAGCTGATTTTCTAATTAATTTTTTTCCCCAAACTCAAAATGCAAATATCAAAATTTGAATACCTCTAGTCATATTACCAAGAATATCAAAATATTTGAAATCGACGTAACAGTAAAGTACCTTTATTTTTCAAGATAACGTGAAAATATTATTTAGAAAATATATTCAGAATAGCTGTGACACCTCAAATATGAAATCATAGCCGACTACAATAAAAAAAACTTTTTGGACCAAAAAAAAATTAATTTTTTGTTATTAGTGTTATTGATTATAATTTCTTGTTGGCAAATGAGCAAGCAAAACAAAACCCAGAGTATTCAAAGTTCGAGAATATCTACATTGAACGGGAAAAATTGAAAAATACGTGAAATTTTATTTTATTATCGTAGACAACCATGATTTCGTATTTAAGATCCCATAACAATTCTGAATAACTTTGCAACAACTTGTGCAATACTTTTTAATTAGAATATTTCACAAGTTTATGTTCCTTTTTTATTGTTTTGATAGAAATACAATAAATCTCATGAACAGTTATACCTGTATCCGAGTGTACTTAACTCAATATCTAGACGTGCTATAATAAATCTGTTGATGGTTTTGAACTTGGCACTTCACAATTACTTCAAATTATGTGATTTTACCGCAGTGATAAAAAAAAGTTTTAATATGTTGGGTAGTGTTATGGTTGTCTCTCAGTGTATTTTATAATATTTAGTTACAGTTCTTCTTAATACTTATACCGATTGACTTTTTAATTTTTTTATCAATGAAATTTGGATGACTGTGTCAGCTTTACTGCAGTGTCAATGTTCCACAACCTTCAGAAGTGTGATGACTTATTTTTTAGTTAAGCTAAAATATTCGCCCAAATTTCATGGCAAAAGTTGATAATTTTTTTAAATCACGCAGCATGACTATTCCTTCACTTATAGATAGATAGTATTACTGTAATGCATAAGTAATACATAAGTAATCAAAGTGTTTTTAATTTTGTGGATAGAAAAAATAATAAAAATATGTGAATCGTGGAATCTCGCTCTTGAGGCAGAATTTTAGATAAATGTTAAATCTGGAATCATGTCTCGTCGAAAAACGAAATCTTAATCAGTTTATGCCCGATTTCTTCATCGCCTTATCTTGAGGTTATATTTATCTGTCAGTTAGAATGTGACACATAGTATATGTACGGTCAACTGTACGTCACATTCCAACTGTTAGATAAATTAATCTTAGGTTAAATATGGTGAAGAAATCGGCCATTAGGCCCGATTTTTTCATCTCCAATTAACTTTATCTGGCGATTAATTTCCATAGTATCGATAGTGATCACAATTGTTACTATGAGAATAAACCGTCAGATAAAGTTAACTGGAGGTGAAAAGATCGAGCCTTAATGTAACTAATTTCGTATCGTACTCTTAAGTTAATAATAATTAATTTGGCCAGTGGGGGAAATGACTAAAGTAAACCTTACGTAATTTATATGTATATTCAGTTTTATTAAATAAAGCAGGATTTCTGACATATGATGTTTTGAAGACCAGGGCTCTGTTGCTCAAAAGATACAAGACTTGTAATACAAGTGTATGCGCTTGTAAAAAAGTAACTTTTCACAAGTTTAAGTTTCTGGAAATTACATCTGTAATATACAAGTTACAAGTCGACCGTGACTTTTATACAAGTAAATTTTTACAAGTGTAAGTAAATTTCGTTTCTCAAAATATTCTCTAACAGTTGCTACTTGTTAAAATATAAGCAAATTTCTACGAGTGTTAAGCAACCCTTCCTAAAGTTACAAGTAGCGCAGTACCCGCAAATTACGGTAATAAACGAAAGTGTGCTTATTTTATTTTAGAAGTACTAATTTAACTTATTTGATGAATATTAAATATTTCAGATCAATTATTTATTATAATATTTATAAATAACCTAAATAGATGCCCCGAAAAGAATGTCTTTAGAATCCCGTATTTGGCGTAATATAGTCACTTTATTATCCGTTTTAGCCATTTAAATAATTATTTAACAAATAAATTTAAGAAAATATAAATTCTACGGTACGCACAGCTTGAATGGTTACTTATAAATTCAATATATTTAAACACCTGATTACGCTTGTATTTTTATACTTGTCAATTGTAAAAAAAGACTTGTAAAATTGCTTTAGAAACAAAATTTACAAAAAAGTTCTTGTGAAATATTTAATGTAGCTTGTAACTTGTTAATTTGTAGTCTTGTGTTTTTTGAGAAACGCGCCACTGGCTTTTAAAACGTGGTAGATTTTCACATCATTCATAACCTTTGTCACTTCCTTAACTCATCAAATTAAATTGTCGTTGATCATATTCATTATTATGTATTAAGAACATGACAATTTACAATAAATGAGATTTTCTGTCCGACTGTAATTGAAAAATTGAAAATGCATCTGTTTTAATTATTAATTTTCGTACGTTGTAACTTTTTTCACTTGTGGTAAATATTAAATGTAAGGAGTTTGTTTATTAATGAATTCAAATTCATCTGGTTATTGAATATTTCAGAAACTAAAATTAAACGTTAAACTTTATGCCATGCATACATTTAGTAATGAAATAAATTAAAAATTGAACGTACTTAATTGTATCATTCAAATTCTCTGACCGAGCGATGGTACTATTTTATATTTATTTACTTTTATCAATTCTCAGTTTTTTGCAGTCAATAAAGAAGAGAAGAGAAGGTTATTTTTAATGTCTTGATCATCATGACATGAGAATGATCTCGATCGTTGACCGGTGTTAAACTCGTTCTTTACTACTGTTCATTTTCAAAGAGAGAAGTTTTTATTAAAAGTTTACGCTGCACGGTTTATAATTCGATAAAGCTCGTGTAAACTACATGATACGTGCCATGAAATTTTCTATGACGAAATAAGTCTAATCGTGAAATGAGTTGTAAATTAAATATGTTGCTAAATATTTCTCGGTTGATATGCTAATTTAAAAACACTTTCAGTAACTTATTTAATTTAATCCATTAAATATTCCGTCTTAAAATAATTATGTGAAGCGTTTTAGCGAGTTTTTATTTAATTTATTTGTTAGTGTATTTTTTAAGGATTCCTTGTAATAATGTATAACCGGATGTAGATTAAATTATGACTAATTTGCTCGTGAATTAAATTTATACTATACCTACATTAGAGGCTTAGATGAACGAGTTTTATAAAATAGTTCTTTGTTGATTAATTCCTGACATTTCTTTTTGTGCTTTTACCTGCTTCGTCCCTTCGGAATATGCCGTAGCTGAACAAATAACAGCAAAATCTCTGAACATATTTTATATTTTGTCATTAACTTTTATAATTGTAAGAGACCGGTTTTAATACCTTGTTTTTATGCTTTACTAGTGCATTAAAAGGTATGTATTTCAGGCGTGTATACGTTGCTAAATAATGTATTAATATTAATGGTGTCTACAGGACATTATAAATGCTAAGTCGAAGACTGTTGTGAATATAACAGTATGTTATCGTTCGTTTGGTTCGTCCATCGTTGGAAAGTTACGCACAACTAAATTTAAACCGTTACACAAAAAGAGTCCTCCAAAGACTTGCAAATTAAGCTAGTGTAATTTTCACGTTTTAATCGAAACAATCCCTTCATTTAGCATCACAATTACGGGAATAATTTTAAAACAAAAGGATATTCCGAAGTAATTACGTCGTTTCGAAATGGTGAGTAATTCGAAAGAATAAAAGAAAGCGTATAATTTTCTATTATTTCATATTTTTACCGTCTATAAATGTGGCTCCACAATTTTTTCATATATAATTTATCCCTCTTAACGAAGTATAAAGACCAAAGTCCTTTCAAACAGCCCAGCGCTATAAACACCCGAACCCACATCCCTTGTTCTATTACAATAATTCAAAAGAGGGTCTCTTTTCAACTTCGCGCGAAGAAGCCATCTGTCTCTCTCCGAACATTAAAGCAGGTGTGGAGTGGAATGTTTAGATACAACGTTGCAGCTCGAGGGTGGGTTTGATTAGCGGTTTTACGATCCTTGTTTTGTTATGTCATGTCTCTGATGCTTTAGATTCTTCCCCGCAATAACTGTCTTTAACCGTAACTTGCCGTTTGATTTTATGTGCGCTTGACACTTGACACTTGATTATGTACTTTTATATTTGATAACGACGCCTCTAACATACGCCAACCTCTTGAATTAGTTTTAAACTACTCCACGAGTCACATAATTTACAAGTGTCTGCTCTCACTTGACCTAATTATTTTTGTAGAATTCTTCACATAAATTCCATCATAAATGGATAATAATTAAATGAAAATTACTTTAAAGTATTCCTATAAATCGTTCTTTTTTTAAATTATCTTATTACTTGTTAATAGAAAAAATAAAGCAGTTTAGATTGGGACATCGCGTGGCCAATTTTTGACCTAAAATTGTATGAGAAAGAAATGCCAAATAATAACCATCCCACACAAAACGGCCAAATAACGAAATTTGAAAATTTAAAAATTTATTGCAAGTCGGTTTTGATTGCAATGAAATCCTCAAACATCCCCTGGATGGCGGTTCGCCCCTATTTGGAGTCTCTCCGGCAGAAGAGTAGCTCGAGAACTCTAATGCAATTTCAACGACCTGACTATTTACGCTCGAAGTATACTCGCTGTCCAGAGGATGCTACTCTCCATTGCAATTAGAACTGACTTGCAATAATTTTTTTAATTTTTAAGGAAAAACGAAAATAAAAAAGATCAATAAATATAGACAGAAGACAAAGCCATCTGGTCACTAGAATAAATTTTGTACTGCTTGTACTATCGCGGCCTTTAAATTTCGCACGATTTAATTTTCCACTGTAAATATGGCTTTCTTTGACGGCTTGTGAAAAATAATCATTTTAAACGTCAGATTTCAAATGTAATGCTAAATTTGTAGCATCACAATGCCGAATTACGTGCTTTCCAAAACCATAATTTAGAGAAATTCTGGCTACTTGATAAAAAATAGTGCGAAATTTGAAGGCCCCAAAAGTACATATATAACAATATTTCTGATGTTCGTTGATATCCATGTCCATAATTAGCTGTGCATTTTAATAAGAATGTTCTTCCTAATTTTAATGTTATTTAATTGGCTATCGGTTTCGAACAATCTTGTATCTTCATCAGGCTGCTGTCGTCAAGATAATGAGTGTTTTTCTTTAATTTGGCCTCGAAGTTGGCCGTGACAAGGTACTTATTGTGAACGCACCACTATTTTGATTATTTGTGGTAAATCTTATTTTCTTATTGTCTGTTTTCACTGTTACAGCATATCTCATCATCGATTGTGATGGATGGCAAACGGAATAATGCCATGCTTTTTTGCCCAAGGGAGTAAAACAGCCACTTTACTCCCTCAAATTAGGGAGTGAAATTGCTCATTAAGAGGTCGTGCAAAAATTTTATTTTCCATATAAAAATGCCATCCAAGTCTTACTTTTTAAAAATGTTATATTCTGTATGTGGGTTCCGACTTTCCTTTCTTGATGGTTCAATAACAACTAAAAGACGAAAATTATTAAAATAACTACTCGTTACAACTATAAAATTAAAGTTGAAAGGAATCGCTTAGCAAACACATTAATTGTTTTGACTTGTAAATCTTATGTACACGTTGTTGAAAACAAAACCAAACGGTTGCTTAAAATGACTAGTTATTTTGTATGTCGAAACTGGACGCGGTCCAGGAAACTTTTTACTTGGCCAATTTTCAAGAAATTTATAATATTTCAAACGGCTTTTGATTTGCAATTATTTCATTAAAATCGATGGCTGGAGTATTTCGGTATTTACTAAACCAAGTAGTTATTGTTTGGGGCAAACCACTTTTTAATTCTACAGTAAGTCTTCTTGTAGTTACAGTGTTCTTTTATATATTTATCAAATTATAGTAATAGAAATAGGTAGTATGTGCAAGGAGAATTTTTAGAAAATGTCCTATTCGCGGAACGCTGATTGTCATATAAATTCAATAATAATAAGTTCATTTCATGTGTGCATTAGAATTACCTTTTACTTTTCATATTTTGGAGAATTTATAGTCATGATAATAATTTTACAATGATTTCGATTCAATGGTCTACAGCGCTCTTAGAGTATCTCCATCTTCTATTATTGCATGAATTTTCAAATAGATGACAATATTATGAGAGCGACTCTAGGGCAGTGAATCAGAAACGTTTCTTCTTCATTTATACAGGGTCGCCCAAATAGAGTGGCCTATTAAAAGTTTTCGGGGAATGGAATATACAAAAATTCTGAAAATTAGTACACTGCCCTAAGGGAAAGCGATCTTTCAGATTAAAATATTTTCACTTTTATATCACTTACGGTTATACCGGAAGTCGCTGTTAACTTTCTTATTTTAAATGGAATTCTGTACATTTTATTGCAAATTCTGATTCTACATATTATTTTTAATAAAAAATGTTAAGGTTTCTCTATACCTAACTGTAACCGATTCTGAGATATCTTCAAATTTATTTAAAAAATTGTTTTGGTGACCTCATTTAAGACAATGTATTTACGCCAATTTCAAATTTAAAGATTGAAGTGACATGTCGTTTAAAAGTATAATGTTCAAACTTTCAAATCATATCCTAATTATTCCTGAAAAATTCATAGGCTGGTCACAATATGGTGTCGAAGATCATTATGTTTAACTGCCCAAAACTTAATTTTCGTAAATGGAACACCCTGTATATTTTGACATCATGAAATACAGAATCAAAGTCTACATCGATTGTTATTGACATTTCCTATACCTATTTCTTTCAGTTTTCTTGTTATCAATGATTGTTTATTTTATTCTGTTAATTAGTGGAATAAATGCACTTATTCGTAGCAAGTTTTGAAAAGAGAAGCAGATATTGAACTGTTACTTTTTAAGAAATAAATAATTGCTAACCATAACATTATTTTGACGTACATCATAGAATAAAGGTATTAGGTAAATACCTACCGTAAGTTTACCATTTTCATAAACCACCATCCTTAAAAATTAAGCATGCTGTGAAAAACAATTTTTTTCTCAATTTAACATTTTTATTAAACAACAAAAGCAATATTTACAATTGGTAAAGTGGTAAAAATAATAATGAAAAATTTTATTTATTAATAAACAGTTTATTTTACATTCAAGGAGAGTGCAATAAGATGGTTACGAGAACGAGCAGAAAATTTAATGAAAAGTATCCGTAGTTATCGCCAATGACAGAAAAAAAAATATAGAAAATTTGACCGTATTTTTTAAGAAGTGGCACCGTTTGCCCAAAGAAAGGCTCATCTGCTCCTTTAATCATTGCATTAGCATTCGTCGAAACTTATTTATTTCTACTTATCTGTTAATGGTATAACTCAATAAATATTTTTATTTTGTTGACACTTACTGCGAAAAATTTCGATAATTCTAGCAAAATATGCCGTTATAATAAACAATTATTGATAACAAGGAAACTAAAAGAAATAGTTATAGGGGGAATGCTAATATCAATCGATGTAGAATTTGATTCTGTATCTCATGATGTAAAAATATACAGGGTGTTCTATTTACGAAAATTGAGTTTTGGGTAGTTAAACATAATGACCTTCGACACCATATTGTGACCTATGAATTTTTCAGAGATAATTAGGATATGATTTGAAAGTTTGAACATTATACTTTTAAACGACATGTCACTTCAATCTTTAAATTTGAAATTGGCGTAAATACATTGTCTTAAATGAAAGGTCACCAAAACAATTTTTTAAATAAATTTGAAGATATCTCAAAATCGGTTACATTTAGGTATACGGAAGCCTTAACATTTTTTATTTAGAATAATGTGTGGAATCAGAATAAAAAGTGTAGCATTCCATTTAAAATAAGAAAGTTAACGGCGACTTCCGGCATAACCGGAAGTGATATAAAAGTGAAAATATTTTAATCTGAAAGATCGCTTTCCCTTAGGGCAGTGTGCTAATTTTCTGAATTTCCCTTCCCTGAAAACTTTTAATAGGCCACTCTATTTGGGAGACCCTGTATACTTTTTTGTAATCACTTCCTGCAGTTTATTTATAGATCTCATTTTCTTTTTGTTTTGTTTTTGAATTTTTTCCCTGTTTTTGTTTTAAGTTTTTTATATCTAGCACCGTTTTGGTATTCTAGTCATATTCTTATCATAATACTGTTTCTCTCCGTACAATCCTCTTTTAAAAATGTAACATTTTTCGTATATTTTCTTCACTTGCTAAATTTCAGAAAAGGAAAACATTAATCCGAAACATTGTTTACTGGACCATTTTTAATTTTCTTTTTTTTTATTTATTTGATTTTACTTAATAAATATCATTAAGTAAGCAGCTAAAATAAATCTCCTATGTTTTAATTGAAAATTTTAATTAGGTTTTTAGATTGATGTATTTTTAATTGCAAAATTGTTTTCTCTTTATTCACTACAACTTAATTAGACGCATCTGTTAATTTAAAATAATGGACGTTATATTAATAATAAATAATAACTTATCTCTGACATGTTAATTTAGATTTTTAAACATGTTGCGTATTCGTTACATACGGGTTGTTTCTGAAAAATCAATATATTCGTTTTAAACTGGATTTAGAAATTGGACTGTATAAAAATTTATTTTTGAAGCCAAACTTGTTACAGAAAGATTGAAGTACACAATTTATGAAAAATTTTTGAATTAATAAAGATATTATGTCGGAATTTTGACTTAAATGAATTTATGTTTTTTTTTTTAAATACAGTTTTATAATTTGAAGAAATAAAATAAAATTTAATACAGATATCTTCCAATTTGTGGGACACTCATATACAGTAAGGTGCAAACAAAATTTCTTGGGCTTGGTATATCGTTCATGTAATTCTAATACCTCGTAACTCACAAAAAATAATTTTTTCAAATTTGGCCGTTTCGGAGCAGTTCTGCCAATAGCTAAACACTGTAAAAACCTCGTAACAAAAAAAATAGTTATCACAAATCTGTATTCTAATACCTCGCAACCCCAAATCAGCTGATAGTGAAAGGCAGTTTTTAGTCTCTCCTGTAAAGTTTGCTTTTCTCGTTTACGAGGTGTTAGAATTACATGAACGATATACTATGTGTAAACAGATTTATGTGACACAGATAATATAATCAGTACAAATGAGGTAGTATATTGGAGTAGACGTGGTAAAGACAAAGACTTAAACAGTCAGCTGAGGTGATGTGCAACAAGAGAACCGATCCGACTTTATCATTAACAACACATTTAATACAATGGTGCCTCCTTTGTCTTGCAAATATCAAATTGCTGCGTAGCAGAAATCGGTTGACTAATTGTATGAGGAATTTTGCTTAAACTTTTCATCCTTATAAAATAAGATTCCATTAAAGACTTAAAACTAATTTCAGCATATTTGACTTTTTTCTTAATTTCTTAGAATAATTTCTTATCGTGATAATTTTTTGTAGTTTGGATGCCTTAGTAGACTTAAGTACACATGTTATTTAAGATTTTTTTATGGTTGTAACAAAGTCACTTATTATTTTCGTACAATGAGCACACAATTATTACATCCTGTAAAATAAATAACAAATCGCGACACCTTTATGATACCTTTGTTTGGAGATCTCGGAATTAGATAAAACAAATTTGTGAAATGCACGGAAAGAAATTTGTTTAATTATGTTATGCATGAATTTTATGATGTGTTTGTTACTCGGTCATGTAAGTAGCTCAAGCGTAACTATCAGACTCGGGCCTGGTAGCAAGTAATTAGGGATAACATTTATTTCACGCTTAGTTCTGTAACGTTTTTTGTTAGTTGATTAATGGACTGAATTTGAATAGAATGCATGTACGAAATAATTGTTATTATAATAAATTTCTACGGGAACGTAATTATTTCCTAGAACTATTGCGCCGTTGTTTTTCATTATGCATAAAGTAATGAGTCACTTGGCTGTATGTCTGTGGGCGGTTTTAATTATTTTATTTAAATGGCCGTGCTTAATTCTTCAAATATCGTAATTTTCGAGTCGCTTCGTACGAATTTATTATTACACAGGCATGACGCGTACGCGTGATTCATGCTGTAAATATATTTTGTTTAATTTGAAACTGCCATAACTGATGTGAATTATGCTGACTAGGCTCGTCTCTAATTAAAATAAAAGTTGCTCGTTAGATTTGTTGCTTAAATGTGATGAGTTATGCCTAAATAAATAATGAACTTGTCGTTTTATTATTTGTATTGTATTCTTAAAACCGTTGTCGTTTATTACGTTGGGTATGTCACGGAGTTTTAAATTCGAACAAGTTTTGTGTAGGTGTTCTTCTTCAAAAGGATATTTTGGCTGGTCAGTACGCCAAGATATACTGCTCATATGTTTGATGTCTTATACATAAATTATAAGATACTTTCAGGCATTAATCATTTTGATGTGACAAACATTTCATTGCATCTGAAATTAACATTACTTCTTAGAGAGATTTGTTCTGATACCTACTTAGTATGACATTGCAATTACTTAGTACCTACAGACATAGGTACGATTGATTTGATCCAGAATATAAAGTTTGAATTTGAACAGGCATTGGTATATCTTTTCAAAAGATATATTTTCATTGTATTTTTATATATAGGAATAACTCGATCTGAAATAGAAGCTATACTCATATTTATACAGTTTGAGTGAAGCAAGTAGGTTGGCGACGCGTGCCTCGGATGTGTTCGGACGGCCGGCCTTGTCTCGTATTGGGAAGCGAAACGATGAACGCGTATTTAATAATTTTATTTTAACTAGGATTTCAATAATTCATGTAAAATATTGTTCTAATTGCCGCAATACATTTGCGTAACGCAATTATTATTGTTTGTAATATAGTAATGTAGCTAAAAAACAGCTCTAAAAACTGCATGCTTCGAACTGAGGCGTGAACTGATACACGCTACAACCCCCTCTACTCCTACACGACTTCGTCCGAAATTACTTATATCCACCTAGTTTTAAAATTCTACCTGTATATCAATGTTTAGAAATGGAAATAGAATAAAGCGATAGTAACACTGTCAGATTTTGAAAGTATTCTCTTTAATTTGATTTTACTATTTAATAATTTTTATTTATCTTGGAATATTTGAACTTTCTGAAGTTAATAACTTAGACCAGAGATGGAGAATCTGCGGCCTTCCGTAATCTTCCATGCGGCCTTATCCTAACAAATTATAATGAACTGGCAGCTAATAACAACGTGAAGACATCTCATCTCACCTCACTTGTAAGCTACTCCCTTTTTTATATCGGGTAATATGAGGCTTGTTTGCCATCTTCAAAGTTAAAAGTGTCCTAAAAGTTGACAAGGTTCCCCACTCCTGACTTAGATTTTATGCCAAATGTGTTTAAATTAATTCTGTACAGTTATTTGTATATCTGCATTCTCTTCAAGAGGCTAGAAATTAGAAAAATTAAAAACTTCACGTTGCCAAGATAAATTTTCTCGAATCTTCTAACTTTTTTTAGAAATTGCAACTTGAAAAATATTTCTTCTACAAGATAGGGCTTCCCTCGATTAGTATTTAGTAATGAATCAGTGAGAGAAAATTGGTAGTTATTTCTAAAATATTTTATAAAACTGGAATTTATATTAGTAACTCATTGGTGATTGTTATTATAAATTCATAATAACTCCAGATTTTGGGATAGGTACATTTCAGAAAAGGCAGTGTTGATTCAATGATAATTTCTCATAGTATTGATCACTAAATTTATGATTTTCTATAAAATGTCAACCTGGATGATATTGTTTTTAACAAAGGTTCAGGTGATTTTTATCATTTCTTTTTAATGTAAGGCATATATTAATTGTATTGTATTTTTACACCAAAACAGAGGAAATCAGAACTTCTGTGTTTATATTTAGCAACACAAATTTTCGTTTCTGAGAAATTGGAATCTTGATTCTTTATTATTATACTTTCACTTTAATTTCAATTAAGATTAAATTTTTAGAAATTCCAAACGCGTGTATGTATTAAAATTTTCTCTTTTCACAATTCGATGGCCTGCCCTTTCTTTATTGTCGCAATTGGTAGAGAAAATTATGTATTAATAATCAATAAATTATCTCTATTTTTGTCATTTTTAAATTCTATCTGTAAGCATCTCCTCAGTTATCATCCTATTTTTCTAAAGTCATGTTATACATACCACAATTGTTTTGTAATTTGAACGGAAATGTTGATATATTTCAGTAGATAGATATTTTTAATAATTTTCTTAGTGTGCACCTGACGAAATCATTACATAACCATTATCGGTACTTCTTGGCACCAGCCGCGTTAATCTTTTTACTTTTATCGAGGTTTTGTCCTCGATCATACGGGACATTTTCAGGGCTTTGCTATTGTTGTCCCAGTACTACTGCAGAAGAAAGAAGATCAACGTCTGGAAGCCAAGAAGTGCTATAATGGTACAGCAATTTTCATTTGAAAGTATAGAAAGAGCAGTCTTCAAAAAAGAGTTTTTTTTTTTAAATTATTCGTCTGCTTTCAGTAATTTACACTCTGTAAAAATATAACCGAAACTGAAAATTACCTGTACGTATATTTAATAATGCCAGCTATTATTGTATTAACTTTGTACGTATACATATAATTAATTTTTTAAATACATGAAAAAAAAACATAATATTCACGATGAGTTTCACATTTTACTATAAAAAAATAATGATTAATATATTTCTACACGCGTTCTCGTTTTCTGAGAAGCTCAATTCAAGTTAATTTATAACATTTAATGGAAACTTAATATAAATAACGAGTTAGACAAACAACGCAATTTAAAGTAATATAAAAATAATCCTCGCGCAAATTAAAAACATGATGCCATGCGACGGGTATTTAAAAAAGTCGTAATTTCAACTCGGCATTCGGATTTGTTAATAGTAATTGAAGTAATAATTCGCCTACAGTGCATTAATTTAAATAAAATATAACAAGTACCATCCTGCTCTGGAAAATAATTCGACCTCGTGTGTAAATATTACGCAGTTCTAAATATATTTTTTATTGCAATTGCTTATAATATTTATTTCTTTTCTCCTTTAATCTATATTTCTTTAAAAATGATGACTGTTTACGATGAGCACTGATTTATATAAAGTGTGCTCAATTAAATATAAACCCACGCGCAATTTCTCAATTCTATTTTTTGTGTGGATCGCAGGCAATTAAAGATTATATCTACTGACTGAATACAATGCCAATGAAAATTATTTATCATTTAGCTGAAACTGTGTAGCAAACTGACTTGAAATAATAAACTGTTTCGTTATTGATAGTGATTGACTTGTTCCTTAAAATGTTTTGACACTAAAATTATACCCTTGGAGTAAAAATACCCTGCATTTCTGAAACAACGTTTCAATTTGTGGCCCATCATAGGGGAAGGCTAGACTTGAAACAAAAGAAGTAGAAAAAAATTAATAAAAAGCGAGTCTCACTTTTACTTTCGCCCTATCAAATATTTAAGGATCTCTAGTACTCGTCATACATAAAATATTGAACCCCGCCAGCAAGACACTCTGGTAACTTTAACTCTCCTTTTGTGCAACAAGAAACGGTAGAAAGAACTTCAAATATCTTGCACAAAAGTGCAGTTCCTCTATAAAACTCTCAGCGTTTATGATTAACACATGCAAGTTTTATGTGTGCCGAGTTATTATAATAGTTTTATATAGCACTGAGTTGTAATTTCATGCTGCTGAATTTTCCTGGAACGATTACGTTTTAATTCAGCCAATAATTTCGCCGACGGCGTACGTGATTACTTATACTTTTAAGGAAAAGTAAATATCACGCTAAATTTAATTTGTAATGCTAATAGTAGGCGTTTACACCATGTTTCCATGTAAATATTCCTAAATTATTGGTTAGAGTTACGGTTCGCCATTTATACGAGCGACTGCGCTAATAAATGTGCGCTTTTCGTATTGATGGAATATGTACAGTCGAAACTAAAAGTAATATCTCCCCAATAAAAAGTTAAATTGGGGCCTAGTCACTTCTGACCCGCTTTAACGAGGAGAGCGGCATCGAATTCTTATCGACATTTGCTCAGCCGCCTTCTTATGGCGATCAGAATGGATAACATCAGGCATTTACATTTTATTGGGGACATATTACTTTTAGTTCTGCCTGAATATATATTTACTGTAGTTTCTTCGCAATGGTCTCAATAACCACTCAAAGAGCCCACTACTTCAGTTAGGATGCATTTTTGATGACTGACTCAATGTATTAATATCAAGATTCATTTCTGAGTTATTCTTAAGAATCGTTTAAACAAATTAAAATTTGAGTTTCTTGTATCAGAAACAAGGCATTTTTGGACATAGTTTAATGGAGAAAGAAAAGTTCCATTCGTTTCTGAAGTTCTTTCGAATCTGGAAGCTAACAAAATTAAACCTGAATCACCCTGTATGAAACAATAAATATTTATTTCAATGAACACGGATATTACAATAAGAACTAGTTTGGATTTCTAACAAATGGCCTTGAAAGCGCTGTACACATTTGTAAATTCAGAAATAAGTGAAAGGAAACAAAGTTCGTCATATACACTGATAAAAATGGTAGTAAACTTACAGTATTTTTACATACAAATTCAATGTTATTTAAAGTAAATTTTTAATATTACGTAGAACTCTATGTATTATTACTTAATAATAGTAAAATAACATGAAATTTCGATGTAAAAATGATGTAATTTTACTATCATTCTTATCAGTGTAGGTACGTAGTCATGTGCGATTTGAATAGAACCTTCTATTCGATGTACACAAAATATTCTTAGAAAAATTATGTTTCTATGGAATAACAAATAAAACATTTGGTATAATAATAGTTATTTAGCTTACTATAATAGGAAATACAAAGAATGAAACCACAAAAATTAAAATCGGAATTCCATAAGGATCAATTACTAAGCCCCATTTTCTTACCAGAAAACGTATCAGCTCATAATCTATACAGACTACACAACGCTAAGGCCCAGTTTTACAGTCGTGAAATAAGGACGGAATAACTGTTCGCCGAATGGTCCTCCATATCTACGTCACACCTACGTCACGTTATTCTAAGAATAATGCTTATCCGACGATTGTAAAATCGGGTCTAAGTGAACAAAATGAGAACAATCTGCGTATAGGAAGCAGAAAATATATTCCTTTGTAACTGTTTGGAATAGAAAAAGAGGAATAAAATTTGTTACAAAATGGCAAGAAGCTGAGAACCAGGGAAAGCTCCTAGAGCTAATTCTTGATTCTCATTTCTCCTGGAAGTCTGTGTAACCATCATTTTCTAAGGCGTCTTATGCAACAAGCGGACTCGACAGGTAATAGGAGAAGAAACTGCAAACACTGCTTACTTCTCGTAGTTCTATGCAAGATTATCATGTACATTGAATATGGGGTCATTCGTTGCACGTAAGCTAATAAGAAACAGAAAAGAGCAGTATAAACACTAGCAAATGTAAGCAGAAGCACATCATGTGAAAAAAACTTATAGCTGTAACTTTTTACGTATTGAAAACACTAACAGGAGTGCATAAAAATGGGCATCATCAACTGTTTATAAGAGACTCTACTCACAATCATGATACTGGAGGTAGAAATCAAATTGCTACTATGAGGGATCGAACAGAAACCACTGACTACTTAACTAGAGGGGTTGCACTATTCAATAAATGTCCAATAGAATGAAAAGGAGGATGATTTTTTGCACAAGTTAAAATAGTACTTCGAAAGACCTCAACTTTTATGTATGTCACAACATTCAAGAAATTGATTTGGTTCACTGTATTAACCAGTCGTACATATATTGTAAATTGGATCCAAATTATTGTATCGTATTGTACTACATATTATAATTATTGTACCGGATGATTCAAGTTGGTATTCACATCATGATAACTTTTTTTACTCTTATTCTTAAGAAAATTGAATTTGTTATGAATAATATAGGTCTACTAATAAATTTTCTGACGCTATGAGATGATGTACAGTCACAATAATTAGTCATGACATAACCACAATATACGTAATACCCAGTAGCGTCACTTAAACGTCAGTGTCAAAAAAAGCGGCCAGACTGCTTGAAACCCTTATGGAAATGTAATGTAATTTGCAAGTCGATAGGTAACAAACAAGATGGAAGTTATACTCGAATGTCGCTACTGTGTAGATTCTTATACTGTGACATAACCTTTACAGAAAAACTCGTCCTGGACATTTTATTTGTGGTTTCTAAACAAAAAATTTACGACATCCGGAATCACTTATATAGTAAGGTTTGGATGCATTCAACGTTTGTAGTATTTAAGGAGATGGATGCGCTTTCTGTAAGCGTCATGATTAATAACGCCCTAGGGCATTATTTCACTGCTGACACGACCTTAAAATTGATCCATTATTTTGTTATAATAGTCTAGTCGAACGATAGAACCCTAGGGCTACAAGCTATACCTCGGGTAAAAATTATGCACTTCACTCCCTTGATGTATAATCTACTATTGTAGTGGTACTGAAAGTACTTTCCAGGTCGATCGCTGGAAATCCTTCACGGAGTGTAGTTTATCAAAGTCGGATAGTTTGTTTACATATAATAATATAATAGTTTAGTTTATAATATATATATACACACCCCACAAAAATTATCGCACCACCTAGAATTGTGGTAAACAAAGCTACGTAGCGTTATGTTGTGTTATGTTGTGATAAAAGGGTGTAAGATAATCTGAAAGAGCAAGTTTAATAAAAAAAAGAATAACGATTTGACATTCTTGAACGGATTTAAAACAATGTAATAAATTGATTATGCACTAAAACTAAACTAACAACGGGTTGTTCCACCCCAGGCTTGAATGACAGCTTCCATTCTATACGGCATGCTTTCGTAAAGGTTTACAATGTATTCTTGTGGTACGTTATGCCATTCTTCCACAAGAACTGCTTCCAACTGTTGGAGAGTTCTAAAAACCATTCTGCGCCCTGAAACACGCTGGTGAAGGGTGGCCCATACATGCTCTATTGGATTCAAATCAGGGCTTCGAGCTGGCCACTCCATAACAGGTGTTTCAGTTTCTCTAAGGTATTCTTGAACTACCCGAGCTATGTGCGGTCGAGCGTTATCGTGCATATACACAAAATCTGGACCAATAAATGGGCCGTACGGTATAACATGTGGCTCTAGAATGTCAGTAATGTAAAGCACAGCCGTCATACGAGCCCCATGCAAAGGCACTAATTCTGTACGACCTTCCAAAGAGATTGCACCCCAAACCATTACAGAACCTCCACCAAAATTCACTTTGGGAACAAAGTTACATTGAAGATATCGTTCCCCAGGTCTTCTATACACCGGCATGCGTCTGTCATTTGCATAAAGACAGAATCTTGATTCGTCAGAGAACATCACATTCTGCCAATCTCCAATATCCCAATTAAAATATTCCCTAGCAAAAGCTAAACGAGCTACCCGATGTCGTCTGGTGAGTAGTGGTGCTCTTGTAGGGACACGAGCCCGAATATTGTCTTCACGAAGACGGTTTCTTACCGTTTGCAGCGAAATTTCCACATCTCTGGCAGCTAACATCTCCCTTTGAAGGAATCGAGCAGTGCAATGCCTAGTGCGGAGCGCTGTTAGACGCAGAAAGAGAACATCACATTCTGCCAATCTCCAATATCCCAATTAAAATGTTCCCTAGCAAAAGCTAAACGAGCTACCCGATGTCGTCTGGTGAGTAGTGGTGCTCTTGTAGGGACACGAGCCCGAATATTGTCTTCACGAAGACGGTTTCTTACCGTTTGCAGCGAAATTTCCACATCTCTGGCAGCTAACATCTCCCTTTGAAGGAATCGAGCAGTGCAATGCCTAGTGCGGAGCGCTGTTAGACGCAGAAAGCGATCATCTCGGACCGATGTCACCTTTCCACGGCCTTGTCCTAGCCTTTTGTTAACACTGCCAGTTTCTTGGTGTTTTTGTGCCAGCCTAACAATGGTAGAATGGTTAACACCGAGGACTCTCACCACATAACGCTGGCTACGACCATCCTGTAGCAAAGCAAATGCGCGGACAGCTTCCTCGTGGGTCAGGTGGTAGCTAACACGTTGAGGAACATTCATTATGTCAAATTTATATTGATCAAGTGAAACATACAATAACAAACGCGATTAAAAATAAACTTAAACAAATGGGTATAAGCAGCTTTTTCTTGCATTAAAAGAAAAGTTGCCAAAAAAATCTTATCGATGTTCGTGCTTGCAGATAAGTAAATAAAATCTATTTTTACATAATATAGATCAAGTATGTTGCCTTCATGCATATTCATTTTGGAAAAACACCGATTTTTCCGGTTGGTGCGTTAATTTTTGTGGGGTGTGTAGTTTAGTTTGTAATATAAGTACTTTCCACAGGACCTAAGTGGGTTTCAGAACCGAACGAATGAATCGAAAGGGCATGTTAGTATGAAGTGTTCCAAATTCTTTCTTTTAATGTGACATTCATAATTGTAGTTCTTTTTAAATAAGTTTTTCATGTTCGTAATGACTCTTGCAATTCGACAATTTACTTTATGAACTGCATTATACTTATCTAGAGTTTCGGTTTTATATTTTCAATCGGGAAAGGATTATTGTAGTTTTTTTGGTTTAGAGCGAGGGTGTTAATGTTCTTTGAAGGTTCGTAAGTATGGCATTGAATATTTTTTTTTCTTCCTTGAGTATTATACAAACATAGTATAGTTCTAAATAAACGAATCTTATTTTACTCATATGATTTTTTATGTAAGCTGCTACTACTAAATCTCTGCCGAAATTTTGACGAATACTTTCATCTAATTTTCACATTTTCACTCTCTTAACCAAGTGGTTTGTATTAGGTGTCTTTCTTTTTTTTGAACATGCAGTATTTTGTAGAATATTTCAAGATTTATGTAAGAGTAGACGAAACTTAAACATGTATTTGGCACGTCTTTTCAAACACATATTCAAATAAAACGGGCATATCTATAAATAATATTTAATTTCGATCAGACGCATCGCTTTAAGCAAAGTGATTAATTAATTTCTAAACAAACACGCGTATACAATTCTCCTTGTAAAAAAAAGATCAAAGATTCAATAAACACCAGTTTTATATTCTATTAACAGATGTTTTACGATTATTTTATTCGGCGAGTGTTGAAATAACGTTCCTCTAATTTGACAATTCAATCGTCATTTTAATAGATATCTCTCGACTGAAACGACGACATTAGGACTAACGTGGTGAGGTGTAGACGCTGAGCAGACAGAGACATTGACCTTTACCTGTAACGCCTACTATGTTTATCTTTCAGTACCGACATATTTCGTAGTAGCATTGTGTAGAGTTACTAATTTTAAACATAAATATTGTATGCTAATTCAAAATCTAATTATCTCGAAATTGAGTTATGCATACATACTGCATAGATCTACAATTTCTGGAAATGCAAATGGGTTGAAATTCAATTAGAATTTTTCTGGAATTCAACAGCTATATTAATCTAAACAAAAAAAAGTCTCAATAAGCATTACTGTATAGTATAACACATATAAGCTTAATTTTTAACTGATTTAAAATATGCATATTTTATTGCCTAATTACATTAATTATATACCTTTGTCTAACGCAATCATAACTCCAGCTAATTGCAATGCCAATTTGCGGAACATTGTTTCCAATGAATTTTACGATGCTATGTTAAGCTTCTCGTTTTATAGATTTTACTTCCAAGTATTTAAATGTAATAAAGGAGGTATGGTAAATCTATTAAAGTTTGGCCATACCATATAAATATACAAGTACATATGTGCAAGCCTGCATTTTATTACAATTTTTTATTTAGCCACGTTCCTGAAAGTTGAGATTGTTCAAAAGTACTTCTAGATCATTAGTAGTATGTGACAAAAATTATTATTTTTAATTTTCTATTATTATATTTCGAAATAGAGCATATTTTTTTGTTTTGTTTATAGAACACTTGATATTTTATGAAATTGAAATGTAAATCATGTCTGGTTTTGTATTTTTTATGAATTAAACCCAAAGTACCCAAAGGAAATCAGGAGATGCTGAAATTGTTATCTTTCAGAATAAATATCATTTTAAATTGATTTCAACTTATGTCACAGATTATTAAGATATATCTCAAACTTGGATAAACTTTCGTTTCTAAAGCCGTCTAGGACTGAAAAACTTCGTGAAACCTTGCTTTGTTGGTCATCATTGACGGAACAGAATATGTTATTGTAATAATCTCTACTGTGCTTTTCTTCACTACATTTTTTTTTTGGTTAATCTTTTATGTTGATCTTCTCTTTAAATTCGAAGTACGTGAATGCTGGGAAGATTAATTGAATCGATTATTGTAAAATTTGTAATTATAATTGAATAGGGAGTTCGTATATCCTTCAGGATAAATAATAATATTAATGCTTTCTACGGAACGTCATGTGTTATTACTACTTATCTTGAAGAAGCTGTCAAACGTACAGCAAAACGTCGGAATTGATATTGAATTTACGAACTGTTCGACAAGAAAGTGCTTTGAGTCGATTATTATCGAAAGAAGAATAAAGTAGTACGTGCGGCTATTTGGAAATATGCTTGTTATATATTATTTGTATTGCATACCTACATATTAACGGGCAAAGACTCATTGTTTGATGTTGAAAGAAAACTATCAATAGTAATGTTATACAGCGTCTCCCATAAATAAGGGATTATAATGCAAGGGCTGACGTAATGATACATATAGAATCCGTGACTGTAAATAAAAAAAAATTTTGTGAAAATTCTTGGAGAAATTACGAACGGAATACGGTCCGGTCCTGTTTGCTTATAAATTCTATGCGTAATTGATACGCAGATGTGATGTAAAACGATAATAAAACTGACCTGCTCAATCTAATTGCTGGAGTCCTTAGACTGCGATCGTTATGTTATTACTTACCGCGATGTTTACAGCAAGTGTTCGAAATGCTCTCCGTTGGCATATCTCCCAAACGATGCCGTTTTCGTAATTTAATTAGAGGAAAAGAAGTGTTTATATATGGTCACCTATCCACTGCTGCCGTATGGCCCCATATTTATGGGACAGCCTGTATAGGAGAGAGTATAGTGTTCTATCACAACCGACTGAATTATATTTTTAAATTTATTTCATATAAGCATTAATTTTCTTTTTAAATTGCCTCAAATATATAATATGTTAAAATATAATATGTTACTTATAGTCTTTCTTTTTGCCATAAGTCAGGTACCAACAAATTTTCAGATTTGCAACCAAGAAGTTGATTTTTCAATTAAAATTCAGTCGGACGTCAGTTATTCCGCATTTAGTATCATAGAAATTATTTCACGATCCTTTTTTATGTCCTTGATTTAAAGCTTGTAACAGAAGTTATAAATATGTGTAGGTAATTGCTAACGAAAAGAACAAATATTACTTAAACAATTAAGAAATTAAATAATAGCGGAAAGATGGAGTGGTATGCGTAAACAGTTTAAAGTAAATAAAACGACCAAATAATATTTTGCAGGTGGATTGAAACAATGTAGATTAATTATTTTTTAATTAATGCAATTGTCTTTAAAAGAAATTGTACTAGGGTAACAAGAGTTTTCCTTTTAGAAAACTAAGGGCATCTAAAAATAGTACGTAAATCTTTCATAATGTATACTTGTCCAAAAAATCATGAAATATCTATTTTGGAAGCCCAAAAGATCTTAAAAATTATTATTATTAAAATCTACCTAGTAATCCCAATATTCCCAACGGCAAAATTATCATTAGAGATACTTTACAGAAACGTTTAAAAAATCATGGTACATAAGGATAAGTGAAATGTCAGAATGATAAATTAATCAAATTTGGTTGTAGTATAAAATTATCTTCTAAAAAATATGAGTATAAAAAGTATAATTTGTTTCTGAAACTTTATAATAGTTTTTTGACAGGATATAGTATAAAACCTTCAAATATTTTATTTTTCTTGATCTTACATATTTTACTTTTATTTATTTGAAATATTCATTCATTCAATTTTTGTTTACACTATTGACTTTATATCTAAAAAAGAGATCGAGACTTGGCCACTAGTTTTTTTTTTAAATCTCATAGCTATAGAGATGTCCATAAGAGACATCGAAATTGATCCATCCCATTGATCCTGTACAGTCGCAGTCATAATTCATAACATAACCTTTACAGAAAAACTCATTGTAGTCATTTTACGTAATTTACGAGAACCCGGAATCACTTTTACGTAGTAAGGTTTGGATGCATTAGAACATATTATACACACTTGTTAAGCACATAAATCATGGTTGTCATTTTCTATTTTACTAACTTTCAAGAACTTAAGCTATTACTTTTTGATTTGATGATTTCTTATCGAATTGATAATTATGTACATATGTTAAATCACCAACGACGTTCAGCGGCTATTATAAATACATTTGAGAAATTCCAAGCGGAAAACTCTAAATTTCTCATTCTTTCAGAGGTGACAAATACATAAACAAATTTAAAAGTTCGAATCAAGAAAATAACGGACGTGGAGCCAGAGGCATGGCGCCTCACATTGGGAAGTAAATACAGTCATGCTTGCTTAAGAATTATCGCTTTCAGGCGAAATCAATCGACACATAATGGATATATGCTGTACGGAATTAATTTGACTTCTAGCAGCATGTTAGCAATGTAAAAATTTCCCACAAAAAGTGTTACGCTCACCTCAAGTCATTGTAAGCAAATATGAAATCGATTTAAAAATATACCTACATACGTATACGCGACAAACATTTCTTAGAAAGTTGGAAAAGAATGTAAGTAGGTACGTTATAAAATTATGTTATTGTTCTGCTTGAACCATAAAGCTCGAACGCAGTTAATGTACGGTTGTTAATTTTAAACAAGATATGATTCATGCGTTAAAAATGTGTTCAATAATTAAATTTATTAGCATTATTTCTTCTAAGCTAGTTCTGATATTGCGCCTTGGAACAAAATTATTCCACGTTCCGCATTTAGCGAGGCATTACTTTTAAAAACGCCGTGTTGTTATTGATTCTATTAAAATATCGCGAGCAACGTTTGCATATTAATGAGCGGAATAAGTCCGTCTTATTTTCATGCATATTGATAAGTTCGGCTGCGGAATGAAATAAACCGTCATTCATATATTAATTGTGGTAATTAATTTTATTATCAACATGGAAAACGAGTGTAATAACTGCGCCGTTTAGTCTTCCTTCAATTAGTACACGTTTTATGGCGTACAAAAAGTAAATTACGCTCATAAATTTATTACCAACTAAATAAAGTACCCGTATATGTACAGAGGCTTGGGTTCTCCATTTTTTGTGTGTGGTCCTCAATTACTTAAGATATGGTGATGAAAAACAGCAGGAATTCTTTCTTTTTGCAAAACCAAGTTGGATCATCTTAAGAAATAAGAAAACTAAAATATCAGATACGATTCAGCTGGAATCATTATCATTCTTGTTGCTTTGTGTTTATTTTATTATTATATGTACGAACTTCACAGGTACGACGAAATAAGATTGATTAATCAAAGGGTGACAGTTAAACTGTTCCTATGAATTTTTTTATAAATTTATCAAATGGCAGTTTTTGATATTTTCAAAAAATGTTTGCAATTTTATTGTCTTCGTTTTTAGTTGAATTCAAAAATACAGGGTGTTTCGCAGCTTCGCAACAAATTAATATAATGAGCACTTTTTCTTACAATATTTTATTAAAATTTTTAGAAATATTAATGTTTTTTTGCGTGAGACAAAGTTTGAAGGTTTCTGTCTTATTTTTACGTCTATGGAAAAATGCTTCTTCATCAGTTATTATGTAATCGAGCATTCACCCGTTCAGTTTTAACCCGAACGTATGCTGATACTGTTGCACGTAACTAATGGCGTTTTCGATTCACATGCACCGGTTGCACTCAGTGTATTTTCATCTTCTTCTAAACTCATGTAATAACACGAGATGAAGATATTCTGAGTGCGCACTAATACGGTCAATCGAAAACGCTGTTAGTGTTACAAACATGGCAGAATTTTCAAATAGTGTATATGATCTTAATTTATGACGAAGCTCAGCAAAATGCGTTGGCTGCGTGTTTGCACGCAAAATGTTTCGAGGGGAAAAACTTCGAACACTTATTGTGAGTGAAGGTCCGGCATTATCCCAGAGGTTTTAATTATTGTTTCTCGGTAAGAATTTTTTTAAATTTTCGTTTTAATTTTGTTGTATTCATCAGATCATAGCATGTACAACACACCACAACTTTTAGTATGAACTTGAGGAACACCCTGTATATTCATCTTTAGCTTTTACATAAACAGAAAACGTATTGTGAAATTATCATCCGCTTATTAATGTATTTGATATCTGCGAAAAGATCCATCAAGAAACCTAACAGCAAAATCAAAACAGAAGACGATCTTCATCTTAATGATCGTTATTATCCTTGATTCGAGAAAATTGTTCAATTTTGAAAGTATAAGAATACAAATTTTCATCATGAGTAGATGTTGTTATTTCAGACTGTTTTTTTTAACTTTTCCATCTTTAGCCACCGTTTTCATTTAATCATAAAAATTCTTTTTGGTTAATAAACTCTTTTTTCTTTATCGTGTGGTGTTATAAATGGTTATTTTTTTTTATAAATGAATATTAAAGTTGTAATTAATAAAAGAAATTTGAATTTATTAAATTCTCGCCAAATCATAGTATACACATCAATCATTATGGACACCTTGGGCCTTGCTATAGTTTTTGAGCGCCCATGTCTGAAAACTGGCGGACCTTCCACAAACGGCCGTGTGTGGCGCACCGGTGAATTCATCAATTGCTTTTAATTTTTTTTTTTAATTCAGCATTTTGTGTGATGGATGCGGATTGATGAAAAGGATTGAACAGAAAACCATCTTTGTTAGATTATAATGGATTTATGTTGTGGAGAAAGCCTGAAGTTGTGTAAAACAACTTCGCATTCTATGATTTACTTGCAATAATTTTTAACCGTGTCACTTGTGTCACTTTTTCAATTAGTGACATTTAATAGCAATAAAATGAAGGTCCGCCAATAACGGCCATATTGTGTGTGAAAACGGTAGCACAAAGCACAGTATATGAATCTACACAGTAGGGTCACTCGAGTATAACTGTCACATTTGCCATTTTGTTTGATACCTACTGATTTGCAAATTACATTATTACATAAGGGTATGAAATAGTATGGCCGCTTTTTCTGACATTGCCGTTTAAGTAACGCTTAACGCTACGGTAAATTACTTAAACTGTGACGGTAGTAGGAACCATGTATGAACATCAAAGGCACCGACACGAGTTGCCCTACTGATTGATGAGTATACTGTGGCTAAATGGTCGTCAAAATCGTAAGTTGATTATACCTACTGATTGCTATGGTACGTTGTTTATTATTATCCACTAGTGGAATAAAGTAACTCTATCTAGTGGCTAATAGGTAACTTAAAAGTGTGGATAAAAGTCCAATTATAATGTGATAGTGGATAAACAATATTAAAGAGCAAACATTCAGACATCGACAATAAACTACATACAACATAAACATCAAGTGAAACAAAGTGAACACTGAAGTCACAACCAATGAGAAGCCGTTCGAAATCACGTGATTTGAATAATTTTCGAGTTCAATAATTAATATTGTAATTAACGTAATACAACATAATTTATATGATACAACCTTATAACGAGCGTCTAAATAAAAACCTGGTCAAGTGGGTGTGATCGAGACACGAGTTAGATTCATGCACAAATAATTTGATCACGTCAGAGTGAAGTACGCTTGCGCAATAGAGAAATATTGTTATTTTAAAAAGCTTTCGTGTTATAATTACAATAAATTACATAAAAGAGTTTTGACTTTAGATAATGTAAAGCGTCTTAAAAAGGGCGTTGATAATTACGCACAATGAGAAAAGAAGGTTTTTTTTATACATGTTGTTGTAACTTACCACAGAAATTCTGAGTATGTACAGGTAAGATTTTAATTTAGAACCGTAAAAGTTTAATGTTAAATTAAGTTGTCGAAATTGGACATAAATACTGCACCTTATTTCAACGTGAATAATATTCAGTATGCTCAGATTGTTACAACAATAACATTAATTGTTCTTACATGAACTCATCCACCATTTACATGTGACAGAACTGTTCAAATTTTATATTAAGAAAGCGTCCGGTAACCACTGCTTAGCGGAGCACACTTGAACTGCACTTTTGCCCAGGCCAGATAAGGTGTTGCTTAATGTATTATTAATTATAGTTTCTATTACATAGCTTTAATTTGTGTTTCGTATTATTGTCAGCCAGTTTGCTACTTAATAGGTCAAACAGACTTGCAACAAAATTTTTAAAAGTTTCCCATATAATTTAGAATAACTTTTTTAATAATTTACATTATCTAGAATTCCTAAGTGCAACTCTCAATCAAATTTGTTCAAAAATGGGACAAAAAATGTGTGCTATCGAGCGAACATTAAGTTTAACCTCGTCAGAGTAGGTATATCTATTCTAACAGGTACAGAGAACTTCTTTTTTATACTACGTTCAATATTTATATTATACCTCTTAAATTACAACGGTAAAATAGTAGTTTTATTATAAATGCCGGTGTAACGTGCAAAAAATTGTTTTGCTCTTCATAAATAATTCGTGATACGAATCTCATTTTTCATATTACAGACGTGTAAATTCATACCCAAGTATATACGGCATAGACTTTTATTTAATTTCTCGAAGTGTTTAATTTAAATAAGTAATAAATGAGGCAATAAAATAAGGGCCCGTAATACCTCCTTTAATATTTTAGCATTATCGATCGAGTTATTCAAAACAGGTTGCGAAGCATCTCCGATATTTTATATTAATATTATTAATAACGTTATTAAACTGGGTTTTAACGCCCGTCGCATCAGCGAGAATTAAACGGTTCCTTCCTTATGACCAATAAGAAACGCGCATTAAAATAAAATAAATTCCGCCTCGCGACATATTTGCGAACCAAAAGCACCTTGTACAATAAATTGTAACTTCATAAAATGAACGTAATCGTTTTCACCTGCAGTTTCGAACCGTAAATATTTCACTTGTTTGTTTTTATTTCAATTTGCCGAGGATTTCATTTTTCTGCCCGGGCTCCATTTATTTTCTTTTGTCCATTTTTGGTTCGTGTAAATATTATCATTTTATATCTAATGCGGCAGCGTAGCGTTAACGAACGAACGCATGCTAGGGGAGGTTCCTGAAGTAAAACGAATTGTTTGTTGTTCTCTGCACCTGCATCTTTCAAACCAAGTTGGACTTCTACCATTACTTTATCGGTAATTTCCATGAATTGTGTAAACTTTGAGTAATCGTACACTTACACTACATAGAACTGTTGAATTTCTACGTACACTGAGGATCAAAAGTAATAAATGTTAAATTGAGACATACCTTGTGATCACGATAATAATTAGACGGATAAGCAAACGAGGAACCAGGTAAAGAACACGAAATAAAAGCATGAAAAAAAAAATTAATTCAACACGTGCTTGTTTTTACCTTTTGTTTCGCTACTTAAACTTTTATTGGGGAGACATTACTTTTAACGCTCAGTGTACAAGCCATAAAATATATCCTACGTGTAAATATAAAAATATTTATTCTTTTTGCCCATATTCCTAATCTAACAAAAAATAATTTGAAAGGGATATACTTAGATATATTTTTATTGAATGAAACTTTCTTTTAGTGTTAAATTAATAAATTATTTTTAAAGGACCAAAAATTTACATTAAAGTTGGTTTCTTGCAGGTCGTCTTCTGGTTTTGCGCATTTTCCAGAATTTATTGTATTCTTTCTTTTTCATTCTTAGATTAATGAAACTAGTCATATTAATCGTTTCAATTTCCGGTATTTCTTCTTAGGTTTACTATTCAATTACATTTGTAATCTTATCAAAAGTTTCCGTTGTCACTAGTATAGAAATTACACTCGATTAATAAATAATATTAAACTTTTAATCTCTGAAGGAGAAGATTTATGATGCAATGTACTTTTTAAATTTATTCTTTCAGATTTATCATGGCGATTATTAAAAACGTTCGTCAGTCTTGTTGGTTTCTCGTTGGTATTACGATTTGCATTAATGTGAGTTTGGTATTATCAACATCTTTCCAAGTAACTCTTTTTTTAGATTTTGCAGTAGACAGTGGTAAATCGTAGATATCTTTTTTGTCTTTTCATTGAATCTAAAAATTAAACTATTCATAGAGAAGTTGAATTTTTTTTAAGTATCAAGGACTGCAGCTGTTTCGTTTGTTTTAACAAATTTTAAAGTTAAGGAACAAGCAAGGAATTTTGAAAGTTCAATTTTTAAGACATAGGTGTAGTCAGTTTTAAGTTTTTTATTTTCAAGTGACTATCAGATTTGTTCTGAAAAAAGTGTGATCATCAAATTTACACTGAATATAGAATCTAGCGCGTCAATTCTGCTAATATCTGCAAAGACCGTAAGATCTGTAAGTCACTTATTAAAAAGTGGGTTTCTGAAGTTCTCAGTATGATACGATTTCCTGTAAGTCTCTGAGATTACATCGCAAAGACTTAGGAGTAATTCTAGAGATCTAGAAGAAATCATACCTTCCAGAGAACTTCAAAGTTCCATATTTTAATAATTGAGTTTACAGGCTTACAGATTTTACGGTCCTTACATGATATGAGCGAAATCGACCCATAAATCTAGTAAAAAACTGATGCTGATAAATAGAATTTCTTATTTCTTCGAGTTATCGCAAGACAGTTCTAGAACCGTCCTAGCACCATCACGTCCTTGCGAGAACCCGAACAAGCCTAGTGTCACAAGTTTTCATTTATTTGTTTGTTTAGCTAAAAGTTTTACATCATTTCTCAAAGATAATTTTAAGTGTGTATATAACGCACGTTCAGTTCAAAAGTGCATCAAGTTGTTTTTGATTTTTTGATAAATGAAGAAGGGTAAAAGCGATGACTTCCTAAACCAATTGACGTTGTTTAACATATTTACTTTGTTGTGTGACTTTAATTTCTTGAATTTACAAATTATCTGTTTTCAAGGCTAAACAGAACATCTTTTTGTTTGTTTAACGATGACTCCCTGTGGAACATAAGACTTTTCTTAATCGAAAGTTATCTATTTCAAGGCCTGCTACAAGATTACGGAAAATTCAAAGGCTACATGATGAACTTTTCAATTGAACACTTGCTACATCTTGCTTTTACAAATTGAAAGAAATCGTGCATTTATATCTCACACTACCTGTAGTTTAAATAGTATACAAGCAAATAAATATTGATAATGAAATGGAAATCATTCAATACATTCCTCTTAAAATTCATGCTGTGCAAACGAAAGAAAAAACTTTGCATATTAAACGAGTGGGTGTGTATTAGGCAGTACCTCTTTTTTTTTCGAAAAAAATATTATTAATTAGTTACAGCTTTGATTTATGTTAGTGCGGTGTTGCGTTTGATTTATTCTTTGTTTTACGTTGAAAATTAATTAATTCTTGACCTTTGTTATTAGTCGGTTCACTGCTTCAGAAAATTTATTATATGTAAAAGTCGTTTTTTTTTTATTTGAACGAGAATCATTAAGGAGGACGCTCGGCTGGGCGAAAAGAAGTAAAGCATTTAAAGTCACTGGATTTATTTATTAGCCGTACGCCACTGATCTGAGATATATTCTATCACAATCCGTCGTTTACTGCTTATGATTAAGGTTTTATTACCTTTACCCGCCCAACCCCCGATCAACATTTGGACCCTCATAAGATACCGCTATCAAGTTTATAATATACACTTGATATTTATGTTTATATTTTTATAGCTTATGAGAAATATCTAATTAGAATATAAATAATATGTGTAGTAAAATAAATATATCTTTTACGACTGAAATAAAATATGCGCAGATAATGTTAAATAAATATCACGTCAGGCTGTGTTTTTGTTTAAATATTTAAATATGCTAATTTATACTTTAATATAAACAAGTTTAATTATAGTTTTGTTTGTTATCGTACTCCATATTATATTCAATTTATTATGTTAACAAATTGAAGGAGAACAGAATACATATTGTAAATTAATATTTCATTTGATTTCGTTATTAATATTGTGCAGTGTGTGGTTAAAGATTTATGTCCCAAAAGTTTAACGCCATTAATAATTGTACTTTATGGATGTTATGTTTTGATGTATTTATGGCTAACTCACTAAAATAAACTGCGAAGTATTTAGAGATAAATTTAAAGATTGTTCACATAACTACACTAATTAAAAACTTTATACAAATTGATTGATATGATAATACTTTTTTAAAACTAAGATATGTACTTTCTTGAAATTACCACTTGACATTAAAAACTTAAAATATTTAACTGCTGACCTTTAGCATTAATTTTTATTGCATTATTAAAGAATCCGGATTTTATTATCTAAAATTAATTTTTACTGTATATATTGCTCTTTTTAATAACATTGTTTTCATTGAAAGTTGCATAATACATTTATTTTTAGCGAGGAAGAAAAATGCGTCGCTTTATGCTGGGTACACAGTGGCCGTACCGCACCTGTATTGCAACGTTGCAATACAGGTTCGCTGAAAATAAAAGTTAATGCACCCGTCATGCACCTCGAGCGAACCATTGGTGCGTTCGAGGTGCACACACCTAAGCGTACTTCTTCATACTTGATCTATTCAAGCAGATTCTGATGACGCATTAGCTCTGTTACTGTGTAGTGGTTCTTTATTAGTAATAGCTAATTAAAAAAAGCAAAATTAAACAACCGTAACGATAATAAATATACAAAATACTTGCGAATCTCTTTGTGATCGGCAAAAATACCGACTCGGAGCAGATCGCGACGAGAGGTTCACAAGAGATGCGCTAGTGGTTCGTCATCACGTACAAACTGAGCGTGCATCTGTACGCAACGTATTGCAACGTTGCAATACAGGTGCGGTGCGGCCACTGTGTACCCAGCTTTATACATATATTTTTTGATATTTTAAAACAATTTTCAAATTTGATAAAAATTTAAAATTTAAATTTAAATATGTATTTCTGCTAAAGAAAATTTTGCTAAATTCAGTGCTGGAATTTTTTCCTTATTTTTTCTCATAAGATTGAGTAGAAAAAACTCCGGAATTTATGTAGTTTATACACTTAATTCTACTGCGGTAGCATTTTGTATTGAGTATTTCGTAATATACCAATTTACATTCACTGAATGTATTTGATCTTTAATGGACAATAATAATAATACTGAATGATTTTTTTATCAAGTCTTGCTATGAAATTAGGACGGCGTGTCTTAAAGCTTAACTGAAATATAAGTAATCACTGCTCTCCTTCAGGTTATTTTACAGTTGAGGACATGTCGTCTAAATGTCATGGCAAGAGTTGATAAAAAAAACTTCATTAGTCAGTATAACAGTCTCTAATGACCATCAAAAATCATAGGACAAGCATGGTCTTTGGAACCTGGATCAGCGTCCATATAAATGGGTGGCTGTTCTTCCTCCAAGTCTCATAGCAGAAAATATTTGACTAAGGAAAGGTCCAGATTTTACGAAAAATAATTTGTAACAACACAACCAAAAATTAAAAGAAAAAGTAAATACCGTTCTTCCGCTCGATCTTTGCAGTCACGTCACACTTTACCAATTCGAGAAACGAAATCAATATATTCTTTTATCCTTATCTAATACGTATGTTAAAACAATGATAGAATTTATAAATTTGTCATTTTGAGTCGATAATTTTCTGACGTAACTGCAAAGATCGAGCGGAAGAACTTTTTTTTTGTACATATATTGATTCAAGATCATTTTCCCTTAACGCAATTTGTATTCAGAAACAACATGCCACGTCGGTCAATTTGCCGTTTCTTTAAATGAAAACGAACACACGTATTGCATAAATGGTAAGTTTTCTTGAGCCAGAAATTTGGTACGCTTAATTGGTTTGCACCAATTGTTAAATTTTCAAACAAAACAAAATGCCAGTTTTCATCCAAGACGTTCACAAGTCTAGCTGCCAATCAATTCCTCATAGACATCATATGAAGTGATTCTCTTATCTATCATGGCCCAAATTTTATGATTCTATGAATGATGCACCAGTGACACTACTGGAAGTTCTGTGCAATATAAGAAACCGCTCCTTATTTATATAAAACTCATTCTGCTTGCTTCTAACAAACCAAGTATTTTGAGTAATTCTGAACCAAGACGGTCAACACCTCCTTGTAACTAGAACTAGCTGGTAATTCTTACTCAGTATCTATAATTCTATAAAATTTTCAGAATAAATTAATGGATATAATTTTTAATCGTTTCGATTAAATACTAAGTATCAGTTTGTGCTAAAAATCACAAATATCTATTCATACAAAAATACTTACAACCTAAGATGATTAAATTCAAAAGATTAAAGCTTGTAAATAAAGAATTTCTAGAACTGGTAAGAAGTTGTGCAGAAGTTGTGAAGTCACAGAGTGTAGGTACAATACATGATTGAAAATAGTTCAATTTTTTTAATGTTAGTTGCATTCCAAATGTGTTCATCAAGATCTTCTCAAATTTTATGGGCATGTAGTTCTTAGTGGGAAAAAAATTATTAATACATATTTATTATTAATATATTATTAAAACATTTTATTTTTAAGTTTATTTAAATCCGAGCAAATTATACCTACCTTATAATTATAAGGATAGTTTTATACTTGAATTATGCAATTGCAGTATAAGCTACACACATTTAGTTCAAGCTTTGTAATAAAAACGTTGCAACTCCTCATCAAATGAAGCTAAGGAGTTATTCCATCTTCTTAATAATAATTAATATTTTAAGGTGAAATTATTATTTCGTTTGATAAAAATGTTTTAAGGTATATGTGATGCGTAAAACTCTGTATTATAGTAACATTGAGATTTCATTTCGATAGTATTCGCGATTATTTGGGCAGCAAAATTAATTAGTAAAATATTTTCAAACAAGCTCTGAATGACCCAGCATCGATCTCGTATTTATTTAAAAAAAAATCGAGCAAAATATATACATTCCACTAATTGGGATCGACTAGGATAAAAAAATTATAACGACTTCTTTTTTCCAAAAATGAATTGGTTTTAAATATATATTTGTTTGAGGTTAGCTTATTGTAATTTCATATTATTTACAGATCATCTAATTTAACACAAAATAATTCAACAATGAAAATAATTGTAAATTATGTTATTCCAGAGGATAAAGAATTATTTCCTCCATAAAATATTGTAAACATTTCGAGAGTTCTAATGGATGATTACGAATCGCCTCTTTCTTTGTTGTAATGAAACGTTAATAAATGACGACTCAATAAATTTTTGTTCGCGTTTGATGTAAAACCACATTAATCAAGTTTAATTACGTGCCACAATTACATATGAAAATATGGTATTAGCTTTGTGAAATAAATCTAAATACATGAATGACGGCGGCCGGGCATAATAAGACTTTATGATATAAATTCCGTTCCCGGAATGAGTTATTTTAGAACACCCATATATCTGCGTGACTCGTTTAAAATTCAACGCCAAGAAAAACTAATTTAATATGAATAAGTAATTCCAAATAAATATAAAAGTTGTGAGGTGCAGCCAGAGGCGGGCATTAACTAATATAATATTCTATTATTTTTTATTCGATGTCATAAAATATGAAAAGGAAGTGTATTTTTTCGAGAGTGCATATAAATTATTTATATTCAAATCCATTGTGCCCGGACGGACTGGGGAATGCATTATTTAGGAGGTGCTCCCTTATACATTTAATATGATATATCTGCATGTTGTAAAATAATCATATGCATTGCCGTGCTAGTTAATTTATCGCCGGTTAATGCTGAAATATAGAATTCATTTATATTAATGTCACTTGTATTACACTTTCTAAACACACAGCTATAAACCCTGCCTAATCAGACATTATCAAGTACGCACATTTTTCAAGCTAATTGTTACTAATAGGTACTTTCCCGAATGAGTGTGTGTACGTATGATGTATTTTTATGATTTCGTATGAATACAGCGTTAGGTAATTGCGAAAGGTTCGTGCATAGACTTCCAAGCCAATAAACGTATCAAGGCCGTGGTGTGCTTTTTTTCGCGTTGTTTTTGTCCACTTAATGCACAAAAATATGCAGATCAGAGCGAAGTGTACGGTCAAGTCTATAATTAGTGCACATTTTCTGTAGTTTTGTGAAATTTTAATGTTACTCAGATCTTACAGAAGAGCATTTGGTTACAGTTTAATTTCTGTTGCGTGAGGTTAGTGAATCGCTCGTGTTTACCATAAAACATAACACTCGTTAAGGCGCGTACTGACCAAAGCTCTGAACAAAGCTGCTCGGAGTTAGTTCGAAGAAAGATCTAAATTTGGTGAGGACGCTTCTCGTGTTGGCCGGTTCTGAGTTTTCAGTGAACTGAACTCGTTCCGTGAAGTAGTGGTAAAATGACAGGGTTAGGAGTTCAGACGAGTTGCAAGCAAGTTCGAAACTCATTTCTAGTGTGGACGTGTGTCAATCGTTCTATCAACAACTGAATAATAGCGAACCAGTTCGGGATTTTCGTTCTGAAATAATTCCGAACTCCAACAAATTTTGGTGTGTACAGGTCGAAAAGTTTTTAACCTGCTTTGAACTCGTTAGTTTCGAACTAGCTCCGAGCTAGTTCGAAACACTGTTTTTGGTGAATACGTACCATTAAAATCTTCTTGATTCACAAATTTTATCAATTTAAAATAAACTCTACAGTGTTTCAAACAGGAGTGCCTCATGTTGGAATTATGTATTTACTTATGTATATCTATAGTTTATGAATACTGTTAAAATTGAAAGCACTGGTATTTAAAAAAAAATGTTGTGGGAACTAAACGAAATTGACGTGAACAACTGAAATACGAAGTCCAAAATATTTACTTGAGAAAGGCATGCAAATCATCTGAAGTAAATTATTCCGTATAAATTGTATAAAATAAGGATAACAAGAACTGCTTTGACAGGTAAACAAATACCTTAAATCATTACAACACGAAAACAATTCGAATTTCCGTGTTAAGAATTCCTAGTATTTTTCTTTAATTTTAAGTTAAAGTGTATTGTAAATAAAGTTTAATTCCACAAGCAATGTATCCGCCATAAACATTTCGGCATATTTTTACTGTCTAATATTACGCGTTATCCTTCTTTGCATTTTAAGCATGTTTTAGTAATAATAGACTTTGCTCTAAATAATACAGGAAGTCTGTTCTTTGTAATTAATTAATTTATGATAATGGTAAGAATTTAAAACATTATAATTTCTTGACGGAAATCCATTATAGTGTAGATAATAATTAATAAAAGAAAAACGGAGATTTTATAGTCCAAGTTTTAATCTACATTTACATTAACAAAGTTGAAAATTTTTTGTCTGATAATAAAAATACTTTCACTTTATTAACAACTAACCCTCTAGAAAATTTCAAGAAAGACTTAAAAATCACTATTAAAAGTGAATCAAACAATTTAAATAAAAATCTTAAATTACCAATGAATTGTATTACACCAAGATTATATGGCTTACCAAAGGTCCATAAATTAGGACATCCTATTAGACCAGTTTTGTCATTTGTTAACTCTCCATGTTATTTTATTGCTAAGTTTTTAAATAATTTCTTAAAATCAAAATTAAATTTTGATCCGAAATATTCAGTTCAAAATTCTCATCAACTGACTTCAAAAATTAAAGATTTAGATTTACCTGAGAATTCATTATTTGCCTCTTTCGATGTCACCAATTTATTCACGAATGTCTCTGTTCCTTTAACTTTAACCTTGATTAAAAAATTATTAACAAACTCTGACTTGAGTGATATAATTACTGAAAGTGTCTTTAGAATGTTAAACATCTGCCTCGAACAAAACTTTTTCGTCTTTAATAATAAATTCTATAGACAAACTAAAGGTTTAGGAATGGGTAATCCCTTATCACCGTTATTAGCTGAGATATTTATGGACCATATAGAATCTTTAATTTTTGAATCTAATAACCATCTTATTAATAACATTTTTTATTGGCACCGCTATGTTGATGACATTTTAATTTGTTGGACGGGCACAAAAGATCAATTGCAAAATCTTCATAATTTTATTAACTCTATACACACTGATATCACATTTACTCTAGAAATTGAACAAAACAATACCCTCAATTTTCTGGATTTAACAATTTCTAAAATCTCAAAAAAACATGTATTCAATATTTATAGAAAATCAACTCACACTTCACATGTAATACCATTTGATTCCAATCACCCTTTTCAACAAAAGATTTCAGCTTTTAATTGCTACATACATAGATTATTCATGATTCCACTTTCATCTCAAGCTTTTAACAATGAAGTCAATATTTTAAAACACTTAGCTATTGAAAATGGTTTTAACATTCAGTTAATTTCAAATTTAATAATCAAAAAACAACAAAAACTTCTCAACAATTCAGCTTATGCTCTTCCTCCTGAAAAACCAAATATCAGATATGTAAAATTAAATTATTACGGCTCAATTTCATATAAGTTAAGCTCAATAATCAAAAAACATGACAAAAATTTAAACGTTGCCTTTAAAACACCAATCAACCTTCAAAATTTAGTAGTACGTAATAAAGATGAAATTCCTGTTTTACATAGATCAGGGGTTTATAGATTAACATGTGACAATTGCAACTCAACCTATATAGGCCAATGTGGTAGACAATTTAAAACTAGAATTTCTGAACATTTAAAAAATCAAAATTCAATTTTTTTCAAACACTTAAAAATTCACAATCACTCGTTTACAATAGAAAAAGGTTTTAAACCGTTACATCTTTGCGAACATGGTTCACGTTTAAATATTTTGGAACATTTAGAAATTTATAAAAATATACAAGACAATAATTTCAGATCGCTTAATCTAAAGTCCACTCATGATTTCCCTTCTTTATTTTACACGCTTCAGTCGACCTCAGACCTCCGTACAGATGGTAATTGTTTCTAGTCAATCGTTTTTAATTGTTTTTTATCGAATTTTTAATATGTATTAATCTTTGAAAGTTATGTTATATTATTTCAACAACTCCTGATTTTCGGTAAGTTAAAATCTTATTAAAAATTTTTATTGTTAATTTAAATATTTTAAGATTTATCCCCTGAAGATGGCGAAAAGCCGAAACTAGTTGGGTTTATATAACTGGTGTGTAGATTAAAACTTGGACTATAAAATCTCCGTTTTTCTTTTATTAAAACATTATAATCAGTAAATACATTCGTAATCTTTTTGGTAATTATTATAATGTCTTTTTGTGAGACGCAAATTCTGTTATTATAAAAGACTAATTATTAACACAAATTTGTAAAAAAATCTAACAAAATGCAAAATGGGCGTTCGGTGTGTTATTTTTTAAAATGACGAAATTACCTGCGGAAATTCTTGTTCGCTTCGATGTAGGTATTTCACTTTTGTACATCTTTGAAAATGTAGTTGATTTTAATTAATCTCATAGCAGTTAATAAATACACTTGTGCGACGCACTCATCATCATCTGTGAAACTTTGCATTATTATTAATTCACGATCAAGTTTTCCGACTGATCGACTGTGATTCTCTGCGTAACATCTTAAACGTTTATTGCACGCTTTTGAAGATGTAAACTTTTGGTTCTCTTCTTATAAAGGGTTTATCAATATGGGTTATCTACAATTTTATTGGAATAAATCTCTAAATATTCAAGTAAATTCGGAAATGTTTATTAAATATGAAATATGAAACATCTCAATTATGAAACACAATATCGGCCAAATGATCACCACGGCTCCGTTGGCAGGCCACAATCCGCTTGACAAAATTTCCCACATGACATTTTCGCATGTCTTTCGGATGTGCATTGGCCATCGCGTTCATGTGATTTGACGCCACTCGACTTTCTTGTAGGGATGTGTAAAGAGAAAGGTTTACACTACGCATCCACAGAATATTCAACAAATCAAACACGAAATCCAACTTGCCATCGAAATTCCGAAAGTGCGAAAATGGTAGATTTCACCAAGCGGATTGTGGCCTGAGCCGCGATGGTCATTTGGCCGACATTGTGTTTCACACATAATTGAGATGTTTCATATTTGCATATTTAATAAACATCTCCGAATTTCCTTGAATATTTTTAGTTTTATTCCAATAAAATTATAGGTAACCCGTATTGGTAAACTCTTTACATGGGGCTTAACGTGCATTTCGCGTAAATTTTCAGTTAATTTTATAAATTGTTGTGTACAATTTTTTTAAATATTTTTTCCATGCTCTTGTAAATCGCTTCTTTCGTCAGTATTTTCTTGTCGGTTTATTCAAGAATCCAATATAATAATAATCCAAGTTTAAATAATTGCGTTTTACGTAAAGAAATATTAAAATTTTGGCTGTTACCAAGAATACAAAATCATTACAATGTGCAGTTCTCGTAGCGAATTATTTATTATCTTTTTATTAAACTTCTCTAATTTTTTATTGGCGCTTTTTCCTTTGTTGCCTTTGAATTAAAATTGAATTTATTAAAAAAGACTTGAATTGTGGTCCCACAGATGCGTACTGTTATGACCAGGCTTACGATTTCAGCCCACGTCGCATTTAAACATACTTATTGCAAATTTGCTATGGGCCACGCGATCGCAGTAAATAATTAAATAAAGTTTAACATAAATCGAAAAAGTATGTAAGACAATATTTACTACCTGCCGTGTTGTGCGAAGCCGGGGAATTTACAATCCAATATGTTCGAAGTGGGCCGAAATCGTAAGCGTAGTTATGACTTTTTGTAATATTGTGCGTAAAAGTATTTCACTTAAGTGCTTGGGTCACACAACTTTCAATAGAGAAATCGATTGTTTTCGTTTGACTGATATTTTACGAACACAGAGCAGAGGTTTTTTAAAGCTTATTAAAGTCATGAACAAGCAGAGAATAATAACGCATGTTCATTTTTTCAAGCGGGAATTTTCAAATAGTTGATATTAATGTGAACATTGCCAACCACTGGCATCAACAATACTGTCAGTATATAACCTTTATCACTGATAACCTTTATCACTGTGAGAGGACCCTTATTCGTTTTCTGTCCCACTTCATTCCATATTTAAATGTGATGGATAAATTTAAATTATTTTAAAACTTTTTCAAATAAATTTCTATATTATTTTATGTATATTTTTCTTAAGAATTATCAATTTCGTGCTAGTCTTGCAAAAGGGAATACTTACAGAACGCATTTTATTTTATTTTTAGAAAAAGGTTTCTTAAGGCCCGATTTTACAATCGTCGGATACACTTAGTATAACAGTATTCTTAGAATAACGTAACGTAGATATGGAAGAACAGTTATGCTGTCCTTATTCTATGTTTGTAAAACTGGGGCTAAGTATGATGAAAATGGGATTTTACTAGGATATTCAGCGTGACCACATTTAGTAGATTTTTACTTTTTTAAGGGTCGGTTTATCGATGCTAAGTTAAATTTGTCTTTTAATTTGTTACTAATTGCAACGTATACTTTCATAATTGTTGTCATCAATATCCTGGATATTGATTTATTTACTTTTCTATCAAGTACCAAATATTTTTTCTTTATTATAGTCTAGTATTTTATAAAGCAAGGTTTTTGACACAAAAAGCCGACGTAATTTACCATTTATTGATTAAAAAGGTGTGTATAAATTTTGTTAATATTATTATCTATAATTAATTTTAATGAAGATCGTGTGTAGTTTCTTCATTGGGAAAACAAACTTCAAAAGTGTTTTTGTGTCATTCAATATTTTTTTAGAAAATGCATAAATTATTTATATGAATTGTACTTACTTATTTCACATTTTTTCAGTGTAGTTCGTCAAACTGCCTGTTTGTTTTTGTTATCTCTTTTGCCAAATGTACACACATCTTGTTTACAATAATGCCGCTTATAAACGGTAAGCGCAAAGATGTGTATTTATAAGAAGGCAATTGCCTTTTTGTGTTTACGTCGAGTTTCTTCGAAGCTGGGCGACCAAATGGGAACGCCTGTAAAAAGAATTTCGGTCTTTATTTATTTTTATATCATTGTAAATATAAATTTGTTTAGGTATATTATTTATTTTTCGTGCATTCCAGTCGGTGTCACTGTGCCGTGTTTGTCTTGTCCGTATGTATAAATATATGTTATTACAGACTGGATGCGAGTTTCTTATTTATGGACAGTGTTGACAGTTCTCATTTGTTGGCGGCCCACACAGCCCGTCTGTCTTTATGTTTAATTTGTAACCATTCTTTAATAAAATAATAAAATGTAAGGGTTCAGAGAACTCGCGCGTTATTAAATATTTCAGATATACGTACGTGACAAATTGCAAATGATCATGTAAATTGTGCCTGCAACGTAATTAAAATACGTAAAAATTCTTCTATTTGCATTATCTTTACTAATGATACCGTGACAGTGAGATATGCATTTTAATATATTCAGTAATTTGTTATTTCGCTTGCGTTGGTCTTATTTGCTGGTTGGTAGAGCTTTCATGCTCATACATCTAAGCAAGTCTTACTTGGAAAGTAAATATCCTCGTGAGATATTGCTAACGATTAAAATTTTTGTATAATTGTTTTTTATTTGTTACCGTTTCTAACGAGTCTATGAATCATCTGATGCTTTAGAAATTGCTTGCCACTTTCTGCTAACTTGTTTGGAATAATATCACTCAAGATATTTTATAATACATATACATACTTGTCTTCTTCAGAATGTTCGCTTGCAGCAACGTTCTAGCCTTTATGTATAGCACAGGAGAGTTCATAAATAAACTTACGACTGGAAATATGGTACCTACCTATCGGAGCAAAATAGGACAATATTATATAAAATTGAACACGTTCGACATGCTTTTAATTTTAATTTACGGACAAATTCGGAATATTAGTAGAGTTACTTATCAACTGTATGAAAAATGTTTGACTGAAGGACGCACCATGTTTGAAAGATCAATGTGAACCTAAAGCCGCGTACAGACTTGAACGTGCATACGCTGAGTCGAGACACATACGCATGCATACGCTAGTGTGTACAGAATATTCGCAATGACTTATTATTAGTTCATCAATGACTTATTATTAGTTCAAAAGAGAATTATTCGGAGAATTACTTTTAAACATCCTGAATATTCTTGTAGATGTTTATTTTCTGAGCTAAGTATTTTAACTGTAATATCACTTGATATTTTACTTTGTGTTACTTATGTTCATTCTCATAGTGAAAAATGTTAATGGTGAGATAACAGAAGTTTAGCTTATAATTTATGTCATAAACTTAAAGCAGAGGTTCCTCAACATAGGTTGTCTGTCAGCTAAAAGTGCTTACGGTATGCCTATAAAACTTCTCAACAGTCTGCCAGAAGACATTAGATCCCACATTATATTTCGTATCAAAGTTAAAAACCTTCTCTAAAAGGATATTTACTCAATTAGGATTTTTTTTCAATTTGCTTTAATTTATAATCAGTTATCTGCCTTTTGGCTCACGTTTCAGTTTGATTCAATAAATTTTTGACTTTGGCTAATTTTTGTGACTAAATTTCTTAATCATTATTGTATGATTGTATTTTTAATGTGTTTTAGGTTAGTTATTAGTTGATTATTATTACCGTTTCCATATTACATGCTTGTAGTCTGAGGAAATAATTTTTTTTTCTTAATTAGAAATTCAGAATGAGCATGAAAGTCAGAGAATCTTTGCTAAGTTAACCGAATTTCTATCTTTTTAAAAAGAAATAGAAAGCCGTTCAAATAACACTCGATATTTTATTTAAAAAAGAAATAAAAGTTTTCGGTTATTTTTCTAAATATTTCTTTGTAATTTATTTTTATGAGTGATTGCTGTAACTGAATTTTCATTTCAGAATATTCTTCTATTCTATTTTATTATTAACGTAATGAAATGTTGTAGGTGGTTATTATCTACTCTTGGAAGATGCATTTAAGTAAAACGTATTTCTACTGTATAAAATGGAGGTTTGGATTAGTTTATCGTAAATAATTATTAAAAGTACTTCTGATCGCGACTCCGAAGTTAAGGAATCAGTGTGTTCGTTCTAGCAGGATAGCAGTCAACTTGCTATCTTGCTAGAACGAACATACCGGTAAGAAATTATGATACTGAAAACGTGATTTCAATTAAAATTTTTTGCATTACTATCTATGTAATAGTTTGCGGTGAACAAAAAGTGATCAAAACTTAGCAAATAATGTAGATGAAATAAAAAAAAAACGATGAATTGCAAATCTCAGTTAACAAGGCAGATATTACATGGTTGTTACGAAGCTAGATTTTATTTTGCAAAAAAGAAAAGAGCGTTAATGCGATCAGTGCTAACTGTGCGTTGCAATTCGTTACCGAAATGGAAATAGAAATTGGATTCGAGAATTTATTATATTGAAAATCTCTAATCGCGATAGTTTTCAATCTAATTTATCAAGACTCGCCGACCAAAAAAGGCTGCAAAACAGTAAATCATATAACGCGAATGTAATTTGAAGCAAACCTATCGGGGGACTAAAATATATGCAAATCTGCAAAAAAGTGCAAACTGCAGTGTTCCGACGTGATGACTTATCGAACGTTCGATGTGGCTGGATATAATGGAGATATATGGATGCAATGTAATTAAAATGCGCGAATTATTATCCACATAAGTCGGTATGATTTAAATCCTTGCGAACGGCGTACGATGGATACACTGTCCGATACCTCGAAGGTATTAAACGGCGGGAGGTAAATTATTAATATCAACCGATCCTGCAAGTTCCATACGGCTGATAATTGCAAGACGCCAGGACAAAAACTTTAATTGTCAGTCACCGTTTATATTTTCACGTTGTAGTTGATTTTTACGTTTTCGTTCCGCTATAACGAACACCGCCAACAGTAAAAAAGATTTCATATAAAATATGAATAATGAATGACATATGCTGAAAATATATTTGCCAAGCGAAATAATAATGTAAACTGCATTAACTTGAAATGCATTGTCATCAAAAATCAATTTGGTATGCATATTAAACTTAACGAGCAACATGTGTAACACTTCACAATATTATAAATACACATTATATACAAAAGTAAATAATTGCATTTTGATAAGAAAAATACACACATCGACGCACAAAATTCCTGAGAGCTAAACAAATTCTTCAGGATTACAATTTATTCCACGAATACATACTATCTGTATTTAAATGCGATTTAAATTCTAAGCTGGACTGAACGCAAACGACTGGATAATTTTTAATAATTACAAATCGTATGCATGCGCAAAAACTCATATTTCAAGGATTACAAAAACGAATCGCAATTCAAATGCACGCAGATTCATAAATATACGGATGCAAATGTTTGCAAGAAGGGAACTGTTTTCTTGTAAATTACTTTTCATTATAATTTACGTGTAACAAATGCAAAACTGTAAGTTCGGTCGATTTAACGTGAATTGGATGAAGTTTCAACTACTTGCCAATTAAAATCGTCTGAGACCGGCAACAAAGCCAGATCAAGTCCATTATTAATGACAAACAAACTCTGTTAGATTCTTACAAATGAAGTAGAAATACAAAAATAAAAGTTTTCTACCTCATTCGCCAGTACTCTAAAATAAATAACTTTGTTCAGTATATAGCTAAAAAATAAAAAGCTAAAAAATACATAAACATTTTGCAATTTCATCCAGTTTCGTTTATTTTCCACACCTTTTTCAACCTTGTTTCAACTTATTCGCACGTGATTATTCTTATGATATTATTTTTGCTTTAATTTTCCTCCTTTATTTTGTCCGCAGTGCCTCGGAGTAGCTTTCTCATTAAAATAATAACGAACTTCTAAATATGTACTTTCGCTACGAATAATAGCGGTTTAATTTTATTCAGTGTACAGGATTTGAAAAACAAAAAAAAACATGCATCTCTTCAACCTATTTACCTCTAATGGTTTCCAATAATCACTCAAAAGAAAGTTTACTATTTTTCTTTTAAGTAGATTTTAGCATTTAATTGTAGAAAATAATAATAATTAAAATTACGTTATTAATACGTAAGTAAATAAATTTATCGTTTTAGCTGTCCATTGGCATAAATTAAGTTCTCGTACACGTGTCATGGTCATAAATCTCCACTTTTCTTTGCTTCTTATTTACGCGTAAGTTTAAATTAATATATGTCGTTTGTATTTGCTTTCACTTTGAATTGTTCTGCGTGCCTTTTCTGGAATACTCTGGGCCGTAAAACTTGTTTGCACCGATTTCTCTCTGATTAAATTTTTACTCATAGGTCTTTTTATTTAATTTATTATTTGACAACATTAATGTGAATCCAATATATTTTTCCTATAAAAAATTAAATATTTGGGCTCTAAAAAGTAGCTTTCCTTACCGCAATTATTTATTAAAGGAACTTTCTACTTTGCATTCTCATTACATATTATTTGCAATTGTGTTTGTTATAATGTACCTACAGAAATATCGACAAACATTTTCTCATCTTCCTTTATTTTGCAATTTTCTACTATTCTTTCCTAATCGCTTGTCAATTTCACCATCTCTTAACTTTCCTCTTTAATTTTCTTTGCACTTAGAAATTTACTAGACTTTCTTTTCTAAATATTGTATTATACTTTTATATTTTTAGCTTAAAGTTTATTACAAATGCCCGTTTGTTTCCCATTAGATTACGTTTTTTTAGAACTTTTTTATTATAGCTAGGTTTGCTTAATTTTAAAATTTCGATAGTAATTAATTACATTCCATACATTTGCAACAAAATATTTTATATCGGTTTAGTCGGTTGCTTTCGATATTTTTGACTGTTTTCGATTAACCTACCTATTACCAATAAGCAAAGACTAATTACTTGCAATTTATAACACGTAACAAAGAAAAATTGACATCAAAATTATGCTTTTTAATATAAACCATTACGTAACCAAGATTACGAATCGCTCTAGAAATAAAGTACGTTCAGCATTCAATCAAGCGTAAAAAGTTGCTTCAGGAATGTTTTGCAGATTTTGCAAAAAATCATAAATAAAAAAGTTATGTTCGATTTTAGGAAATCGCAATTTTTAGTTTTTCTCCGATTGTGAAGAAATCGTTTGAGATATTTCAAGTATCTTAACAGATTATTAATCAGCATGAAATTTGGCAACTTTGCCTCCATTAACCGATTCTCTATCTCTTATAATAAGCGAGATCCTCATGATGGCCCTCGAATTTCAGTCACCCTGTATGTATGTATAGTATTTTGGAAATTCATTTCATCTGTCCTAATTACACTAAAAATCACGTTTAATTCAAAACGTCATTTGAAGTTTTTTTTTACTCTTTTTTTCATCTCCTTCATGACGATTTCTTGTCTCTCAAATTGGTTTCATTGGCTCTGACGATTTACTTTTTACCTTCTTAATTTTGTTATCTAGTGTTTCTTTAGTTTTTTCACAACTTCTTTTTACGTTTTTGTGTTTCTTTCAACTTTTTAACTAAATTATACTCACTACTCTTGAAACATAGCTAATTACCATAACTCATATCAACGAAGAAAGGTTCAGATGTACTCGTGTTCGAAAAATGTGAAGAAATTACTGTTTGTAATGTATATAGGATGTAAATGAAAAGTGGATAAAAAATTACACAAAACTGTCCACTTGTCTATGAAAATGCCAAAATAAGAAAAAAAGTTAGTGGTCAGTTTGCTTTACCTTTGAAACAGCAGATCATTGAAATTAGCACTTGATATTATAAAATGTGATGCATTTAATGTAATTTTCCTGATCTGAAATGTTATTAGTATACTGTTTTTTTGGGCGATAAACAGTAGACATCCATCAAGAAGTGAAATAATTATTAACTAATGTCGGCCAAATTTGACAATCGTGTCATCTTTGCCTTTTATAGAAGCGATGTTGTCTAAGGTATTCTAACACTCTGTTCAGGTAATGCAAGCCCATTCCTCTCGGGAGAACATTGAGAAACAAAGATAACAAATACAGTTGTTGCAAGTGCAATAAGGAAGACAACAGTTTTAGGGAATTCTGTTTACCGTAATGTCACTGGTTTCAATTTAAAAGTATATTAGGTTATATCTAGTTAAGTTATTTACCAATCAAAAAGTTGTTATTTTAAGAAGTGCAGAATTTTTCTTTTACGAGAAAGGCGGAATCATTAAATGTCATGCGATAAAAGTTTGGGATGCGATATTTAAACTCAATTTTCTTAATCACTGACAGTAACTTTGACAAACGTCACTTCAAATAATATTTCCAACTGTTTTTTTTATCCTTAGATGAGAACAATTTGCGACAAAGGTAGATATAAAAAATCACTAAATGCGTTACCTCTATACGAAGTATGTTGATTTGGCACCTTAATGTTGTCTAAGCAACAGCGTCCTCGATTGAATCTCGTGCGAATTAAAAACGAAGGTAACAGTGTTGCCAGATTTTAAATTCTTAAATTGCTTTCACACATTTCATTTAGTAATTATCAATATATTTTTTAATCATTATTCTTGTCAGCTGGTAGTTTCGGCGTTCACATAGTTCATGTAGTCTATAACTACTTGTAATCCTTTCGCTAACGTAAATCTTTGAAATAAACAGAGGGCGTTATACAGCGCTAACAAAATTGTAAAAAGAAAACAAACAAATAAAGTACGAATATAGGAAAAAACGAATGCAAAAGAGTATTACTTCAGAGGAAGGGAAATACGCTGAGCAGGATTTGTAGCAAGATAAGGCAGCATCCTCGGTATGCAGAGAATGGCATTAAAGTTAAGTAGGAGATATGGTTACACAGACAATAGTCACAGTATTGGAAGAGACTTTTGACTCTGGATAAATTCAAGTTAAAGGGTCTCTCTGAACGTAGATAAAGAGAAAGAGAGAGATTAATCGATTATTGAAAAAAAAAGAAAACAGTTAATTATTTATTTGTAATATGCTTAAATTGGAAAATCATAATGGTACGGTGATAGCTACGATTATTTTATTTTTAATTGAGAATTGTTCTTTTTTGATAAATAATATTAAAATATGAAGTATATTCTGATTGTATTATTTAACATATTTTCTCTTTGTTTACCAGTGCTCCCTTCCTAGAGATGTTAAAATACAATGGCAGTCAATTAGGTCTATTTTAACCGCGCATGATCCTCTCAGCAATTAACAAACTCGTGTTAACTACATTTAAAATAAGTTATTTATACCGTGTTAAGTAAGAATGGAGGCTCTTCAATTTGTTGGTTATTTGTTCCCGTAAAAAAACTAAGCAGTCCTAATAAAAACCATTAGGTGCAACTTGAGTTTCTCATGTTACATTTGGGCAATAGTAAAAATCCACATCATCACAAAATGTCAGCAGAGCGCATATTGAAAACGGATATGGGTGAGAAATTTTACGAGAGCTCGTAAATTTCCGAACAGAAATTCTAGAACCAGTTAATTACCGCTTATCTAATTTGACTAATATTTAGCCTGATTAATAAATTAAGGCGCATTCGTAACGGTTTTAATGCATGTTTTATCTCGGCTTGATGGATAAACATCGTATAAAATTTGAACTTTTATGTCACACGGCGCGATAAAATTCCACGTTTTTATTACATCTACCTAGCTTTTACTTTGAAATAAAGTTAATTTGGTCTCTTTTCTCGATTTTAGCATTTCTTCAAAGATGTACTAACACTCGAACGACTGCACTTTTTATACAGAAATTGTCTCACCATCGCTATTATATCAATAATAGAAATCTAATTCTATTTTTTTATATTTCTCAAAAATATTGACCCACTTTCACATTATAACAAAAAGTATATTCAAAATTAAAGGATTGTCGATGATATTAGTGACTAACAATAAATAAATATTGGAGGATGTGCCTTCAGTCACTATAAAACGTGTCGAAGTTAGGTATCCAAATCGAAGTTAGTTTTCCAAATCTATTTATTCTTTAATAATCGGCTCACAAAAGATGACTAGATGACATGTTTCGGAAGAAATTCCATTTTCGAATCTAAACATGTCATCTAGTCATCTTTTGTGAACCGGTTATTAAAGAATAAATAGATTTGGAAAACTAACTTCGATTTGGATACCTAACTTCGACACGTTTTATAGTGACTTAAGGCACATCATCCAATATTTATTTAAAAAGTATATTGATTATATTAAAAAAAAACTCATGTTTTAATTAATGACATTTAGAGATATTTAGGCCCAGTTGTACAGCATACAATGACAGTTTAAATTTAAACTGAAGCTTAAACCCATAACGACGATTATTTCAATAATTGTTGTTAAGAGTTTAAGCCTTGGCTTAAACTGGAATTGTACAATTGTATGTACAATGGGCCTTAGAATTTTATCGGTATTTAATTAGAGGACTTCTCAAAAACAAATATCTTTTTTCCTCAAATTTATAGATTAGTTAAAATGGTCATAAGCAATTACTCCAGTATTTTCAGTCGTAGCTTGCATATTAATTTCCTATATTAAGTCTAAAAATTTGATTAACCTCAAAATGTTCGTATGCGGACAAGATCTAGCTTTTAGTCGTTAATTTCAGTTGTTGAACGACACATATTCGTTGGCGGAAGGGGCCAACGCAAAAGGATGTTTTGAAAGTAACATTTTCGTTTTTAAAAGAATATATGTATTAAAATAAATTGTCTGAATTCAGTCCTTGATAACCTACATTTTTTTATTCTGAGAGTAATTGCGATAATCACAACAACTGTACAGTTTAATCTAAGATACGTACTTTTGTTTCCAAGGCTGACTCGAGGAAGGATTTTGTTGAACATTCGATACGTATTTGCACTTATGAGGATTAACATAAAAGTCAGTGCGAATGAATGAGAAACCGCATGACTTTAGACATTGTTATTTGCTCCGAATTTTGAAACAGTGGTTAGAATAGAAAATAAAGAGAAAAAAATTTCTTCTTTATTTTTAAAAAGAATTAACTCCCCCCCCCCCCCCCCCAAACGTCGCACGTTTGGACGGGCGCCGGACGATTTCCACCCATTTCATATGCCTATTTATTATCTACTGTTAAAAATATAACAAGTTTCAAAAATTACCTAGTATAGTGTTTAAACAGGAGAATACAACATAATGGAAGTATATTTTATAAACTTATACGTCCAGTTAGGTTTAAATTTGAACACCAATACTTAAGAGCAGTTTGCAGATTAACTGAAATCCGTATGTACTTGAATCTCGTTTTAATTTATAAATCATGTACTGATCATTAGCTTATATTGATGTATTGGAATTAACAGATTGATTCGACACTTAAAATTAATTAAAACTTGTAATATTACATTGAAAGTGGAATTAATAATATGAAATTTGATCAGATATACATAAATAACGCCTTTCTGTTTATATAATAGCAACATCGCAGCATATGTTTCGCTTTCCCTTTCAAAGAGGTGCAACACATGATTATTTTTGAACTACCCCAAATTTTATTCATAGTCTGTCACCCACCCCAACCGTCTGTGTATACTTAATAAGACGAAAATATTACATTAGAGCATGTTTTCATTATTTCAGTTCTTGCCATAATAATTTCACTTGTCGGTGTTCATGAGGGGGAGAAAGCGAGCCAGCTTGTATGTGAGAACTCGGAATGCTCGGTTCTTTTTTTTATAAAAGCAGTCATCAAATAAATCGCTACAGATACGTATATAAATATACATATTATTTCGTCAAGGCAGACAAATATAATAACCGATATATCAAGGTACCCGGGCAGGTCTGCTCGGGGCGACCTTAGATCAATGATTAATAGATCTATAACTCTCAACCAGGTGAGCACTCCGCTCCACTAATAGTCCCCGTAATATATTTTGTTGGAATTAATTGTCGACCAACATTCATCTTGTACGCGTACGTTAATGTCAAAACAAGTTAGACCCAGTCCGGCAATTACGTCATAAATTGAAGTCGTTTTTATTATTTCATTTTCATTGGGATGCTTATTTGTGAAGGTATTTATTATTGTAAAACAAAAATAATATAATTGGGATTATTACTTTTCTGATTTATTGTTTTGTATTAATGTGTACACTGTTAAAATAAAAAATGTAATTGTATATCTCGGAACTTAATGTGTAGGTACTCATTGCTATTACGACTGTTGAGTTCCAGTGTACTCTCGCTGGTTTTATTAATGTCGACCTTTTTGTTTCGTTTCATATATCAGCAAGTTTTTCACCGTGTATGTTGTTATTACATGATTGATTTCGTTTTCTGAATTCTTAGGAAGTGAAAGCAACGTCGAGATATGCCATTTCATTTACTAATTTAATACAAAACAATTCCGTAAAATTTTTGCTTTTATTGAATAAATTCAGTTCTTTCGTTGGAGTTCATTAATCCATAAATAACTGCATTAAACAATATATTCTGTATAACTGAATGAAGGTTTTATTGGGGATGCAGTCAGAAAAGTTAAATAAAACTTCTTTAATTTACATATTGATTAATTAATTAAACAATATGGATATAAATTTTCATTAAGTAAAGGTCGAATCAATCCAACATCTTTAATTTACGTCGAGTTTTTTCGGAAATGGTTATTCCTTACATCAGGACGCTGTAATTAATTTCAAAATGACCCAAGAGTGTAACAATATTAAGCGATTACTTACAAATAGTGAAGTTACATGTAGGACGAATGCATGTCTAACAAATGGAGGAAGATCAATCCAGAAAATTTGTCAATTATGTTAAAAATTGGTGTAAACGGGATGTAACACATTTTGTTTTGTAAAACATATCAAAATGAACATTTGTTTAAAGTAAACCAGTGGTGATTTTACATCGAAGGCTTAGATTAACATCAGAATTAAGAGACAACACTTGTACCTGTGAGGCGGACAATTAGCGCGACATTTTGATTTGAACTTTGTAATCAGGTGCAGTGATACCAACTTAGTACATGAAGAAAGCATAAGAAAATTAACGTACTATAAATAATTAAAAGGGGAAGATTACAGTTTTATATGTCAAGAAAATCACAAAAAAAAGAACAATCAAAAGGGTAGAAACCGAACATCTAATTGAAAAAGTAAACAATTAAAAAAAAAAGAAATTTGATGTTAATACTACAAAGGGTCATTTAATTGTTGTTGATGAGGATGTTGCAAATATGTAATAAGTTTGATAACAGGAGATACTCCGTATATTCATTAATTATACAATTCACTATAGAAAATGAACACAATGGCTCTATTCCTTTCCTTGACATGAAAGTATGTAGGTAGATCGAACTAATTATACAATCATCACCAATTGGTACAAAAAAAGCATCTGCATACACTATTTGTCTCATCATAACCATAAAACCAAAATTAACGTTCTTCTAGCCCTAACATACAGAATTCTCAAAATTTCACACAATTCTTATAGTTATAAACAACAAGATTTGCATAAGTTACGTGATCTTTTCATTCAAAATGATTACCCACCTAAACTTGTCAACAAATTACTGTACACCTTCAGTGTCCTTTCAAGGTGAGTCACCTAACCCACCCTCTAATATCAACGATTTACAACCCACAGCTTACAAATCATTTCCGTATATTGAATCTCTTACCCCAAAACTACAAAAAATCATCATTAAACATATACAAACTTGAAAATTGCCACACAATTTAACTATTAAGAACGCCTTTACAAAAACTAAGGCGTCTATAGGTAAATTTCACCCATCAAATTTGATTTACAAAATTCCTTGCTCTCATGCCCTCTTGTGTCCATCGGCCAAACCCAAAGACTTTTAAAAGATCGCATCATTTATTATAAAAGGGACTGCAGAAATATTAATAAATCTAATCGTTGCGCCCTTGCTGACCGTGTAATAACCACACAACATACTATGGACCATGAAAACACAAGTATTCTAACCCTAGAATTAAACTTAAGCAAAAAACTCTTCATAGAAAACATCTTTATTGACATCACACAAAATGCAATTAATGACAAAACTGAACATAAATTCACCTTACGCAAACTTATTAGTTATTTGCAACAACCTCATCAACAACAATTGACCTTTTCTAGTACATATTAGCTTCAATTCTTCTTTTTTCAAAAAATTGTTTATTTTCTTAACTACAGGTTCGGTTTCTGGATTGATCTTCCTCCATTTGTAAGACATGCATTCGTCCTACATTCTTCTTCAGTATTTATAAGTAATCTTTTAATATACTCTTTTGGGTCATTTTGAAATTAATTACAGTGCCCTGATGCAGGTAATAACCATTCCTGAAACTCGACATAAATTAAAGAAGTTTTATTTAACCTTTTCTGACTGCATCCCCAATAAAACCTTCATTCACTGAATTACCAGTCAAGACATCAAAATTTCTTCTGCATAATTGATGGGTATGTTGATATCGAAAAATAGATGTACTTTCATATAAGTATGTATGTAACATGTGTACAAAAAGTTTTCCCATCTACTAGTGTGTTGCTCTCATTTTTTCGCATAAAAGATTTCTCTCCCAATGTGAAAACCATTGTAAAATCAAATCAATAAAACAATTTTTTTTAAGTTATGTTTGTTTACTTGTCTGTTTAGGATATATAATAATAATAATAATAGTAATTTTATTTCCATCCTGAATTTTGTACATACATACATACAGGGTCGCTATTATGTATGGATACAGCTAAATATTTCCGGAACAGTTCAACAGAATTCGTTCAAATTTGGGGAATCGTTAGAAGAGTTTAAAGTCTATTACTTGAGCTTACTTTTAATTTTTTATCTTCTTTTGTTTCAGAGATACAAGGCTAACTTGATTTTTTTTTAATTGCACGAGGGGTCAAATTTATCATTTTTGAAAAGCGCATTTTCTTCTGAATTCAGTGATGTATCACATGCTCATCTTTATTTGTATTAAAAGGTAAAAAATACAATATTTAAAAAATTTAATTTTGAAAAAGTAAAATTAAGACAGCTTAGAAAATGCTTCTATTATGAATCTGTCACTTGTAATATTAGCCAAAAATTGAACTTGTGTGCAATGGTTGACGATGGTACGTTTAAGTAAAACTGAGCGTATCGAAATTCTGAATTTTTTTCTGAATACAATGATGTAGCACAAGTTCCGCTTTATTTGTATTAAAAAAGATTTCACTTCAAAATAAGACCACTTTAAAAGAAAAATTGGATAATTTTCAGTACTAAAAACCTTTAAAAGAAGATACCTCTGGATTGAGTACTTTTTATGTACTTTGATTTGGTTTTTGTTCAAACTTCCTATCTTATTTTGTTTCAAAGTTAATACGAAGGAGAAACGACTTTAGATAAACACAAGTTTTTGGTCATTATCTCAAAAATAAAGACTGTTAAAAACTAACAACGCCGTTGGATACAGAATTAACGTTCCTTTAAAATGATATGCCATTCAAGCTATCTTGCCATTTAAAATTTTGAAGTTCATGGTGCGTACAGCGCCACCTAGCGGATATTCTGAAGTGGTTATATCTCAAAAGTTAGTATTTTTTATGTACATTGATTTCGTTTTTGTTTGAACTTTCTATCTTATTTGGTTCCTGGGCACCCGATGGTACATTACAAAGTGTCAATTGTATGTAATTTCAAAGAGTAATTGTAAAAGCATGAATGTTAAATTCACACAAATTGCTTAAGTTTGAAATGTGTTATAAAATAAATAAATAAAAATAATAAAGAAATAAATAAAATTACTAGCATAAGGAACCCAAATTTTTAGATACTTAAATATTTTAATCATACTCAAAAACTACTGACATTTAAATAATTATACACATAAAATTAATTTTAATCTTTGCCACATTTGTTTAATGGTTTTTCGTTTCATTAACATGCGCTCGCCTCGAGCACTATCACAAATTAGAGCTGAAGAATAGAGCGTATTAAAATGCAAAGTCCTAATTTCGACATTAAAAATGCGTCTCTAGCGACCCGCGAAAAAGAAGCACTATTTGTTTGCATTTAGTGACAGGTGTAGAATTATTCAAGGAAGCCTGAACAACGGAGCCAGTTATATTTAGCGAATAAAAACGCGGAGGAACGTTAATAACAGGAAGCACTTAAGTTTTATTTGTATAAAATTATTCCGCAAAAATAAGTACAATGAAAATAATAACTTTTTGTTTAGATAAGATGAAGAAATATTTACTTTTTATTTAAAAAAGGAGCCAAAGAACCTGTTCTACATGTCATAGTGGAATATTTACGACTCGTTGTGGTTTCTTAATTTAAATATCATGTCTTTGATTATTATCACTGAAGTGAAATACTTAGATAAGCTAAGATAATGAGTTTTACGTCTATGTGTGTTCTTGCAAATGAAACACGCTTTGAGGAACTGATTAGACAGAAAGTTGTCGAAATCAGAAAATTAATAACAATGAAAAAATTAACTTACGATTGATTTATTAAGAATAAAAATCGAATTATTTCATTATTCAATAAACAAATTTGTAAAGTTATTCTCCGAGAAAGAATTATAATTCTTAAATTATGAGCCCTTCATTCAGGAGCTGATATATCAAGTTTTGAGAGTTGCTGAAAACTCTCCAATAAATAGTTGACTGATGGCTTCTCGAGATTAATGATTAAATTACTTAATCACATACAATTGAAATTGTAACAATAGATACATCACGAGAATGCAAATAGTTTCTTCTCTGCTTCGCTTCTTAACTATTGTTATTTATTATTCGAAAGTATCATTTAAAACTAAAATATTCCTTACATTAATATTGTGTAAAATATTCTGTCTTTCATCTTATGCCTGAAGAAACTGCAAGTGGAATTCAAAAGTAAAGCGCAGCTCATTTTTCATTCAGCAAAGCGAAACGAAAAAAAAAAAATAACCTCATTGCACTTGCTGTAATTTCCTGGAAGTAATAAGATTTATATTCCAAAGGAATCAAATGACGTATAAATTTGCCTGTATCCTTTTTGTGCGCACGTAATAAAAATAAATGCGCGCTCTGGTTTCTCCACAACCTCTTCTGAATTGTTTATTTGTGACGCAGTTTTAATTTAATCTCCTCTTGCTGCAGAAAATGAAAGCGAACCGAGAAGAAAATTGCACGTTGCAGAATTTTTAAATATATGCATTAATATTTTTTCTTTGCAGGGCGAATGGAATTTTCGTAAGTTGTGTTATGATTAAATAAAATAACATAATGGTGAGCCTTGTAATTTTTTTCTAATTTACATCCAGACGTAAAATTAGAGATCGTAACATATATAATAATAATATGTAATAACAAAAAGTACATGGTGCTATCTTTATAAATTTATATATCCAGCCCAGACGTGGAATTATAGATCATAACATATACATAATTATGTTGGGCTGCTTGTTGTTGTAGTGACCGGCCGATCCAATCCTATCAAATATCTATACATCAATCGCCTTCATAATAATTATTATATCCTTTCAAAATATTATTATATCTTGAAATATGTAGTTTACTCTCCATTTCGGTAATATACGTTGGGTAACCTGACATTTTTAATACTGCACTGTTCACAAGATATATGAATCCATACATTATGAAAACTAATTTATTTAGTTAATTATAATTTTATACGCAGTCCTGATGTTATGCAAATTGGACTGGCATTTAAACCAGCGTTAAAATTAGATATAATTAGATACATTCTATAATAATTAATTACTATAATTAAATGATTTTCTTACTTTCTTATAAATATAATTAGCCGTGTAGAATTAAAAGAATAATTTGAGCGTTAAGTAATTGCGTTTCTAATTTGGAAAGTATTTCATTAACGCAACTTGGTTTTTTCTTAAACCAGGCAACGGTTTTTTCTTAGGCCAGGCAACTTTAGAAATGTGCGTTATTAAATGTATAAGTAAACATGTTTCTGAAAAATACTTTTAAAATTCATTCAAATTTGATAAATATTCTTTAGTGTAAATTTAACTCTTTTTAATTTTTATTTATTATTTTATAAATAATTTTTTTTCAAGCGATTATCTGAAATTTCTTAGGTACTATAGTGTTGTGAAATGAACGATTTGCCTTAAATTAAATTTTGTTCTCTCTCAAACTGAGTCGCTTATTAATTTATCGAGTATTATTTTCTTTTCGAATTACGATACAATGCATAATATAACTTAACGTAGAAAGTAAAGAAAAATATAAAACAAACTACATACTAGGTCAAGAACTACCAACATACTTGAGCAGAAATGTTTCACCTACAAGTGTTCATTTAATAAACGGATATTATTAATTTAATGTGGACTCAATGTTGCCTCAAATTTTGCTAATTGTTATAATAAATAAGTGTATTATAAAAGAATGGAGAAAAATGTAGTTTAAGTGTTAGATATTAGGCGTCGAAATTATTTCATTTGTTTATTATTATGTAATGTACACATTATAATTTATCTATTATACGTTTCTTCCATCACATCCCGAGACATTAAAAACGATTATTCTGATTGTGAATCAAAATTCCAACCAAACAGGTGCTGGAGAGAATCGTACTAACATTAATTTCTCGCCTAACTTTGTCACCAAATATGGCCGCGGTAAGTCATAGGCGCACACAAGCATTTTACAAAATTCTGGAACGTTCACAACAGTTCATCAACAGTTCAACCAGCAGTTCATCATTGTTTACTTATCATTGTTTACATCATTGTTTACTTACTACATTCAATTTAATTAAATAAGATTCGAGAAATGTCAATTGTATTCTATACACTGGAGTTCTGTGACTGAAAGTACTTGAAAGTAGGTTACTTATTACATTATATTTCAGAAACTACAAATCGTAGAAGATTTTTCTAAACGGGTTATTGTTCAGCACCAAAATACGCAACTTTGTCCAAATTTAACCAACTTCGTATCTCTTACCGTTTCCGGGATCCCAATGGTGAGCCTCGAATTTGTAACAGCCTATATACAGATCGTGTAATTTTTATTGCAGTCTATTACAACTTATCTAATTAATCGCCTTATTCTGTAACACATAATGATTTCGTTAAATAACGACAATCGTTAAATGAGATATATCTTGATAAGGCCTAATTGGTCAAAATATGTCACTTAACGATTGCAGTTATTCAATGATGTCGTTGAGTTACAGAATAAGGGTGCTTGCGTAAAGTAGGGCAGCGTTGCATTTACTGGAGCGATTGGTTTTCACTTTTGACTGACTGGACTAAAAATTACACGAACAGTACAACCTCAATCAAAAGTAATGAAACGTTCAAAACCGAAACACTGTAGTCAGAGAGAGAGAGAAGATACCGAGTGAGATGAGGCCTTATAGCGAGCGAGTGTTTCCGAAGTCCTTCGGAACCCCACAACACATTGCGCTGTCTCTGACTCGCACCGTTGCACTCTGACTACAGCGTTTCTGTTTTGAAAGTTTCATTACTTTTGATTGAGACTGTACATAAAACTCGCTAGAAAAGTGACCTGGTAGTGACCATTTGATCTAAATAATGTTACTCTACAACCCTAGGCAAGCCAAGAACCTTTAAGATTTATTATTTTTTTAATCAATAGTTAGAGTTGCTCAAAATTTCTCATTAATTTTTGAACTAATCATTATAAAAGAGCATATTGTAATAAGTATTCCGTTTTACATGAAAATTGTATATTAATCGAATTTATTTTTTGTTTCAGGTGAGTCATTTTCTACTGTATTTAACTGCATCTGATTGGTAAGATAAACACATTCATTGCATTAACGAAACAAAATCAAATTTAGTTGCTTATATGGCCTTTATATTTAGCTTAATCTGAAGAAAATCACAAAAAAGTAAGAGAACCGAAAATTCGGCTATTAATTCTGTATTCATATGTAAGGTTTTATAAATTTTACTAAATCCTTAATATCATGTCTTTTTGTCATTCTTAACTATGAAATTTAAATAAAAGATTTGTAATTATTTTTAGAGTAACTTTTAAATTACATCTTAGCCAAGATCTCGCCCGGCATTCACTGATGAACTTTCTTAATATTCTGTAGACAAACAATGAAACGCCCGCTAAAAAGTAATATCAAAATTGTTAGAGAAGAGAATAATAATTACAAATACAATATGTTGCATTAATTTCCATAGGAGAAGAAACAAAGTGAATGAAGAAATTAACAAAATATTTTTTATGATTATTTTACCTGATAAGTTTAGGTTTTATATATTTGAACTTTGTCATAAAATATCGTGAGGCTAATAAATATTTAACAATCTAACAGTGAACGTAAATTCTGAATTCAATTATATTTAATAATGCAATTATATAAAACGTAATTAGCGAAGAGCCCATTAACTAACAAGTTACTAGGAAAACATTTATTGGTTTTAAAATAATAATTATAATTATTAACTCTGTGGTTAATTGAGCCCAGCATAGTTTTAATGGTAATTATAAGTTATAAAAAATTAAAATATTGCACGTTGTTCAGAATATACAGCCATTAGTTTGTTACATGTCATAATAAGTAAAAACTCTTTTTCCTTCTCAGTTTTCCTCATTTGTAATTTGAATCTTAGTTAATTTATGGATAGTTTGAATTATTTTATTTCATTGCGTTTAGGCGGAGGATAAAATTAAGCAAATATGCATTGGACTTAAGACTTAATCAAAACAGTTCAGAGTAGGCTCTAGCTACTATACAGGGTGAGTCATAATTACGTGTAAAATTTTTATCAAAACTTCTTTAGGTCAAAGCAAAGCAATTAACCTAATATATCTTACTACCAAAATGCTCCCTTAAAAAGGTACAGGGTATTAATGAAAACATGTTTATTTATAATTTTGGAAAGTAAACATTTGAGTTTTTTAAATTCAGTTTCTTGATTTTGCTGGTAAGTTTTAATTTTAAAACAATATCAAGACAGCGGCTGTCATACACAGCCATTAATTGTTTGAAAGTCACAGGTGTATTGTTTTAAAAGAACGAAACGGGTGATTTTACTCCTAGAGAAAAGCAGACATCGTTTTCGGGTATTTTTTCGTTTTCGAGCATTTTGAACATTTGCTGTAGTTTTCTGTTTTTAAATAAATATTTTGTTGATTTTGTGTTTATTATAATGTATTTTCAAATTAATCGAACAATCACCTTCCAAGTTATACTCTCAAATGGAAACGGTAATGCTTTTTCTTTAATACCCCATATCATTTTAAGGGAGCATTTAGGTACTAAGGTGTATTAAGTTAAATTGCTTTGTTTTGGCCTAAAGAAGCTTTGGTAAAAAATTTTACGCCTAATTGTGACTCACCTGTATACAAGACAGCTCACTCGTTCGCCATTTTTGAGCCCAATGTGAAGTTATATAAATATATTATTTTTATGATGAAAAGAAATTACTTGCCTGAAAAATTTGAAACCATTGCATGGATGATTTGAACAATTAGGAACTGCACATCCGGTCATATTTTAACAAAATATGGTAACCACACACACATACATAACACCAATTGACTGAGCTCCAAAAGAGATGACGAGTCAGCTATGATAATCAAGTATATTTTGACCAATCAGTGCCTAGATACAACGTATTTCTGATTGATCAAAATATGTCATTTAACGATTATCGGTATCTAATGATGTCGTTATGAGTTACAGAATAGGGGGGTAAGTTTTATAACGAAATTAACATTTTTAATCCATACCATTAAATACTTTTGTTATCTGTTAGAAATGAGTTTCTTCGAAAAACACAACCCATTTTAGTAATTATAATTTCTCTAAATATTTTTTTGCGTACCATACCTGATAATTGTTACATTTTAAAACTTTTGGTCTTAACAACAATTGTCTTTATTGGAAGAACCTGTGCTTATTTATTTAAACTGCATTAACAATTTTGCAAAAGCAGTTATAATTTGATTTAAATTTTTAAACTAAAAGAAAATTATGAAATGAAAAAATATTTTATTAGTTCTTGCACTAAATTGATTTTCAAAATTAGTAATGTATTTAAAAACGTTAAACGGTTGAAACTGATAAGTATTTCCTATTTCTCTTCGAATCTGAGAAACAAAACTAAAAAAAAAAAAAAATTAAATAATATAAAAAAAAAAAATTATTTATCATTTTGAAATTTTATCCTTAAGTACGTAGGGTAAATGTGCCTATTGCCAGCCACCACCAGAAGTCAGCCACCGACACATTAAATTCATTTTAATAAGTTTGCCCCATACATTTAGCTTATGTATTTGTAATTTCAGTAATCAGCCATCTTTCCCTCTACTAAGTATAAATATTTAAAATTTCTAAGCTAAAGTACCTAGTAACATAAACATTATGTAACATTAGTAACAGTTAACGTGTAATGAAGAAGCGTTTCCTCCGGCCGAGATTTGGTGGGAAATGTTATGTTTCTGTTAAGAAAGCGCACCTCTCAAATTAGCTTGAAAGAGTTTATTTTGAGTAATATATTGGTAATATGATTTTGCAAGCATTTATTAGATATTAAAATAGTGTTTAGTGTTATATTTGAGATTAAAAATGTCGCATTTAACGTATTTTATAGGGGGCTGAGAACTGGTTACTCAAATGTACGAGGATTCAATTGTCAACCGAGTGTATATATATGTTTATATGATATATATATCAGTAGTCAGCCACCATAAACAGTTACGTATTTTAGGTGGCTGACTGGCCCTTTACTGACCAATTTTACCCAATAAGGTCTCAATTTTATATAATGGGTGTTTAAAAAATATGTTCGGATATTTTACCCGGTTATACAATAAGGAAGTTTACCCTGTTATACTATAAGGAAGACAACGGATACCCGGGTACCCGAATACTACCCGTATAATTATTGTTACTCGGGTGCCATTTTTTATCCGGGTACCCGTTATTATCCTGGTATATCAGGTACCCAAGTACTACCCGTACGATTATTACCCGGTATCATTTATTTATCTGGGTACCTGTTATTACCCGCGTAATTTGTCAGCGCAGAGTTCAGAAAAACATATATCTCTTATTACACTATAAAAACTGGGTTATTTTAAAAATTCGGACGCTCATGTAAAATTCGTGATTCCGTTTAAGTTAAATATCCAAATTTATACGGGCCCCCGAACTTAAACGGGTATTCAAACTTACACGGTTATTCGAATTTATACGGGTATCCATGTAAATTCGGGTACCCGTGTTAGATTCGCACTTTAGTTTTGTACGGGTACCCGAATTTATACGGGTATCCAAACTCATATGATTACGATACGAATACTCGATAGTTTATTCGGGTATCCAAACGCATATGATACGGGTACCCGGTAGTATATTTGGGTACTCGGGTATCTCAAACATATGGGTATGTCTTCCCTATTACATTTATAACTTGTGGCTGACTACTGAGATAAGTGTGGCTGACATTAGATACTCATGGGCTGACTACTGACGTAATGGTTAGTTTTTAAGAAATTTATTTTTAAACTTTTTATAGAACTTTTAATAAATAGGAAACAACTTTTAACATCTAAATAATAAGTTTTTCTATAACTGTCAATTGAAATTGAATCAAAATTAAGGCAGGAAAGACTTTTAACATGTTCTTAAAGTAAAAGGCATCGCTAAGTGGCTGAACACTGGAACATTTACCCTATATATAAACTTCGCCGCAAAATTAGAGGATATTTAATGTTGTAGTAAATAAATTGAATATTTCAAAATAAATCAACTTATATTACAATTAAAATATGATTTTACATATATTCTCGATATTCCAATGCAAAAGTATTTAAAGAATAAAAAATTTAATCAAAAAGTCCTAAATACAAAAATTGTTTTTTACACAAAAAACGTCAAAAAGCTTGAAAAAGTCATTAGATGTGGTTGTCATCACGTTGTCATGAACAGAAATAGACAAAAACGCCACTTATCTGAAACTGAGGTCGTCAAATTGGTGATCCTGATGGAAGAAGGCTACACTCAGCAAGAAGTTGGCCGACGATTAGGGGTGGGTCAATCTGTGGTCAGCAGAGCTTTGCATAGGTACCGCGAAACTGGTAGCTATCAAAGGCGACGAGGCCAAGGCAGAAAAAAGAAAACCACAATTGCAGAAGATCGCGTAGTCAGAATAAGTGCAAAAAGGCGACGGTTTTCTACTGCTAGAGCGCTAAAAAACGACCTCCTGCTTGCCACTGGTACAGCAGTCAGTACGGATACCATTCGAAGGAGGCTTAAAGATGCTGCATTGAAGCCGTACCGACCAGCTACTGGACCAGTTTTAACAGCAGCCCACAGGAGAAACCGCTTAGTATTTGCTCGTAGGCATGCTGAGTGGCAGATTGAAGACTGGAGGCACGTTTTGTTCACCGATGAATCCAGATTCTGCCTTTCGACAAATGATCGACGTGCTAAGGTCTGGAGAGCCCCAGGTGAACGATTTACGCAGTGTGCCATACGAGAAGTCGAGCCATATGGTGGTGGATCCGTTATGGTGTGGGATGGAATAAGCCTTGCTGATCGCACCAATCTTTTAAGAATAAATGGTTCACTGACTGGTGTACGATACAGGGATGAAATCATAATCCCTGTTGTAGAACCGTTTGGTGCTCTACATGGACCAGAATTTATTTTTATGCAAGACAACGCTCGGCCGCACATTGCCAATGTTGTACGGCAGGAACGCGTTGCCGCCAATATCAATGTTCTTGAATGGCCACCACGTAGCCCTGATCTTAATCCCATAGAGCATCTTTGGGACCATATCGGGAGAAAGATTAGGGGTCTTGAAAATCCTCCGCAAACATTAGATGCGCTCTCCAATAATTTGCAAGAGGTTTTGGCAGTAATCGGCCAAGAGAAGATTGCCGCCTTAATAGAGAGCATGCCCAGAAGAATTGCAGCTTGCATAGCAGCAAGGGGTGGACACACCCGCTATTAATCGTTGTTTTGATTTTAAGTTTAATTTTTCGTTTTTACTATTTCTTGTTTATGATGAAATGTTAGAGTTGGTATAAAAGTTATTGAATTCAATTTTGTTTTGTTTGCATTACAAAGTCTGAAATAACTTATTTTAAGATTTTAAAAGCTATAATGCCATGTTGACCAAACATTTTTAGTATTTTACTAATTATCCTCTAATTTTGCGGCGAAGTGTATTTAACGTAGGTTCATTCAACAGATCAATGTATTTTCAAATTCTTTTCTATGTAATTTTTATGTGATTGTTAAAAAATAATAATTTGTTACTATTAATGTTTAGTTTGTAGTACATTAATTTAACTTTTATCTTGTGAAGTTTAACAAAAATAATCAGAGAGAAACTACATGTAATGTATGTAGAATGAATTCTACATAGAAGCCAGTAATTGAATCCATTTAATTAATTCCAAAAGCGATGAAGCTTTATTTTATGGCGCAATTTCGATAAAAAAAAACGATACGCCACTGGCGGAGCCGCAGACGCTGGCTTAGTAATTATTTTTATTATTTTAATATCCCCGACAAGAAAACGGGTTCACGGCCGTTACCATTAAATATTACAACTTTTATTCCGAACGCATTCGAACATGATTGCAATATAATAATATATATTTTATGCATTTAAGAACATTATCTGTGATACATTTCGCAATTCCACGTTGTACTTAACTGCGTACATGCACCGAGTGAGCCGACTTTATGGCATCTGTTAAATATGCGTAATCTATGCGATAACCTGAGAATGATATCGTTAAATAAATTAGAACTTGTTAATGTAACCGTGACTGTAATTTCTTAAGTTACAGACAAAAATGATACGTGTGCGGTATTTATATTAATAAGGTAAGTATATATTTAGCTTCTTTTTTGCTTTTTCATACGACTGGCTCGTTCGACGACGCGTTCCGGATCAAAATATGCTAATTGCTTAATAAGTTATGAACGTTAACACTAAATCCTTTTTGTGCAGAAATAATCTGTACCCGTTGGCGGCAAAGCGTGTGTCCTTGTTTAATTACAATTACGATGGACAAATTTTGAGCGACGTTCTAGTTTAGTCATCACAGCTGTATTTAATTAACTTATATTAATATAACTTTCATTAGACGTTCCAGTTAAAAAAGAAGTTTCTAGGAAATTTTATTATCATGGCGTTTAACTTACGGAAATACAGCGTTTGTATTTTGGAATTGACAAACAAATTCCTATGGTAAAACTGTGACCGGCAGAAAGTTGGACACATAAGGGAAATTTCTTAAATATTAATTTCTCAGAAAAATTTATTCTTTATGAAAGCTCCTGCATCTTCCAAAAGTTAAAATGCACATATCAAAATTTGAATACCTCTTGTCATATACCGAGGGAGTCAAAATATTTGAAATCGACATAAGAGTAAAGCACCTTTAATTTTCAAAATACGCGGAAGTATTATTTAGAAAAGTTGTTCAGAACTGTTATGAGATCTCAGAAATGACCACCTACGAAGAAAAAAGAAATTTTACGTATTTTTCAATTTTACTCATGTCGATTTCAAATATTTTGATTTCCTCGGTATTTGACTAGAGGTATTCAAATTTTGATATATGCAGTTTGGGAAGATGCAGGGGCTTTCATAAAGAATAAATTTTTCTGAGAAATCAATAATAAAAAAAAATTCCATGTGTCCAACTTTCTGCCGGTCACTGTATGTGATTTTAAATAGACAGGGTTAGAGTTGCCAAGGGATGAACTTGCACATAGAATCCTAAATATCACAAAGGATTCCCAAATTTATTAAATGACATGAACAAAGGGCCTCACATTTAATGCAGAACAAAAATTCTTATTGTAAACGCAACTCAAGTCGCATTTACATGGTAGCCATCACTATCACTTCATGTCATTTACTCAAATTTAAAAGTATTTGTCGACGTTTCAGTATTCTATTGAAAGAAAGATTTATTTGTTATTTATTCATTAGAATAAATTAGAAAAAGGAAAAATGATCGAGAGATTGGTGAAAGGATGGCGCGCTCACGGGAGGGGGGGGGAGGGCTAAAGAAGATGATGAGGTTGAAAAGAAAAAGAGAGTAAACAAGAGAAGATAGAGGAAAATAATGCAATGAAGTTATGAGGTCATGACTTGTTTGTTCGTTTGTTGTTGTTTGGCATAACAGTTTGACGTAGAGGTCTAGAGGCTGTTACTTGATATCGACGAAAATTGAAAATAGCGCCATGTCAATCTGTTTCTTGTGTATGAGTTGCGTAATAATTCCTCCGAAAGTCTATGGAAAATTTTCAAAAGAAAATTGAAAATTGTTTGTGGTTCCTATCTAAAACTAATAAAAATTTGTTGTGAAATAAGACATTGACAATATGACATAAGTATCATAATTTAGAAAATGATGAATTCCAATTAGTCTGTAGTTGAATAAAGTGCCATCTGTTATATTAAACAATGTTACTACATTGTGTAATGTTACTGTTACTACAAATCTGGAACTTGTGCAACACAACTAATAAAATAATCAACACATGTTGAGCGCAGTAGTAATTTTGATGAATCACTAATTACCATTAATAATTTGTGAGAATCGTACTTGATGATGTAATTTTCCGTAAATTTGCAATGATATATTCCGTGGGTGGAGAATTTCATAATTATTAAAGAAACTTCACGTTTTTTTAATATCTGTAATTCAAATTGAAATTGTTTTGTGATAATTACAGCCCATTGAGCGTAATAAAATTCTTATTTCCGTTTGATTTTTAATGGAAAACTTCCGTGGCACGCCACATCAATACGTGCGGATTTTAAAGGTGTGTTTGGGTGTCATGAAATCATTGATTTAAGATGGAGGTGGTTAATTATAAAACGAAACAGAGTATACAGAAATCGACCCATTCAATTCTCGTTATTAATACTACGAGTGTTTCTTCATGAACGTACAGTAATACATCACGGCAAGCTTGGTTAAGTATCCTGTATTGATTTGATCTTTGATCCATATAGTCATCACTCAAACGGCCAAGATTATAATAAAGTAATTTCATATTTTAATGGCTCCGGATGAAAATAAAAATGCGAGTTTCACCTCGCAACATAAGTCAATATCCGACTTAAATTGAACGTATTCTCGTTTCGACTTATTTACATTTATTTTTATAAATAATAAAAGCTTCCCATCAGCGAATAATAATGAGAATTTTCAATCGATAGTCGTCCACCGTGATGATTTATCCACTCCTCACAATCGCTTTAATGCATCTCTGTGTCGCTTCCAAATGAATTTATGGTAACAATCTGCCTTTTCTACCTTGATGAGTTATAGTTCTGCAACGTCCTCTTGTGTTATTCTTACCGAGAATGTTTTCTATATAAATATATGTATATGTTTATTTTATTCAAAAATAAATAACCTCACGCTCTGCGGGAACCAGTTTCGGAAAAAATTCACCCTGCTTCTTGCATTGCTGTTTTGCCGTACAAGCTTTTGTAAGCGACATAACATCATACATTATGAAACAGTGCCTATTTCTTCCTGCCGTATTTTATTTGCAAATTCCTTGTAATTGGAATGTTAATAAATAATTAATTGGTGTCAGAGCATAGATGGGTATAAGAAATAAAGTTTACTGACTTATTAAATTTAAGTGTATATGGCATTCTTGTTTTGCATTTGTTATTTTATAGACGCACTACAACATTTTAAAAATTTTGTTATTGCAAAGCAAGAAAAAAGTTCTTCGTTGCTGTAATACATAAATAAATTTAAGTTGCCTATAGTGTTGAAATTTTTTAACTTTTTACATTCTTCGATTTCAAAAGTACATATTTGATTAAATAAAATTTGTACTTTTTAATATGTATTGAGCTATCATTACAGTTATATACGTAGGAAGATTCATGGAAATCACTACCTATCTACAAGAATGAGTATTTTTAATAAATTTTTTTGAAAAAATTGATGATAATTCTCGACATTAAAATAATAATACTAGTGACATTATTTATTTAACAAATTATTAAAAATGTTAATATCATCAAAAACACATTCCAAGAATTTAGCTAAATGTAAATTCTCATAAAGCTAACAAAGCATAAACTGCAGGTTACACGAACCCAATTTAGGTTACGTTTCATCTTTTAATTGTCACTCCTCGCCGTAATTAAAATAATATTTTTGATATCTTAATTCACAACGTAAACACTAATTACTTTTTAATTAAATAATAATAACAGGATTCTGCTCGCCGCCGTGTACAAAATGTGCGGCTAATTAATGCGATCCTATATTGAATATTAATGCTGATATTTAATGAATCGTGTGTGGATGAATGCGTGTGTGTGCGTATGCTTTTCCCGCATTTGCTGGAATTTTTGCCCGAAGACTAGAAATTATTGCAGCGTTAGAGGCAGAAACGATTTATCTTATTCCTCAGGTGCTAATTACACCTCCTAGAAGGAAGACGAAATGGAATAAATTAACTTCCGATAACGTGGTTTACACACGTACATCCATACATGTATATATCAACATTTCATAATAACCAATGGACTAATATCATTAACTCTGATGAACTAGCAAAACAATTTTTCTCTTTATATCTACTTTTTAGTTTTTCTTTAAATCTTTTAAAAACTACTTGTTACTAATTCAATATTAGTGCTTAGTTCAAAGTAAGTTCCTTTTTTGATTTTGGTAATTAAAGCTGTGTCTTTAATCAAAATGGAATATAAATACTTATAAAATTCTGATCGATTCTGTTATTGTTATTACGTTTGGTAGAAAGTACTTAAATCTAGGTTCATATTTCATATTGATGTCATAATTCGATTTCAAGCTCTTAAAGTATGGGCTAATTGTCTTGACAGGTATAGTAATTGGAAAAATGTGTAATGTTTGGTTTTCTATATGATTTCTACAGTGATATTACTCCGTTTAGAAACATTGAAGATTAATATGATTTCATAAACAAGTATAATATTAATTTTATTATGATTATACATTTGATTATATTGAACATGTAGGAACATTAAAAACGCATTACGATTAATTTTGAAAAATTGTGAAGATTTTAGAAATATTTACACGCCATTTTACTTACTAGATCAGGGTCCTGCATTCCTAATGTAGAAATAAGTTAAATACGCGAAGCAAACTGGATGCAACATAAATAGAAATTCTATTAACACCAATTCATACAATTTATAAGTGACTACATTAAAAACGAAGACATTTATGTGCATGTTCGTTGCACGTTTCGCAAGTTTAAATATTTAATGCGCATTTGAATGAAATACACGATCTTGGGCGTTACTTATTTTGATAAAACTGGAACAGTGATGCAGTTTATTGATGTTTAAATACGTGTCTTGTTCTATCTCTTGATGTATGTGAGCGTTGTTTATTTTGAAATTGTAGCAGCATTAAATATTAAACGGGCGATACATTTTTCATATTTCCATTTTTGTTTTTATCCGTTTTTGTTTCCTGGCGTCGGTTAGTTTGGAGATAGAGGTGCATTAATAAATATAGAAATTTTATTTACTTTTAGCGATCGAATACAGAGCTTATGGAATTTCTCACATAAAACCGGGACGAATAAAAAACGTATTCAATAAAGTACTGCATATTTCACTTTTTTACGTTTTCTGTTCAATCTAGAATACAATTCTTTCTCGATTTATAAAAACAAAACTTGGACGGACGATAATTTATTTTACTTTTTTATGTTTATTTTATTTGGAAAGCCTTTGTTTCATGAGAGCTCTCGTAAAAATTGGGTTTTATTATCACAAACAACATTTGCGTTCGGAGTTCAATTATATATATTTTTATTTTAAACCACGTGTGTATTTTTTTCTCACAGCGCTAATATTTATTCAGCTTATGTTTACTCAGCATTACGTCGAGTATTGTCCACCTTCGTATTGCACTTAACGTGAATTATTCTTTTCAAACAGAGAATAATCGTAATTCTCATTATTAATTTGATTCAAGTATAAGAATACGTTTTCTCTGATTAAAAATATATAGAATATAAATAAATTATGATCATTTTTTATTCAAATTTTCATCTTCTAATACAGTATGAAACATATAAATTTGTGAAATTTTTTCCATAAGTAAATCCATAGTGCAGTTTCATTGTTCTACTTTGGCTAAGATTTGACATGAAACTTAACTTTTTCCTAAAATTATTATTCAACTAAATACACTTCTTTTAATTTTAACACTTTACTTTTTTAGATAGCAAGGCTAATTTAAAACGGTGGAAGCTTAATTATTTCACTTGTTCAAAATTAATAAAAAGAATCGTTTATTGAGAATAGAAATACGTACAAATATTTTAAAACTTTACCATTAAAGTTGTCCAGTAATTTCTGTAAGTGAAACGTCAATTTTAAACTGGAAGGTTTGGACAGTGTAATCCTAATTTGAACTTTTCAACACAGTTTGATACTTCGTACCCATTCTTCAAGTTTTAGTTTTGTTTCTTTCGATTGACTGATTTTTCTATCTGTTTAATAGGTGCAATTAAATGTAGTTAATATGAAGGAAATAAACAAAATGTTACATAATAAAAACTCCTGCGTCACAATACATCTATTTTTTTCTACATTTTTATAGCTACTTCCTCTTCAAATACATATTAATGGTGGTATATTATTAAAACCAATTTTACTGTATTTTACGCTTGGAAGGTTTCGTAACCTTTGCTCCTAACCATTAAATAGAAGTTTTATACATTTTAATGAGTATAATTTTTTAATTACTTTTATTATTTATTTACTTATGAATAGTATCTGGCTGCCGCCTCGTAATAAGTTATAAAACTTTTGTGCTGCGGTTATAATCGTGACATTCATTATGTGGGTTTTTTTTCACTTAAATGCCAGTCAACAATGTGCATAACCTATATAAAATTTTATTAATGTTTTATTATATTTCACCGAATGGACGTTTAAGTTTTCATGCGCCGCATTCAACTTGAAGACAAAGAACGTTAAGTAACATCGTTATTGCAATACATGAAGCATTGTCCATTCAATACTGATAGATATTAAGAATTGTTATTCTCGAAAGTTGCGTTACCTTTATGATGATCCGATAATTAATGTTTGTCTTTTTTAAGTTTGTACTTCACTGAGTGAATATTAAAGCAAAATAATGGCACTGAATGTATTATATCCATTCTGGAAGAAATATTTTAATTACTTTTCGAATACCTGCATGTTGATTACAGGAAAATTTTACGCGCATGTTCAGAATCGCGAAATAGGATTATCGCGCAACAACTTAAGTAACGTATAATTAAAACTATTGATATGAAAGTAATCAAAGTAATTAAGAACACGTAAAATCAACGATGCTGTAAAAGTACCGTTAATTTTAATAACCACCTTGCCTGATAAGCAATAATCTAGAAGTTTTCAGATGCATGCTGATTTATGCAAGAAACTGCTTTGCAGAATTAACTCTACATTGTAATTATCAAAAGCAAACATTTACTTTATGTGAAGTTCATCGTGTTGATGTATTCGAATAGGAAAGGATTGGAATTTTAGTAAAAAAAAGTGCTGTATTTATCACTTACATCTTGAAAAGTCTCTTAAGTGTAGGTAAGTGCTTTACAGACAAGAAGAATAACACTTTATTTCGTAAAATTTATCAGAAGGTATCTACAGACTATTCGTTACAAAGAAACAGTTGTGTGAAACAAAATTCTTTTCATAGGTTTTCCTCGTCTTTTGGGCTGAAACCTTGTTACTTTATCTTTTTCTGCCGACGTTTCTCCTCAACCATACCGAACATTTTGAGGATTGCTGCGTATAATTGCGATTTCAGTGAAATCTTTTGATTGAAAAAAAAAATTATTTTCAATTTTTTAAAAGTTGCAAGCAACGGATAAAAAATAATAAGCAAACTTATAACAGAATTTTTCTTTTAAAGATAAGGATTGTTAATGTTATTAAACTACTAGGAATGTTTAGGTTACCCGAGTGTTATTAATCTGTTTAACTTCGCCGTAATATCTGGCGTTTAAAAAAAATTGATTGTTATTGTTCGTCCGCGTGCATTACTTGTAACAACATAAATATGTGATTAAAAAGCGAAAATATATAAGACATTAATCATTATAAAAATAATATTGAAATGTATCTCGGCTGATAGCGAAAATATTTCTTTTGCTAAACATAAAAATGATTGTGTATACATATTTATTTCTGTAAATATAAGCAACATTTTTTCAATGCGCTGCGAAATTTAATAGCCTTTAATCAAAACAATACGTGCGTTTCAGTGTGTAACTATTTTAATTAATAAAATTAGAAGTCAATGCAATTTATAAATTAATTTAATTAATATATTATTTTTTATCTTAAGCGTTTGAATAAGCACTGTTCGATTATATTTGTATTTTAGTTATTTTAAACGTTTTAAGTATCGCATAAAAGTAAAAGAATTGGAACAAGATATTTTTGTGCGAAGTAAAACAAAATGAACATTATGTAAATCATAATCAATGAGAGGAGCGCAGTTATTATTCAAAACATAAAACAGTGTTGAACCTAAATATGGTAAGTTATAACGCGAAACAACTGCTCCATATTTTAATGACGGAACAGTATAATGGCAGTGAATACGAAAACGTTTCAATTGTTGCATATAGCTGCATACGAAATGATAGCAGTTTTAGTATTTAATTTACTATTCAATGGCATTGATACCGGGGGTTTATGTTTTCAATTAAAAATGTATCTCGCATTGTTTATTTCTATATCACCGGTCAGCTCTCTATAAAATTCATACATTTTTTTGCTCTGCGATATTCGAGAAGTGGGTTAACAACAAACGGCATTAATATTTATTTTTCATTTCGAAAAGACAAATCAAAAAGGATGCCAAAAAATTCAGCGTTTCCCCTGACAATAAAATTTGACCGGAACGCCGAGGAATTAATTTGGATGCTTATTACCATTTAATAGATATCAGAGTGCCATAAAATTGTGTACTAATAAACAATTAAAAATTTATTAACAACAAACTAGATTAATTTTTACTAATGTTTGATATTAACATTCGTAATGATTGTTTTATTTTATCAAAAGACCACCGAGTTTATCCATTAAGGAACAATTCATATCTGTTATATTTGGTAATAAAATAAAATTAGATGTGACGCTAACGTAAATATTATTTAAAATTTTAGTATGATGGCCCAACATATAAATTAATTTATACAAAAATAACAAAAATGAGTTCATGTAGAATTATGAAATTTTTACAGTCCTTTTAGTCAAAATTAAGAATTCGAACTATTTTTATCATTTTAAATATTTTCAAGTTCTGGCAATTTTTTCCTTCGTTCTCTCTTCTTTGTATACTTTTCTCTTATACACAAATCATCTCGATTAACGCATGTAAAGTTTGCATTCTATTGTTTATACAAAATAAAAAACTGCTTTTAATTTATGTATATTTCTGCATTTAAATATTAAACTATTAAAACATTCCTTAACGTTAATTATTAAGGTTTACTTCATCTGCTGCAATTTCCTGATTCAAATTTGCTATAATTTTGAATTGAGACACTTCACTTCTCTTTGGTTCTCGCAAACGTTCCTACGTTCCTAGTAAGTTTATCTGTAAAGGTTTGTTCAATCATTCTTCAATTCACATATATTTTGTTGATTGTAGTTTTACTTCTTTTTCTTATTCGTTATTATAGTGAATAAAGTAGGACTGCTTTTTCCATAGTAGTTACCTAATTTGAATTAAAAATACTGTTTTTAATTTTTCGCTAAAGTCGCCAACATATCAGGTTCATTCATTAATCCAAGTTGGTTCTAATTTCTGGTAATCCATACATAAATTTTGTATATTGCATATTGTTTACTTTTTAAATTTCCTAATTATTCAAGAATTCAGTGGCGTAGGTAAGGGGGGGGGAGCCCGAGCGCCCCCCGAGATTGTTCTAAAATATTATGTTCCGCCTAATTCATACTAAAGAAATTTTCGTATGACGTTTTTTATTCCCTGTTTTACATTTCATAAATAAAATGTTAAGTAGTCTGTACTCGTTAGACTTTTTTTGTTCGCCCCCCCTCCCCCCTCCCCGAAACAAGTTTCTATCTACGCCACTGCATGAGTTTAATATTAGGCGCTTTCCTGTCGTAAATCCATCGTTAGCATGAACCTTGACTTCTGATATGAATTATTTCCCAATCTATTTCTTTATTTCATCACAAAATCTTTTAACCGGACATTAAATCGCGCACTATACACTTAACGTTTCACCGTCGTTCGACAGCTTCGTCAGCGTATAGTTAAGTGTATAGTGCGCGATTTAGTGTCCGGTTAAAAGATTTTGTGATACAAATTTCATCGGACAAGAACCAACTTTAAATATTTTTTTATTATCCGAGCTTTTAATTTATATGTTTATATTTATATTAAAACATCTTTTTTTAAAGTAACGCTTAGTATTCTCCAAGTTTATTTTCTGAAAAGTTTATCTCAACTGTATTTACTAGTAGAAGAAAAGATGGAATTAGGTTGAAAATATATGACGATTGCGTACTTGACCAAAAAAGAAAACCAATCCAAAACAGCCTGGCATAAAAATAATACAATATAAAGACTATAAATGTATTCTCAGGAATGCCCAATTTTTTGTAACACAACCCTTCTGTTATAAGACCATTTCACTTAAATTAATTTAATCTTTTTCTTTGTGTGGCACACGGTAAATATGTATGTACATTTTTATTGGATATTTTAACAAGCGCTTTCTCAAAATTTATATTTACTAAATTTTTTTTATATACGTCTTACGAGTGACTTTTATTGACTCTTTGTTGAACGAGAACTAGAAATAAAAATTAAAATTATATGGCAAAATATTTATCTTATAATATTTTGCCATTTAATTTTAATTTTAATCTCTATTGGTTGCCGAGTTATTCACAGAAAACTGAAAATCGCAGAAATTTTTAAACGGTGTTTTTGCTCCCTGAAAGCGTTTTTGGACAAGTAAAAAAAATCTTCCATGCCCATGGATTACTACAAAAAGTTTCAATTTTTTTTAAATTTTCGTTTTGGAAACCTTCCCTTGTGACTCATAAAAGTTCATTATACTTGCTTGTTTTGTGTCCAGTTGAAAGATCCATTAAGTAGCCTTTGAGTTTTCATAACATTATGAATTCTACAACTATTTGAAAGTTATCATTCGTCAGACGTCAGTCAGTGTAGGAAGTCATTCTTATTTTGCTTCTTTCATAAAAAATTCAAATTCAAATTTAAGTATTAATCATAAATTAATAAATTTTTTAATACAGTTATTCAAAGTATGTAAATTCTCCAACACTTTTTCCAAAGCAAACAATATCAAACATACTTCTTCTATACATATTTGCTATTGTTATAATTATACCTTTCTTGATACCTCATTATGATTAGGTAAGTATTCTAGTTTGCTTACTTGCCTAATCTTGCCTTTTTCTTATCTGTCTCATCAACGTCTTGTTTAGGAATATGTGATTATTTTTATCCCTTGTTTTTATCCAGAAATCATTTTGTGGTAGATACTTTCGTCTCGTTAATATTTGCATTCAAGTTTTTTTCTCGATCATGATCCTTCCAATTTACGATGCAATAAGCAATGTTGCAATTAAATCTTTGATATACATGACGTACATCTCTGTGTATTACAAATTTAATTTGGTAGTTGTAATGCAATATCAGTTTTGGGAAGAATTGTGGCAAACGTTAAGATATTGTTTATGCATGATATAATTCATAGGAAACTTGATTCTATTATACGAGCGCATTAATTCTGTTCGAATGTGCGCAATTATTCGTAGCCAGTGTAGCCAATATTAGTACATCACGTTTTCACCTAGTCGCCGCGTAACATAAACACATCCAAATATCCATTGTGCGGTGAGAATCAGTGACATTATTATTAGCTATTGACTTGGTGAGGATTTCTCATTGTTTCTGTTGTTATATTGTTGTTCTGTCGCCGTATTGCGTGCCGCACCTTTCGTTACTGCGTATGCCCAAATTGCACCAAAGTCACTCCCGCCTTGGTCAACATTGCAATTGTTCATATATACGACTGATGCTGCACAGTGTGATATTCGTTTTGTTGTAATTTATGCAGGTATTACTATAAATTTGTTTCCTTTATTAAGGGACGCGGCTGTGTGTCATTCGTTATTAATATTTGTTTTGTGTATTTCCTTTATTATGTATACCAATACATCACGTGGTATAGCCGCAATATATTATGCTCATTAATTTTTGGCTTTTTTCTCTTGGCCTCAAGGATACATTTATTATTCGCATTATTGTTAATTTGTATATCATGTGGTTTCATTATAAACGTAGTATGATGCTGTAAATCTGTAATAGAAGCTAAATATTTAGTGCAAAATTCTTGTGATTTCTAATAGAAGCCAAAATATCTTCAATATAATTTAGTATAGATTTTCGTTTCTCATATTGTTTTCGTACTGGTAACAATGTCAAAAACATAAAAATCGAATTTTGATTTTCTTATTACATATGTACTTTTCTCATTTTTTTCCTCTTTTTATAAAATTAATTAGGAATTACATTATAACGTTACCATCCACCATTTTACAAATGCTAGAAAGCAATGGCATTTACACGATACTTTGTCTTGTTAACTTGAATTATTTTAACAAATGGAAAAATAATTTTAATAATAATATTTTCTTTAACCGTTCAAAAATGACGCACAAAATTAAAATTTGCACTTGGACGGCAACCGCAACGCTCCTTTCTAATAATCTTATTATTTCATTGTCAATTGTAACGAAATATGTTTTCTATAATGTGCTAATATTTACTATTAATTTCATTTTGTATGAGGTCATCGAATCCTAGGTAAAAGAAATCTTTCGTTACCTAAACATTGTTTGCTTATCGAGAACACGTACAATCTACGTGTTCCTTAATCGTTACACACAATTTAAAGATAACTATAAAAATGGTAATTGTTTGGTTCACAATTGATTTTATTGTTTTTAGCGGAAACGATATAGTGGAATATTTCAGTAATCTACGCGATTAGAAGAGAATTCTATTATTAAGTATTATCGCGCTTAGTACAACAAACATTTTTTTTTCTTTTATGAATTTGAGGTCTAAAGCTGCGTACACACTTGTGAGCCATAAAGCTACGTGTCCACTAAACACACAAAATGTTTGCGAACGCGAAATATTTTCAGTAGAGAGGCTTATCAAGCGCATTGAAAAACACAAATAAGCGTTCGCGAACGTTCTCCACTTTTCCGGACAAAATCGGTATATCAAAGGAATTCGTTTTTGGTGCGTATTCAGTAGAACTATGTTGCGTTTAAAATCTTTATGGTGCGGAATGATATCGCACCCAATTAATAGATATTTTCCGATATCTAGGCACAAATGCAGAAAATAAATAAATGTAATAAATTAACAGATGAAGTTTATGGTCTTCAATGTTTTATAAATTCAAGAATAAATAAAAAAGTCAGTTGATTTATCTTATAAACATTAAAACCACACATTAAATACGCTTGTGGTTTCGACTTGTAAATAAAAAAATTCTCGGGGATTTTCGTCCCGTTAATTAAAAGTAAGCAAGAAATTCTCAGGAATTACGCACATAATAAACACAATTTAAAAATTTATTTTTATTAATGTCATTGCTTTGTGAAGTACAATTGAAGGGGTCAGTGGAAAAGGTGCCTATTCCTTTGATGTAGATTCGAGAATAAAACGTTAAAAGTTGAGAATAAAATGTAAAATAGATGGTTATAAAGAAAACATAAAATGGGTTATTAGCAGCACCTAATGTACTGTATTAAATGATTAGAAAATGTCGGATACAAATTTTTGTATTTATGATGTAATGGGTAGAGTAATGGTGAGTAATGGTGATGTTGTCAAATTTGTGGAATAGGCAACTTTTCCACTGACCCCTTCAATTATGATTGTGAAATTCATCTAATAAAAGTTGCAGAACAGATATGATTTTGATTGAATGTTTGTCTTAATTAAACTGAATGTCATTAAAATTTAAATTCTGAGGATTTTGCTTTATGAAAGTACATACATATACCTTTTGAAGTAAATTAGTGTTGTTTGTTCTAGGGGCCTTAAATTGTTTCTGGATATAGTTATTTTTTTAATATTTCCATATTTTTAACAACTGTTTGAGTTAGTTTTTAAATTTTTAATATGCGTGTTCAAGTAGTTGCAGAACCAAATTAATTTAATTTTAGAGTCAACACTTTCTTGCGCAAAGTTTTCTCTTATGAAGCTCAGATTGTTAGGGCAGTAAACAAAAAGAACCATACTCTTGCGGTTCAGCAGTATATTACAGCAGTATATTACAGTTTTTATATGAAAATTCTTGCTCTTCACCTACTTAACTCAACAGTTCTGCTTAGTTTTGAAATTTACTCTTTTTTTCGAAGATTCAAGGTTCCAAAACAATAAGGGATTAATGTACAGAAAATAAACAGTTTTATTTCGATTCTTCAAGGCTTTTGTCTAACATGTACAATACTATAATGTAAGAAAACATAAATTTTAAATGTGAATTCAGAAGATTTCAATAATACAACAGCTTTATGACGAATACTTTTAAGTGTTATTGCTTAGATACACAAACTTTTCTCGATGCAAATATAAAAATATTTATTGCAATGATATAATGGGATACGAATTTAGTTAACTACAGTCGTAGTAAGTAACCTTTCATATATGTTTCTCATTTAGCATTTTAAAATTCAGTAGAGGTTCTTTAATTTAATTGAGACGGTTAGAAGCAAAGCGGTGTAAGTGACTTTTTCATACAAATCGAGTTATGCATAAACCCAAATTTATCGAATATTAGAAACAATCATAAAAAGATATTAGAAAGAAAATTATTATTGACTCATTAATTTTAATTTGACCCTGATTTTTTTATAAAAGTTTAACTCTGAACTCTTGTTCTCAAAATCAGAAAAGTTGTACTTACACCCCTTTGCTTCTGACCATCACAATTATGAGCTGCTCTAATGAAGTTTTCTAGATCATTTTTTAAAAACCGTTGCTTACTTATGATACGCATGATATTAATCTTGTCTTGATTGCCGCGACCACGTGCGCAACTTTTCAAGAATTATCCTAACAAGCTAATTTATTACAAAGTGAATAATTTCGCAATAATTCCTCGTCACCCCGCGTAATCGTTTGTGGAAGCTCGCCCATTAGCCAAACACCACGTTCTTAAACGGTTCGATTTAAGAAAACGCACTTGCGTACATACCAACCTAAACGTAAAACAAGCTGCTCGGTTCATTTCCCTGGTATTCATATAAAGCAAAACAAACCACATGTCGCGTTTATATATAGGATTCATTTAGTTTGGATTATTGATTTCTCTATTTACGATGACAGTGTTGTCTCTCTCATAAATTATGATAAATGATTGAAATTTCTGAATTAGTTATAAATGTATCCGAACCACTTATGTAGATATGCAAACTATAATTGTCACTGAATATTAAATTATTGATTAAAAATTCACAATTGGAATCAATAATAAACGAGTACATGCAAATTATTGCAACGTTCCAGCTTAAAAGGAAGTCCGTCTAATTTTACAGTAATTATTAAATTACAGCGTGTATGTTGTATATACAAAAAAAATTCCAAGAATAACTCTCATGACATGAGTAATATGATTGTGCATAAAAAGTATCTAGAAAAATGATAAAATAAGTTACATACAAGCACAAAGTCCATTGTTATGACTATTTGTTTTGTATTATAATGATTATTGCTATAATTTCCTTCCTCATACACTAACAACTATAAAATGCAATAAATATAATGTTTATTAGCCATATTTGTTGTAATTTTATCGTTATTGTTATTACGAACGTATGTTCGTGCACGCCCGCGTTTTTCCCTTTGTTATTTCAAGAAACATCAAAGTAATTTACTAATACAATGTTGTGTTTAACTGCAAGTTTATCTTTCTCACGCGCTGCAACATAGAAATTATTTATTGATTGCCTTTGTTTTTAACGATCTTGCATTACACTAGAAACAGAACGATCTCTAAATCGAAATGATAAAGCTATTTCACAATTTTATAACCCATAATCAGACAGTATTCGTGCATAATTTACTACAATTTCAACGAAATTATGAACTCAACATGGACACAAGCTTTAAAATATATACATTTTAGAGAATTCATACTAGGATCCAATAAGCTTTGCTTGCACAGTTTTAGTTTTAGAATATATATACGTACACCTCTTTGTCTTTCAATCGATTCCAACAAATAACTAGTTACCGTGTACAGGCAGGGCTTAAAATTAATTATAGCAACTTGCGTTAGAGAGTTTTAATTAATTTTGCTGTTTTAGCCTGGATTTACTTATTTCATCACAACTTTAATCTTGCATAAGTGCAAAACTATTTCAAGGCTTGCATTATATCCATCCATGGGAAACATAAGAAACCTGTGCTCGGGGTATTCGATTTACTTCAACTTACACATTAAGGTACATGATTGTAACACATAAAAAGAGAACCTATCTGATAAAGTTGTAGGAAATTGTCTGGTGCTATGTTATAAAGTAATGAGAGAAGGCTGACATTACGGAATTCTTTACTTAAAGTTATTACCTATATAAGTTATTTTAATAAAGCAAAAATTACGCTGTTCTTGTAGGTATATTGAATTTTCCACTTCTTTTTGTATATGTTTATGACGTTGAAGACTAAACTTAGCGTTTGTGTTCACAATTGAACTATGTATTTATTGTATTTTGTATTTATTTAATTCTCAATCCAAACAAAGAAAATACATATAAAAATAAGAATACCTACAATATATAAGAATATGTAACTAAATATTATAGCAATAAAAAAAAATAAAAAAATAATGAGAAATTAAATATATGTGGGATGGCAGACTTAATTTAGGGTCCTCAAAACAGTTTGACAACTGGTATCGAGGGCCACGGCCGTCGGAGACAATATGAAGTATTTATAAATGTGCATACACACATGGTGAATATAAAAATTCATATGTTAACTCAAAGTAAAATATGTACCAATACAAACAGAGAAACTACGGTAAATAATGATAGACAAATTAAAGGGATAAGGTAACAAAATCATTAGTATAACAATAAGTAATAATGTTAAGAAACAATAATAGGATTATGGGCAAATAAGTAGATAAAAGTTAAAGAACCACTTCACGAAATATGTCTAAAAGTGTATTTTTTAAAGTTTTTTTAAAAGCGCTGAAGTTAGGTGTAGTTTTCATGCTAGAAGGTAGTCTGTTGTACATTACGACACTTGCATTGATTGGACTGTTCCTTCCACTATTCGAAAGACACTAATAATATATTTTTCAAATTTCTTTATTAAGATCTCTGGTCTTACTTATATTATTATTTTTGCTGATAACTTTCATAAATTATGTAAGTAAACCTTAATTATTTCAATTTTCTCTACCTGAATATTCCTAACAAAATCGTTTCTGGAAGTTGTTAAAATAAAATGATAAAAATCTGAATTTATTAAAATACGTACACAGTTGCAACCATTGATATCTATCCACGTGAGTACTGTAAACATTCTTTTGTTGCTGTTGAAGCAGTAGAAGAAATAGGGATTCCTTAATGTAAATTGAGAATACATAGAGTCCTTGGAATGATGAATTAATTTAAACAGTAACTTATACGTATTCCTATTTAAAAAGAAGTAGCGAAGTTGATTGTAATAGTGTGAGATGGACCTTCACAGTTTTATTTCTGAAACAATGCTCACTTAACTTTATTGTTGTGTTTATATTTCCCAAATATGACTCAAAAAATATATAAGAATTTCTTGATGGTTAATTTTATAAATATAAAAAGAGAATTTTACAACAAATAAGTACCGCTTGATCTTTACTGCCTTCAGAACTACATAAGAAGGGACAAGTTGATCGTTTGGACGTTATGAAATACTGGTTGAGTAAACCGACTGGGTTTCTTTTAATGAAAGGTTCGATACTGTAAGGGCGTTTATCTTCTGCTCCAAAAAATTCTATTCGTTGTATTTTACAATCGTGGGATAAGCATTATTATAACGTGACGTAGATATGGAGAAACGTTAAAGGATATTCAGCGAACAGTTATTCCGTCTTTATTCCACGATTGTAAAACTGGGCTTAAGTATTACATAAGAGGGCCTAAGAAGATTAAAACTTTTCTTTGAAAGTACCACTTTATCTATTTTTGATCCTTATTGTGGACATTATTACTTCCTATACTTAATTAATTTTTCTCCTTTTCACACTGTTTCTTAATGTATTGAATATTCGATGTAAAATTTTTATTTCCTTGATGACTTTGATCGGTTTGTATGTGAAATCCCTAAAGATGAACTCTAGTTGTATTTTTCATTATCTAAACAATTATGCTAATGAAATAAATCAATTTAATTGTTGGCATCGTTTAATTGCAATTACGATTCTTATCAAAGTTTTATCGACATGAACAATAAAACCGACGCGGCCAATATTAAAATACAACAAATGCGAACGGTCTCATTGATAGTGGCATACGCTATTCGTTAAAATGTGTGTATTTATGGGCGAATTCCATGCGAGTAACAGCAGTAAAACCCGATGATTTCGCAGCTCGGTGATCAGTGTCGCGATAGCTGATGGTTTTATCACTAACACTGATTGTGTTGATATTTTCCGACTATAAACCCGCAAACCACGAAAATATTCAAAACGTTCCGCTAATAAGCGCTATCGGCCGTGTTCAATTGCTTGCTCATGTGGGGCCCCCCGACTTTGTAAACGCACGTTAGTTTTCGAATCTTATGTGCATCAGCGTCTACATATCGATTTTGCTTCCATCTTACTCTTGTAATGCTCTGCAGAATTTCAAGAAGCAATTTAATTGTGGTGAGTTTCTTTATAAATTAAAAAAATAAAACCTGCCAAATAAGCAAAAAGAATTTCAATAAATAAATTAATTCAGATTATTCTTATTATCTGGCTTTCATCTTACTCTTGTAAAATTCTGCAAGTAGTGTTTCGCCTATCAATATTTTAAACCTCAGCTTAGATTTATAAAGTTTTTATTTCTTCAGGGTTTAATAAAATGATAAATATAAAAGAATTTCAATAATTAAATTAATTCTGAGTATTCCGCCTTACATCATCGTGTAAATTGTATAACACGACCAATAAAAATGAACTTCATCTTTACACGAGGACTGTTGATTTATGTGTATCACGTAAAAACATATTTATGAAATCATGTCGTAATTTTTTCCGATTGAAACGTAGGTGTGCCGATGAAGTGGGCGTAAAAGTTATTATAAATCGTGATTTTTTTATCACATTCTTTCAATGAAAACATCTCGATTTTATTCAATTAGAGGACTTAAAAATATCTGGCACTTTTCATCCAGTACAAGGCCACCGAATACAATATCTTCATTATAATGACTTAAAATTTATTATACATAGAAAAAAGCTTGTTCGTACTTAATAGTAATCGTACTCATTATACATAGAATAACACAATGCAGGTATTATGCAAGAAAAATGTAATGTAGGATGTTAATTGTGCGATTTTATCAACTTGATTATGTGTGTAATTTAATTCTTTGTTAGTTCTTTTTTTTTGAAGAATAAAGGAAGTCGAGAAAATAAAATAATAATCTTCGACCATAAAGCAAATCATCGGGTCTGTGTTATTAAAATGAAATTATAAGTATAATTAAATAAAACCATTAAACATATTAATGACTTTTAGATTACACGTGGGAAGGTGCGTTTGCGTTTCGCTTAGCTAAAAGTTTCTCTTGTAAATTTTTTTCGCCGCGTTTAATTTTCCATATGTTCAGAATCCATTTTCCCATCGTATAATAGCTATTACCCTTCCATGGCGGAGGTAGGTGCTTCATCTCGAGTTATTAAGCACTAATCTGCAATAACCAGAACGTATGGAGGCGTACGAGTTTGTTGACTTGCGCTTCGGTTTCAATAGTTGAGGATTTTTAATTTTATTCTTCGGCATGCGGGAAAAATCGTGCTTTTTGTGAATTCAGCAATTGTCAAGCCAAAATTAATTTTGAAGGAGGCTACCGTACTTCCAATTCAGATATGTTTTTTTTTTGCATGCGTGGTGTCTACACGTTGGCTTACACGAAATCACGGTAGAAACGAAACTTATTGAGTTTTATATTCTAATTTTTCTACAATAAATCACACAACAGTTTTTACTTTGTTTTTACCACTTGTTTTATTGTAACAAAGTAACTGCAACCGAATCAAATTGCTTTTACAAAATCTACATATTTATATAGTAGTGCAACTAATCCTAAATATGTATATGAAAATAATTCTTATAAACTAATAACCCAAAGAGATTTTTACTGGTAAATAATTAAGTTTTAAATAAGTGGAATACATGAGATCCGTCTGGTCGTTAAGTGGTATTTCCTGGAATTCGTTGCCCGCTTTGTAAATTTCTATTGCTTCTTATTGTTTATCTTATTGTTTAGTTTAATGTTTTTGTTTGCGTAATGTAGTAATTTTGTGTTGTTTATTGAAATGTTATGGTTTTCTGCAGTTAAACGGTGGGCAAATGTTGAATCTATTTTTGCAAATAAAATTATCTTACATGCTCTTGTAAGCTTGTATGAAAGCTTCGATCGACCTGTCTGACCTGTGTATATATATCTCTTTATAAACATTGCATTAAAGGTTTTAAAAAGAGAGACACTTTCTTCTATTATTTTTAGCACATATTTAAGTTGTGATTCACTTTCTTTCACAGTTTCATATTGGGAAGAGATTAATTCATCACGTTTACTTCTGAGTTAAAACATATTCCGAAATTTGTTTTGTAAAAGAAACTTAAATTACATTAATTAACGTTCTAAGAATGACAATTGTTTTTATATTACGCCTTACGCCTAGATAGAAATATATGCATTGTATATAAGTAATGTTGTGAAGAAATTTTATTTCAAATCACACCACCAAGATTCCTAAGCACAAGATTTTAAAGTAAAATGTAGGCTAGTCGATACATTACATTTTTTCCTTCTAGAGCCTGAATTTTCTGGATGACCTACATAATGTGTGCAAAAGCATAACTTGTTTCCAGCTTAACAATTAACGGTTAATCAAAATTTCTCAATTAGAACTGGATTTTTCTGATGAAAGCCATTCATTTTGTTTTTGATTAGAATATTAGTACATATTAAAAATTTCGAACATCCTTAGTATCAATATCCTTAATTACTAATATCATCCTTATGGAAAGTGTAGTTTTCAATTATTATTAAATACGAATATCTGTACAAAATAGTTTGACTGTAACTATTCTAAGATATTTTCTGGCTTTTTCCTCGGCGTCACTGAAGTAATACCTTGATTGAAATTCTTATATTTCTCGATGAAAATGTTTTTCTCTGATCAATTTGCAACAGTATTTCTTGAGTTGTTCCTCAAAGTTTGGTTTATATTTCTCTATTACCCACATCTTCTGAATATCAATTACCGATTATCCACTGCTATGAATGTCATTGATCGACTGTTTACTCTTGATCTTGAGTGACCTTCGATTTTTTCTTATCGGATCTGCAATCATAAAGTAGTGTATTAATGTGTTCGCTTTGAATCTGAGTACTTAATAAATCTCCTGATAATATCGAAATCATGGAACTTGAGCTCTGCGTCATCAATCACCGAAGTAACATATTTCAGTATTATTTCTTTATCGGTTATCGGTGAATGAAAAAAAAAAAAAGGATGAAGCTATGCTTCTTATGTCTAATGATGCAACACCAGACGCGTTTTATTTATGACGCAGAGCTCTTCTCTTATGAAAAATTCTATAAACGTTCTTTCATCTTCCGAAATTTGCATCAGGCTGTGTAAATAACACGGATATATAAATAGCTGTGAAGACTTTTTGAATTTCAGTTAACTTACCCTGCAGTTGTTTGCAGAGGAGACAGCGAAATGTCATTGAAAAATAGCTCCGTACTGAAGTGAAGTGGATTTCTTAAAACGTGGGAACAATTTCAAAACTGAAAATATGTTTTGTTACGGTAACAACTTTTTGTGTATTATTACCAGTATTGTTGTTTAGCGTTGAATTTTAACGTGCGTTTTTAACTTTATTAGGCAATGTCGCGCGACGCATAAAAATGAAAACGCGAGATATTTCGGCGTTGTCGAGTTGAAAATGTCGTATAAAAAACGTTAAATATTTAACGCAAAGTTTTGAATATGCGCGTTTGTTTTCGTTGATTAAATGTAAAATGCGCAGTTTTAAAAATTAGTACGAAAAATGCAAATAACGTTTTACATATATGATTACTTCGTTTTGTTTCATTAAATTTAAAAATCACATCGAATTTCGTCTGCAACTGAAACAATGGCAGTCCGCCGAGAATATAAATATATGATGGCCGGTTCTCGTTTGGACACATTTTTTAAATGAAATATCGGTGATATAGATGTGCAGGCCTCCATTCCTCGATATGAAACGCAAAAATAATTAAACATTTTTCAGGCATGCGGAAAAAGTTTGACAGACAAATAAAAATAGCCATTTGAAATATGAGTATAGGAAAATGTGTACAGTTATGTTTTTCGTTATGTGTGCTCGAATGGACGAACATTTTAGTTATTTTTGTATGAAATTTCAATGTGTCTGAGCGAAATGACTTTACGATTTGTTTCGTTTTTGTACTTTTTATTTAATATGCAATCAATAAATGGTACGATATACGCAGCTTTTGTAAAATTTTTGCATATCACTCGGCGCAGGGTAATTAGTCTTTTTTGCTCGGTCCCGCCGGTTTGCATTTGCATTGTTGAAAACGTGCATGTGCAACTTTTTCACTTAAAAATAATTTTATTATGTGATTACATTCGCGCAAGATTTATAAGTGCAAGTTTTTGCGTTTGAATTGAAATATTTCAATGTGATACAAAACCGAGCTGCGCATTTACAATATTCCATACAATTTGTTTCTATACCTTTTTTTGCAATTAGTCTGTTGAATAAAAGAAATGAAGTTTCATAATAAATTAAACTCGTACGTCATATTTTAAACGTAATTTTATCTGAAAAAGGAAAAAAGTTATTCGTTTTGCAATGTCACTGCAGCAGTCGGGAGAAAACGAAAAAGCAATAAATACAAGCAAAAATGTAAATGTCACCTCACAATAATTTTTCATTATACAGTGATTCAGAATGAAATATATATGTAATACACGTATGAAAATATGACTGGATCAATAGACGGGTATGCAAAATATAAAAACAACCCTCCCGGGGATCTGCGGAGTGCGAGGGGCCCCTAGCAGTACCCTACCCCCTCGCGCCACCCTCAGACGAATAGTGACAAACAACTGTCGCTTCACCCCCGCGTCACTCGAGCCTCTGGGCGCAAAACTTTGATTGTTGGCGACATACGCATCGTTATCAAAGATTCTTTTTTCTCATATGCAAGGGTTCTTGTTAAACCCCTATTATTCACCATAGGTGTCATTTGGAAAAGCTGCTGTTCCTAAATTCACACGCCGTCTTTAACCACTAGTCCTAGCACTAAAGAAGCTAATTGAAATTATAATTAATTGTTAGCACGTAATACAATATTAATTTTATTAACGTGTCTTTTATGTAATGATGGATAAAAGATATTTGTGAAGATTCATTTCTTCAAATCTATTTATATTACAATTGATCATATGAAAATAATACGTAACTTTAATCGTTAATTTCTAAATGTACACGGTTTTTTTATATTTTACATCCTGTATACAAGCTTTATTTTAGGAGCTAAATACAAAAGTTGTAGTCTTTTATACGTATTACCTTTTAGTGTTATCATAAAAAACAAAAGTGTGTTGCAAAGTGGAGAAAAAAAAATACAGTTTGTGTTCTTTAGATGGAGCCCCATTTAATTGGTTGATTAAAATGAAAGATCACTTTTTGATTTCAACAACATATAATATATTTAAATTTGGATGAACTGTTCGTGGCATATTTAAGTATAAAATACGTTAACAAACTAAAGCGGTCTTGAAAAACGCTTAAAAAACTTTTGAATCACTGAATGTGAATGTTCCTCCATGATTCGTTGTTGGCGTATGAAAGGATTTTTATTATTAAGTTAATCATTTCGTGGTATAAGATTCATCTTTGTTTGTCCTTTCAGTCTAAATCACTGTTTTAGTTAGCAAATGATAATATGGGTACGTATATTTGGAACGCTACATAAGAATTATTAATAGTAAAGATTTTTTTAATCGATACTTTAAATTCAAAAACGACTCAAACGAACATGCCATCCAACGATGTCGTACCGAGCGACTTGAAAATGTTTGAAATTCAAACGTTATTTAATACGTTTCCAAGAATGGTTAACGATAAGTAGGAAACCAGTACCTTATTGACCAGTAAGTAAGAAGACGGAGACAAAAATGCAGCGGAATATTCTAAACAAGAGCCTAACAAATCTGTAAGAGTTGTCGCAAAAAAACATTGGTACATCATCATCATCATTTGTATAAAAAGTAAAAAAAAGCGAATGTTTTAGTTCAAATCCAAAAGGTTCCAAAAACAAGAAAGTTACATATCACGCATTTTTTAACAAAATGATGTCAAATCGAATGAATGTCATAATGGATGGCAAAACTTACGGAAAAAGTGATTTACACTTGGGATAAACTAAGGCCCAGTTGTACAATGCCAGTTTAAAGTTAAGCCAAAGCTAAAACCCTTAACAACAATTATTAAAATAATCGTTGCTGTGGGTTTAAGCGTTAAACTGGCATTGTACATCTGGGCCATAGTTGAACATTTATAACAAAGAGCCAGCATTAACCAAGACACTTAAGATACCCAAAATACATATAACACCCAAGATACCCAAGATACATATAACACCCAAGATACATACAACGAATAATTTTTGTGCTAAATAACCACAATCATCCAAATTGCTCATAACTTCAGTCAATTGAAAAATATTGGGCTCGTATTAACAGGCACTAAGAAAAGCAAAACCTAAAGCAACAGATCTGATTGATGAAGATGATTTTAAAAATGTGTGGAAAAAAAAATTTTAAATACAGTAAGTACCTACTAAAGATATACAAAAATTAATGCGTCATTTAAAATGAAGACAGAAATTTTGGATATGGTTAAGCGGTCAAATATGTGAGGTAAACTCCTTTGCTTTTGCTGAAATCCGAAACGGGAATTTTCAATTTAATTACACCCTCGAATTAGCTGGTCAATGTCAAACAAACCCAAAAATAAAACAATCTAGTCATATCAACCTACTTTAACAAAATTTACGCGTAACAAATTTAACATCTCCTAACTAGTTAAATGCGTGGAAATCGGACACGTGTTTATATCAGGAAAATGGATTGAAATTCCATTCCCTAAACCTTTTTCATTTTTCGTCGAGACTTTTGAAGCATCCTGTATTTTACTCTAGAATTCTCAAAGCAGTAAATTAATAATCTTTATTATACCGACTGATTTTTTAAATTTTTTATCATCTCTTGCTTTGAAATTTAGACGGCATGTCTTAGCTTTACTCTAGTTTCTTGACGTTTGTTGCTGACAGCCATTGAAATTTAACCTCTAAAAAGCGCTTTAAAATGTTTGTCGAACGCAGTCAGATTTGCATCTACGTTGTTAAAATTGACTGTCGTAACAAATTGATTGGCGTCAGGGAATTTAGGAATTTTTGTTTACAAGAAAAGGGCCGTTGAAACGTGAAGAAAAAGATGTTAATCTAGAGAAGTTGAAATGGTTGCCTTCAGAAAATGGCAAAAATGTTCTGTAAAGTTTCTGGACGTATAACAGTACATAACTCTGAAATACGTTGTTGTAGCTCTTCAATGTTATGAACCGGACTTTTAAACACTGTGTTCTTCAAATAAAAGGGAAAATGGTGTTGGATCAGGAAAACGTGGTGGATATTCAATATTGGAACCTAGGCTTTTGATACGATTGTCATAAAACTCACGTAAGGGTGCGTCCAAACATGTGACGTATCCGCGCATCCGATCATGATCGGAAGATCGGATATGATACACAAGAATGATGCACCCACACTTAATTGCGTCTCGTATCCGTTTTGTTTTATCCGTGTGTGCGTTTACTTTCCGGCTTGATAAAACTGTATCGACTGTTCGACGTTGCACGTTTGTCACTGTGAAATTAGCTGCTGCTACCTGTCCATTCAGTGTTTGATGTTTCGGCGAAATTTCGACTCCAAGTGTGACGTAATTGTATCGTATCTGCGTTTCAAATGATACAAAGACACGATATGGGGATGCGTCACGGCAACACGTCCACACTTGGCTGATCATGATACACGATCACGATCGGATACGCGGATATGATACATGTTTAGACGCACCTTAAGAAATTCAAAGTTTCTCGTGTTGTGTGAGCTGTGGCCCCATCGTGTTGGAAATATCCATGCTGTAACTCATCGTCCAATAACTGGTTTACGAAAACAGTTAAGATGTTGTTCCTGTATCGTTCCGCAGTTACAGTTTCATCAAAAAATATTGGTCCAATTAAACGTCTTCGAGAAACAGCAATTCATACTCCAACCTTTATTGGGTATAAAGGTGCTTCAATAAAAATGTGAGGGTTAATTGTGCTCCACAACCTAAAATCTTGTGAATTGACATATCCAGAAAGATGGAACCACGCTTCATCTGAATAGAATGTCCGATCTAGTAAATCATCATTATCCATTAGATGTTGAACAAACCAACGGCAGTATAAAGTTCGTCTCTGGTAATCTGCTGGCAAAAGCTCGTGGAAAACTCGCATTTTGTATGGATGCATGAGTAGGTCTTTTTTCAGAATTTTTTGACAGGTACTGTATGACAATCCTATTTCTTGAAATAGCCTACGTATTGATTTTCTAGGTTCATTATCCATAGTTATCTTACGTCTTCAACAGTATCTGCATTTCTAAGAGTAGGTCTTCCACTTCCTTTTTTGCGCTCAACACTACCTGTATTTCTAAATCCCTCAACAGTAATGGTTACACGTAAGTTCAGGAAATTTTTCACGAAACTCATCAAGATGCAAGCTTGGAGACTGTATATCCACTCACCATATTCTCGAATTCCATTACGAAAGTAAGATTCAATTATGAAAATCTTCTGCTCTTGTGTAAAAACCATTTTGTAAAGGTTCAATAAAATGTTTAACAACTGTCAATATCCAGTTCACATTTTAAAGAACAAGTGACTTATTTTTCAGTCTAAGTAAGACATACTTTTTGAATTTCATATCAAGAGTTGATAAAAAATTTTAAAAATTTTTGTATATTTTTTGGTATTTTGTGTTCTACCTGATATTAACTGTTAATTCAAACCCTTCTTCTACCTAAGCATGATAGTTTAGTCTCTCTTCGTGCTGATCTATCTAAACCATGACCCATCCATCAACCGAATTTTGCATACCTCCTGGTTTGTTAATTATTTTCTGTAACTAATATAAATTATTTTTAAAACAGTTGCTTAAAATTATTTGTCTTGAATTATTTCGATTGGAAATAAAAATTCTGAATTTCTTCTGGATGCTTCTTTTTTGTGGAACTTTAATAATTATAAAATGAGTAAAAAAATTATCTTGCGTATAACTAGTCATTTTGAAAGATTTTCTTTAAGTTCAGATTGGATAGGTTTACTATTACTACGTTCAGAAGAATCTTTTGAGTTTTCGTTAAACGATAAAATGGTGGTAAATATTTAATTCTTGCGTAATATTTTCGAGAGAAATTATGGCAAGAATATAAAAGTGAGAGTGCGTCGCATATGAAGTATTTAAATCTATTTCAAGCGTTATTTTTGGAGAGAAACACTTTGCAAGAATGCTAAAAATAACAGATTTTAAATTCGAAATTAACATACAAGGCAGAAATGCGGAAATGACGAATATGACAAATGAACTCCCACTCTTAATATTTTCAATTGCTTATGTTTTATTCATATCCTCGTTCATTTCTAAACATTTGCACTTACATGCATTATACATATAATATTACGGCAACTGTTTACAATATTTAAAGGCATAAAATTAAACGACTCCTATATAAACAATCACCAGCGATCTCACGGACGTATAATAATAACAGTAATCGTTATAACTTTGAATTACATATAATAAAAATAATACTAAAAGTAAATGATAACCATAACCGTAAGCATTATAATAACAGTTGGCCTTGTACGAAACCAAGGTTTGTCTCATCTCGGGCCTCCTCCTCTTTCATCTAAGCCGCAATTGTCATAAATTATTAGGAAAGTTTTTATTATAAAGTGAATTAGTCGCGAATGCTCCCGTGTATCTGCATTGCATCCCGGTAATAATATTATATGTGCTATACCTAATATGCAATGCGGTACATTTATTACATTACTAGGCTCGGCATGGATTGCCCTATATGAGAGGGTCTCAAACAGTTCGCTGGGGTGGAAATCGTACTCTCACCACCCTCAATTTCATGACGATACGGTCTTGAATTCACGATCACGTAATTTAAAATTCACTTAGCAATTCTTCACTGAATATTTGCTCAATTTTTGCTTAACTAATTAATTTAAACACGAATTGCGATTGGCGTGTTGCATCGTGTTACTTTTTTTTTTTTAAAGAACGAATATCGAAACCGATCAGTTCGCCAGATGAAAAAAGCTCTAAAGGAATACATCAATACCTAAAAAGGCAATAAATTGGAAAAAAAGCCCTCCCGTAAATAATTCCCGTAGTTCCATAAATATTTCACGGGTTATCGCAAAATTTTAGCGGGGATGTACGCGTCACAAACGGTCTAAAAAGTACCCGCACGACGCACAGAGATTGAATTAACCTCAGTTCCATCTCTCACGCACACAGCGCTCGCTAAAAAATCCCGGCTTTTAAAGTAAAATATTGATGGAAATGATGAAATATTTAAACGACTGACCTAACCTCTCATAGAAGTGTTCGGCTGGTAACATCGTACAATTGACACATATCATAGGAAACCGTAGATTTAAATACGTCACGATTAAATAAACATTATCTGGCATCATTATGTGAGATTTATTCATAAAAAAATTGAGCAGGGAATTTATGGCGGAAAGAATTTTTCACCATGTAAAAGTGATGGCTTTAATTTGTCGTGATAATGTAAGTAGTGACGCTTGAGAAGGGTTCCCTTGTACTCAATGAGCGTAAAATTGTGTTGACAGAGTTAGAAGGTATTAACCAGTAAAACGGTCGTAATTTGCGACTAAATTTCACTCGAAGATAGGCATTCAAATTACGTGTGGAAAAATATGCATGTATTTTGTCAATTATCATTTTTTATATCTTTTCGAAGTCTAAATTATGATGTCTTTTCATATGCTAAATTCTTGCCAAACTTTAAATAAGAACAAGTTTCATGCGAAACTATGCGGACTATATTTTAATGAACTTTTTCTTGAAATTTTATATTACTTACGAAAGAATTTTCTTCTCTACTTTTATTTTAGATTTATCTGCAAACAGTTCTGCAAAATAATTCCAGTGTACAGTAAACTTCCTTTTTGATGATGTTCGGTCAGAAATGCAATGGATTAAGAATAAACAAATCTTCTTTTAATATTCACTTCTATATACGAGGTTGGGATGAAAACAACAAAAGACGGAGTCAAAAATGATTTCATTTTTCGATGTAGTCTCCTTGTAGCTCAACATACTTGGCCCAGCAAAATTCAAGGGCCTTTATGCCGTTCCTAAAGGCCGATTCGTTCAGCTCTTCAAAATAGGTGTTTGTGCTGGCAATAACTTCCAAATCGGACGCATATTTCTTACCAGCGTGAATTTTTTTTAGGTTTGGAAATAAACTGAAATGCGAAGGGGACAAATATGGCGGGCAGGGTGCATGAGGTAGTAATTCAAAGCCCAATTCATGAATTTTTGCCATCGCAATAATGGACTTGTGACACGGTGAATTGTCCTGGTGAAACAAAATTTTCTTTTTCGCTAATCCAGAATTTTCTGTTGCAGCTGTTCAAGCAAGTTGGCATAATATTGTTCATTTATTGTTTTCCCTTTTTCAAGATAGTCTATGAAAATAATGCCCTTTGCATCCCAAAATACCGAAGCCATAACCTTTCCAGCCGATGGCACTGTTTTCGCCTTCTTCGGGACTGGTTCACCTATCGCTGTCCATTACTTTGACTGTTGTTGGGTCTCCGGTGTGTAATGATGAACCCAAGTCTCGTCCACGGTTATGAATCTGCGGAGAGTGTCTTTTGGATTGCTCTTGAATAACGACAAACACTCTTTCGAAACGTTCATTCGAACCAGTTTTTGCTCCGACGTGAGTAATCACGGCACCCATCTTACAGAAAGCTTTCGCATGCCCAACATTTCACATAATCTATGATGTGTTCGCTCTTTTGATATCCCACAGTCACAGCTATCTCAATCAACTCTAATCGACGGCCAGTCAAAACAATTTTCTGGACTTTTTTAGGACTACATATATCTTCCGTCGTAGCCGATTTTGGTCTCCCTGGACGATCTACATTCTTAGTGCTTGTACGGCCACGTTTAAAATTTGCAAACCAAATTTTGACCGTTGAAAATGATGGAGCAGACTCGCCTAAAATAGAATCTAGCTCAACTTTAATTTCCGTGGAACTTAAACCCTTAGTATGAAAATATTTTATGACAGCGCGTACTTCGTGTTTCTGCATTATTCAAAAAACACAAACCACTGGACATAAACTAACGATATTTCACAGTTAAACTAATGACAGATGACATTAAATAAAATAATAAACAAAACATCAAAATCACAGCCCCCTATAGGTCAGGCCGGAAAGATGATTCATCCCGTCCTCGTATTTTATAATCTAGAAATTTTCTAATCTTTTCAGAACTTTATAATATAATTTTCCGGGGTCCTTAATTCGCCCTGTAATTGACATTTCACTCCATGGATTATTGAAAAAGTTGTTAAGGTATAAAGCGAAACGTTGATTGCAGCGCGAATTAAAGAGGTTTAGAAATTGTAATTTTTGTATACATGGAGATTTGTCGTGCAAATATTTGAACTGGAAGTAGATAACTACAAAACATTACGTTTCGCTCAATAATGATTTTACAAAAGTGTTTTGAACTTTGAATTATAGCACAAAATATTTAAACCGGACACAAATAGAGCAAAAAACACTTAACGTTTAACGGTTTAAAGATTTTGTGATACAATTTTCATCGGACAAGAACCAACTTTAAATTTGAATTATAGAGTGGGAGGAAGGAGCATTTCAGATATGAAACTTGTCCGCGATGGGTTTTGCATATGGCGGTTAAATATTTCCGGTTACCAGTAGCGTACCTGTTACTTTTCATTGGGCGAGTCTTTTAATTCAGGATTTTGCTGTGATGGATGTAGACAGTAATTTAAGACTGAATAGAAATCCATCTCCGTTAGATTATAATCGATTTAGGCGGTGTAGGAAATGTAGTGACAAAAGTTGTCACTACATTTCTACATCGTTATAACTACGCCTATGACTGACTGTTGCATTTATAACCTATAATGTAAATAACTTTATTCTAAAGAAAAACACATTTTGGAAAAAAAGTAGGCACCTAAATTCCTAAATTCAAAATAAACTGCTATTACATAGTTACATAGAATAATTCGTGTCGCACTCAAATGATATATCATCAATAACCGTTAAAATGGGTTTACAAGATGGCTACTTCCGTCTAGCTTTCTTTCAATGGTGAAAATAATAAATGCTCCTTCCTCATACCTCTATATTCAAAGGTTTTGAAGGACCAAAAACGGACATTTTTTTTTAATACGATTCTGCGTGCTCTCTCCAAAGCACAGCAGCCGAAAATGGCCATCACCGTCGGATTACCCTGTTCTATTTATCTGTAAAGTGGGGGTTGCACTTCACATATTCGCCTTCCCCGCCGCCGTGCGACGGGCGATCATTTCGCCATTGCCACTAAAAACCGTCCGAAAGGGTTTATCCAGAAAACGTCTCTATGGATTTTTTATAAACCTCCTACGTTTCCTATAATATCGAAAAAACCTCAGAATGCGCCGTTTTCAAGAATTTTTCCGATATGAAACCACCCCCGAGCAAAAATACGAAAATCGGTCAAACAAATTTAGCCACCGCACACCCGAGCCGAATCTCGATAATTTAAGAATTAATTCGAAAACAGTGGCACTCAATCAAAACAACTATCCTATTGCAAACATTCGTATGGGGCAGGTTCAAGTATTTCGCATGTTTTTAATAGGTACTATCACTGTGTGGAATATTTGCACAACTATTAAATCACCCAGTATATTTTATAAAAAAAATTCGAATAGAAAACTTAAAATATTGTTTTTTTAGTATGAAATGATCAGTTAGTTACATACTTTCCGAGTGTGTTTTAAAAGAGATTCTCTTTTTTCTTCTTAATTTATATTTCCATTTACAGTAATTAAAAAAATTCTGGATTATCTTGTAAGAGAATTGCTGAAATTCTAACAAAATATTTTAAAAAATGTATAAACATTAAAGTTGTTGAGGGTCGAGTTCTTTATGAAATTGGTGTAAGTACTTACATAAACTCCGCTCAGCTTTGTAATTGTGTTTTTTTTTTGTTCTTATGTTTTCTTGCATAAACTATTGGTATTGCATTTAAAGTCTTGTTAATTAAATTATCGTTTGTGACAATTTAATTGTCAATTGCAAAATGCAATTTTCAAAAATGATCTGGAAATCCATTACGAAACAAACAAAGAACCACATTTAGGTACACTGAGAAAAATGAAATAGTTAAGTCAACTTTTTGAATGTCAACTTTTTGTGCGTTGACTTAAATAAAATTTACTTGATTCAACAGTAATGTTCTTAACTAAACATCTTGGAAATTGTTAAAATAACACTAAAGTCTGGTTTATACAGTCACTAACAACTAACAACTGAACATTAATAAAGAACAACTAAGGAATTAACGGATAGTACTGACATGAAACGGTTTATACAAGTCCACTAACAATTAAGAATTCTTTTATTTCAATTCTTAGTGATAATGGTTAGTTAAAATTGTCAGTGCGCCTGCTCTGCAATGAAGGTATCAAGTCAGCCACTACACATTTCCAAAAATAAAATAAACAGCTGATCTATGCAGCTATGCTAAGCAGAAGTGAGGTTAGTTCTGTACAGTTTTATCCTGGTTTTTATACTGCAAGGTAACGAATTGTATGATCCTACTTTTAAAAATGAATTTCTCGTCAGATGATAATAAATGTTTATTTTCTTCACTTTGGCATTACTGCGGTAAGGTGGCTAATTTTCACCGCAACGAGCATGCGTAACTTTAGTTGTATAAACGGAAACAATAGTTTATAGTTAATGGTTAATTCTTAAATTTAGTTGTTAGTGACTGTATAAACCAAGCATAAGAAAATTTTAAACTATTACATTTGACTGAACGATGTAAATATTTTGCCTTAAAATGAACATGCTTAAAATGTCAAATCAAAAAGTTGATATTTTAAAATGATCGTAAAGTGCTGTTGCCTTTATGTGTCTGTTTTGATTTTTTATTTAACAGAATGTCATGTAGCATTAGAATGATATACGAACTTACGTGTTAAGTTTGCAGAAATAAACAGTAAGCAGTTATTGAAATTCTTGCTATCGAATTCCAGATGTCGCTTGCTAAAACTTTGCGTATATTTACTGCCTGTCCCAGCATAACCTTGTTGTCCGACATCGTTTCTTAAATGGATAAGTTATTCATATTTTGAATGTGTCTGACATTATAAAATTCGTTGAGAGGTTTGTTGTTTGTGTAGCTCCTCTTGCCAACTCACCAAGGGTTGAAGGGTTACCTTTCTTTGACAGTATCGCAAAGAGGTGAACTTTTAATTGATGTTTACCGAAAAGATAGTCTAAATTGGTCTAGACAGACTAGACTTTACGCTTTTATTAGCCGTACTGAAAAATTGCTTTAAATATATCAAAAATATAATTTTAATTCCCTAATAGCGTTCAGACATTTAAAATATTTAGCAATTTTAACAATCTAAAGTTCTTGTATCAAGCTTCTTGTGGATTAAAGCAACAAGAAAGATGTCTAATTGTATACTTGCCTCAAACAAAATATTGAGTTGATTCAATCTAAAATATTTAACATTTTTTGGCTGTTGGTTCAATGACCACGCGTGATTGCTAATAGGTAAACGAAAAATATTGTTAACTGAACGTATTTATGCATTCAATAAAATATTGGAAAAGTATGGAAAAGGCAGCCAAAGATCCAAAATAAAAACACAAAGTTGAAACCAACATAACCTAAAAATACAATTAGAAGATACGGGAACTAAAAGAAGTCAGGTTTCAACGGTAAAAGTTACTAAATCGTGTAACTTTAGTTACTCATTACAGAAGTGAAAGTGCTTTAGTAATATTTTATGTAAATCAAAAGCGCCGCTTTGGCATAGGATATTTTATTTTTTCAAAGTAATATTTTGCTAAGGCCCGTGTGACACCATGCAAGATTTGATAACATTTTTGTTACAAAGTGAGGGAGATGAGCTACCACAGTGAATTCTTTTTTTTTTATAGAGGTTTGGAGAATCTTCAGAAGACATCATCAACGGCATCCAGTATCAGATGTGTTGGATTCGCCCTGTCTCTATCGCCTATTTCTTAGGTCATTGACAAGAGCGCCTACCAACTAAACTCCTTATCCTCTTTTGCAGCTGCTAATTTCTGGAATCCACCGTTAGGCATTAGGCATCAGAAATTAGCACTGTTCGTTATTAATGTTCAGCTGCTAATTTCAGGTATTCCAGAAACTTCGCACGCTGTCAATAGTTGTCTTTTTATTATTACTTTTTTTCTTTAATTTATAAGTGTCTTTCCAGGTTTTTTCGTCTTGGACTTTGGTTTTCATTATTTCTCGTAGCATTCCAGTAACGTTGTTCCACTGGGTCTCGCTTTCTAGTAAGATGTCTGCCACGGTATCAGCGGTGATGGCTTTTCCACATTTTCTCTCAGTTACGTTTCCGATTCCGGCCCATCTGTCGCACACAAAGATTGTGTGCTCCGGTGTGTCAGGTTCTTTACAGTACCAGCAGGAATCATTTCTCCCTTTACCAATTTTTTGCAGGTAGCTCGAGAAAACCCCATGGCTAGTCATCACCTGGGTGATGAAGTGATCAACGTTCCCGACGAATGTTTTTGCCCAGCCTCGATATGAGTCCCAGGATGTTTGCCACTTCGCAATTAGGTCTTTTTCTTGCGATACTGGGGTGACTGTCCTTCCCTCTAGGAGTTTGCTCTTTCTTTCCTCTGCCCTCAGCTTTATTGGAGGCAGTGCTGCAATCGCGAGTATTGCGTCAGTGGCAACTGTTCTGTAAGCAGAGGTGATTCTGATGGCCATTTTCCGGTTTGTCGCTTCTAGAAGTCGTTCGTAATGTTTATACTTAAGGGCGGTAGTCCGTATGGGAGCTGCGTACATTATCATGGACAGCACTGCTCCTGCCACGGTGAATTCTGATTGGTTGAATTGGCACTTCTCGCTCACTTCGTAACAAATCTTGCACAAGAAATATCATAGTCTAAAAAACTAAAAAATAGCAAAGGGAGACTGTGGTTTACGAAATAATTGAAATTTATCTCCGCCCACAATAATTTTATATCCGTAGATACGTAGATCATAGTGTCACACGGGCCTAAGAAAGAACTAACGGCAAATTATTTATTACCTTTGTCAAACAAAAGCAAATAAATTTTTGTTTTTCTCATTTTTAACTTTGTGAACTTAACGATTTTGCAAAAATTCAATGTATGTATAGGTATAAATAAACACATTTATTCAATTTCCCTTCTTTAAGAGATTTATTGGTTTTTGAGACCGCAATTTTGGACGTATTTACTTTGCATTCAAATGTAATTTATCATAAAAATAGTATTTGCTATGTAGAGTATTTAAACTAAGTAACTGCTCTAATAATCACAGGAAAGCAAAATAAAGCGTTGCGTTCTTTCATAATAAAATGTACTAAGCATTTCTTCTTCTAAAAACAAAGTCTTTTTGTGTGAAAGTTGTTTTCAGGAGTTATTATATTAGTGAAAGTTAATTGAATAATTAAAACATTCTTTGCCGCAATTTTTACAGGGGTTGTAAATAACAAATAAATTATTTGGCTCAATAATCTTGATTTAAGTTTACGTTTCTTGTTTATTGACATTAACATTGAAATAATAACAAGAAAAAACTGTAATATGTACATACAGATACAAGAAAGAAACAAAAAGTATGTAAGATAAACTGATTTATACCCTGGCGTGGTTAGTAATTTTAAAGACTTTATATTGATTTAAATTTTGTACTCTGATGTTGTAATAATTTCAAGAATTAGAAATAAAATGGTTTTACTTTTATTTATTTCTACAGATTCTGCTACTGGCACAAGCTCCGAGTGTAACATTCCAAAAATAACAAAATTATGAATGATTAACATTTTGGCACAGAACTCATAAAAGTGAATCATTGTAAAGTCGGCATAAATTCATGATATCAAATGACGAGTAAATATCTCTCAGAAAATAAGTTTCAATTTTTGATATTGCCAAAATAAATGTAATTAAATGATTCAAGACGTATTAGTTAACGGATATTTTTAGTGTTACTTCAATTTGTCTGGCCTAATTGAATTAAACACGTAGGATGTTGCTACCGAGAAGACATAAAATTACTTTTACAATAAACACTCTGCTTTTTAATGCATTTGGCGCAGTAAAAGTTAAGCGCGTAACACTAGCCCCAAGGTTTTTGTTATGTGAATTGATTGGATCCGCAGCGTGTTTATTGATAATGTTTAATGTGTTTATTTCGGGACCCGTAACTGCCCACAAAACGCTTAAAGTACATTCTGTTGTCAGCCGCAAATTTTCGGTCGGGTATTTTTTTCTAGTTTATAGTTGGGTTCTAGTAGTTTGGAAGTGGTTTTTTCTGGAGGGAGCAGAGGAAATTTTTTAATTGCTGTGTACTCGGTCTGAAAGCCGTTTGTTGTTTTCATCAAATCCAGTTAGATTTTTTTACTGGGAAAAAGCGAGATTTTTACTTTGCTGATTTTCTGTGTTAGTGGTGGTGACGGGTTGGAAAACATGCTGAGCGTGATAAATGTCGGTCAGTTGGTAGATGGTGCTTTTGCGAGTCGTTTTGATTGTGTCGAATTTGGCGGTGAACCGCAGGTGCTCTAACAGAGAGATGGATGTTCTTGAATCAGTATCTGAGCTTAATCCTCTCAAACATACCTTGTTTGCGGTACTCGCTATAATGTATATGTGTATATGCAATTATTGCACTGCAATGCAATGTCACATAGTGGGCTGTGTCAATGTTAACTATCCCCGTGCACTTCGGTCCAGTGCTCCAGGCAAAGTCTGCTCTTCACGAAGTCGATGTTGTTGTTGCAATTCGTTTGGCCGCCCGCTTATGGTCATACCTATTTGCATAGTGTATTCAATACGTATTGATCAGAAGCATTTACTCTCATGATGCCGTGAATTATGGTTGTGCACTATCTATTTGTTTAGCTGATTAGTTAGTAACATTATTAGATCACTGCGATACCTGCTAATCAATTAATTATTTATGTATAATCCGCCATTGCTGCGCCGCTCCAGTTCGGTAATTTCAAGATACTATTGCCTTCAATATTATTAGTTCAATTTGCTATAAATTTTAGCTTCAAAATTTATCATTCGTATAATTTATTTCCGGTTAGACGCTACGACATCTCCATATTAATAAATATTATATTGACAAATGTCATTTGAGTCTTATGACTAGAACTACACTTTTTTAATTTAATTTTTACACACGCTATTAAACACCAATCAAATACTTACTCTATTCCACTAGTGTAATGCCTTGCACTACAAAGTAAAAATATTTTAACATTTTAATACATGTTTTCTTGGTTTCCGGGCTGGAACCGCGTCGAAGTTGTGGCGATGGCGACGTTTCGTCCAGGTCACACTGTACTTCCTCAGGGCTGGTGTTGATGCTGCTGCGTTTGTTGTTGTTGCTGCTTCTCTTGTTGGTGTCTCAGTCGCTCCGAGACACAAATAAGATATATGAGAATTTACCTTGTTATTCCAAAATTAAGATATAATATTGCCACAAATTGATTAAGTAAATTTAAAGCAGAAATGGAGTTAAATCTGAGGTTTTTTAAAAAAATTCAACAATTGTAGTGAAGAATTCTACTACTTTATTTTACACGAACTTGTGTAAAATTTCACGTTCAATTGCTACAATATCAGAGTAACGTTTGCTTTCCATGACCTACCCTTAACAAAAATTTATTTGGATTATTATATGGGGTGCTGAAAATCATAGTGGTGTAATCCAAAATTTACAGGTTTGAAATTATTCTCGTTTATTAATTTTTCTGAGTAGTATTTGATCTCAATTTTTTGTAAAGATGTTCTCAAATACGTTTTTTAGGAAATATGCTTGATATGACTTATACCACTATGATTCTCAGCACCGCATATAAAAAGGGCATTACTAACTATAGTGAACACTGAAGTGAAGGTATCCTAGTCAACTAATTGTAAAATTATTTAAAGTACATAAGTAGACCAAGAGAAGATTATGTCTGTCAAAATTATTTAAAATTACTTAATGCTATCAATATTAGTTCGATACAAAATGTTATCCATGATTCTTGTGGCCTTCTCGTCAGTAATCGCAGTAAGTGTGACGCTGCTTGTACATCATCTATTTTGTACATTTACACATTGTTCCTGTCATTTGAATATTACACAGATTTCAAATAGACTGATTAATTTAGAATCAGGTGATACTGTCGGTAAACAGATTAAATTTGTAAACACTTGCAAGAGTACATTAAGACCATTATTACTCTATATACATATATGGTAGATTTAACAAATGGATTGGATGTATTAACGAAAATTAGCTCCAATTTTTAAGCATACTATTTATTTTCTTCCTACAGTCTCAAACCTTAAGTCAAAAAATAATAGATTGTATAGAAAATAAAATAGCTAAATATGATATTTTTGTATTCTTAAATTTTATTAAAGTTTGTGTTACATGAAAATATGATATTTCTACATATTTTAAAGCTATTTTGGCAAGGGCGACTACAAAAGGGGGACAATGCGAGTATTTATCTCCCTCTGGAGTAGACCAAAATAAATAAAAATTTGATACAACAAACTTGATGGTACTTGTCTCCAATTTTTGCTCTGTCTTGGAAAATTTCCTGCGGACGTCTCTGCCACTTGCTATTTATTTTGTTTACACGTTTACAGTAAAAAACGAGGTGAACTACGATTGTGTTGAGGTGCGCTTATCAATGGCGAGTAAAGGGAGGTCAAGGGAGAGAGGTTATTTAATTAAATCAAAAATGGTGTTTAACTGTGAAGCAATCCTAACGTCAAATTCCAATTAATTCTACAAGTAATTCGAAGAAATTTTATTGAAACCTCAAAATTACAAATATGACAAAAAGTCTAACAAAAAATAGAATTCATTTTATTTCTGTAAATTGACTCTTCCTATGTATTTTAAATTTCATAAAGGTGTTAAGTATATGTATTTATTATCAATAAACGACAATAAACGACAAATAAAATCGTTACCTAAGGCTCAGAGGTTTTAAAAAGGGAGATGTACATATACAGTAAAAGCTCCCATAACGGACAGCTCTCTTAAGCGGACACCTCTCTTAGCTGGACAGTTTTTAATCTCCCATTTATGTAATTTACATGCATTTGCATCTCTCTTAGGCGGACACCTCTAATGGACGGACAGTTTGCTGGTCACGATCGGTGTCCGCCTAAGAGAACTTTCACTGTAGTCTGTTCAAATTTAAGTCGGCATTATTGCTAACTTTTTGTTATTATAAAAGCTACAAATTCGGTTGTATTGGCAAGTTAAATTATTTTCAAAAGCACGGTTGCTTATACTCAAAACTTGTCAGTGTAAAATATGTACTTATAAACAGAGTTTTTTTTCAAATTATTATTTTTATTCCATTTATATATACAATACGTAATAAATACATAGTAAATTATGAAAGTTTGCCTTATGTAGTACGTCATCAATCGCTTTCTCTTTCGCTTATTCTGCGAACCACATGCCGTACAGAAATTAACTAAAATCACGACATTTGTTTTATGGTTTTCGATTTTTTGCGAATAAATATATAATGGCCGTCGAACTTTGTTTTAACATACACTGCCATTAAATATGCCTTAATAACGATTGCATATGCCGCGAGAGTACGTAACTTCTGGTGCATAATAACAGTATATTAAAGTCAATTTTAGAGTGCAATTACATGTGTTAATATTGTACATATAATACGCTTGTTAGGGTCCATTATGCACTTTCTTGATATTAATAATTCCGAATCTATTATATTCTCAACTTTGTGGGGCGTCATTTAAAACTTGCCACAATTATTAAGGAATAAAAGTGAAGCATTTGATTTCTAACAGAAAATCTAGTTAGTATTTATTTATTAATAAGTTTGTTTGATATTTAGCATGTATAAATGATTGCACAATAAAATTTGTTTTATGATATTACCTTTACGACTTGATATATGTATAAAGTAGAAAGAACAAAAAAGAACGTTCTCTTTGTAACAATGAAAAAGAAATTGCTTTGCGTATACATTCAATTAGTTTAATACATGGCAGTGCCGACGCATTAGTTACGTTGCTTCGTTAATTAGTTGATTAATTAAATGATTAATCAATTGATTGGTCTGCCGGGTTGCTGTAATTAGTTTTAATTGAAATCCCGAGTCATTAACATCGGACCGGCCCTGATAAGCTATTTTGGCATCACGAGAACGCTATTCATAATAGTCAAGTTAGGTAAGTTCAATACATCTAATTAAATTAATATAAATTTCAGGCTATTCATATCGAAATTGATATTTGTACTTAGTTCCGGTTGAATAACTCTCATAGGGTGATCGATAGTAACGCGCTTTAATATCGGATTTATTCTGAAATGTTCAAGGTATATCGGACGAATAATTGAACTTACATAAAGTAAAAAAGATGAAAGAGGTGAATTTAATAACAAAAGACAGTTATGTATCTAAGTATTTACGTAATTACAAGTTATTATCTTCAGACTAATAAGAGCAAAACAAAGTCGCATTGAGTAGACAGGTCATTCAATTTCTATTATATTAATTTATAATTTATTGGTTACATTGAAAACAGAAACTCAATTTAACACAATAACATGCATCTGTTCAAATATCTTTAACAGAAAATTGATACGGGTTGGCAATATAATATATAAATATTACGTAACTACATTATAATTCTATGGGTGGGTATCTCTGTCTTGTATTTTATTCATCATATTTAATTAAATTTTAATTAAAATACATGTTGCGAAATTAATATAGATAGTTTATAATAGTGAGGCCTATGGAATTTCATTTAATCTTGTTTTTAATATATTTGCATTGCAATGAATGAGATTGTGAACAAGACGAAAACGTTTCGGAATCGCAAGTGGAACTTTATCGCCCCTGAATTGTAATTGGATTATTTTATTTCTGCACCGGCTTTTTTCCGACACCTGCGTGTTGCTCATTCAAATCATCGGCTGATAAAATGTAATTAGTTATACGTCGTGTTATGTTATTCATTATGAATGGCTACTTTTGAAGTGGGCGAGATAAAAAGGACATTACAATATTAAATAAAAACAAACCCGTTTATGCATAGCTTTCCATTTATTATTTTTTTCTGCATAATTTGTCCGCCATTGTAGTTTTGTTTTATGAATGTAACATGATAAGCAGTTTAATGTTAATTAGTTTGAGAGAGATTTCGACTGTCAGAATGTTGTTTTAATTAAATACGTTTTATTTTATTTTCTATATTTTCCCGAACAGGAGAACTACTGACTTTTTAATACATTTTTTTTTTTTGTTTTAATTCCTTTTCTTTACCCTATTTTATGACATTTTCAGAAGATAGAACCAAATCAATTTGAATTCTGTAAATAAGGTCCACCTTAATACTTTTTTCAATAGAAATGTGAACAGCTGGTAATCTGGTAATAATAACTGAAATATATAATATTTTTACGTACGAATAAAAATTGACAAAAGAAACAATGTTGCAAGGAGTTGTCCTACGTTGTTATACACAATTAGAATTTATATTCATACAAAAAAGCCAGTACAATAAGACATTCAAAAATATTATCTCTTAAAAAGATGCAGAGTAAGACGTGCTTAGTGAAAGAACTATTATAGAAGGAGATGTAAAAGGTAAAAGTTCTTAGTTCAATATTTTGTTATTTATAAATTTTTTTTCTTAATTTCGGAATCCGTATACAAAATAAAAATGGACCAGAATGCCGTCCAAATTTCATGACAAGTGAGAAATAGTTTTAGAAATCACCCGGTATATGTTTCAGTACTTACAGAGTTCTTCTAATTATAGTTACAAAATTCTACAGGGCTACGTTAATAAAAAAATAATTAATCAGAACAATAATTATTGTAATTTGTTTTTAGTTCTTAATTAATCAGAAGATAATTATTGTAATTTTTTTAATACGGTTGTTGTTCGTGATATTGTAACATGAAAAGGAAACAACTTTATATTGAACAAAAGTATATTAAAGTACTTACTTGACGTTTCGCGAACTGGGTTGTTATTAAATATATAAAAATGAAGTTTTAGTTTCATTGTTTCACTCCTCTCTTATTTAGGTAGATAATGTTTATTTTATGCTTCTATGTAATGCGAATAAATAAAGACTTCGTTACTACGTCTTCTTCGTATTTAAAAATTTGTTCTTTGTGATAATTATAAGAGCAATCAGTATTACATTGCGCTGTTAATAATTATTTCTGCTTATTAGAATCATTTTTTGTTTACTGTGTTTCGTCAAATTAATGAAATTACGCTTAGAAGAATCAGTCTTTCAAATGTGATTTTTTTTTCTTTAGAAAAGCCAATTTTGAAACGAATGAGTTACCCAAGGCTTTTGAGAAAATGACATACGATGAACGAAAATATTTTAAAAGAAATATAATAGTTAGCTAGAATGCACAGAACCCCACTGAATACAGACTGCATTCATTAATTGAAAATAAAGTAAGCAACATCTTGTGTGTGGAAAAGGAAAAAGAAATTGGGATTTAAACTTATCCGATTTGAAATAATCTGATTCGTTTATTTTCTCCAGATTAAATAATGCATCCAAATTAAGCTGCGCCCAACATGAACTGAAATTGGAAGGAAATGTTGGATAAAAAAAATACGTTATTGAATTAAACAATTTCATAAAATGGTAGGATAAAAATCTCAGTAATTTTTCATTAAAATTAGAAATTGCAGAATTATCTTGGATTGGATATCGGTTAACACGTTCATTGTCCATTTATAGATCGCTGTAAGTCCACCGTAAAGGTATCCATGTCCCATGCAGCTCTCCTGAAATTATTTGAAAGAGAACAGTAATAGATATCTCAATGATTTTTTGTTTCTAATTTCCTCCCGAGTCCCTTGAAAAACACTCTCACGTCCAACTTAATACATTTTCGTAGATAAGCACTATATTTTCTGACCCACATATGGGTCATGGACTTGTGGTTCAAGAACGGCATGAACCTCATATGGGTGAATGGACACTGAACGTGAGGATTTTAATCTAATGAAGGAAGACCTTGTATTCCATGTACAACTTAATTGGCTCTTAAGGACAATATAAACAGTTAAAATTATTTTAACTTTAGATCTACTTTTCACACTTTTTTTATTGTAGAGGATAACTGCTGATTTGTTGTTGGTTGATGGAGTTTATATTTCGTAGTAAAACATCAAATTGTAGAAGCTTCTCTATTTTGACTTCTAAGTTGTTTACTAAGTTACAAACAACGAAGTGTTTTTTCTCTTCCTCGTCTTCGATTTTAGCCGTATTAAAAGTGTTGGGAAGACTGGTGGATAACCAAACGATAATCGAACCCTTCATGAAAGGATAGAAAATTGGTATTTGCACTTGCTGAAAGATTTCAACCGAAATCAGTGACAAGTGTTCGCGTTATCGACGTAGCCGTAACAACAAACGTGATGCCATCTGGAGCGCGGTGCATGAATTAATGATCTATAAACCGGCGGCCATGTATAATCCAGTAGAATGCACACAATACATACTCAGAGGTATTGTACGGTGGAGAATGCATATGCAGCGGGACCACCCCGGTGCAAAGCAATCGATGGATACAATAGTTAGTTTGCTTCGATGAATAATTAAAGTATACACGTAATTACGTAGTTTAAAGGACTGTGTTGCCCTGGATCGGTAATTTTTAGATTCTAATTTCAGCTCAGTTTAATCAGTTCACGCGGCGATAATAAAACAATTAAAATAATATCAGTTTGCAGTGATTGTGAGGGAAGCGACGGCGTGCAACATCCCTGAAATTGATTTATTTAATTCGCCGCCCGCTTGGGACGTTGACTTTGCCTTCAAGATGCTACTCAAAGGTGGGACCACTTCCACTCTTCCTTAGTTTATCCTTCGTTCCGTGCGACTTCTCCTTGACATTCAGAGCGTTCAAATGCTCCGATCAGCTGTTGGTTCGGAGTATCGTTCGTCCTTGCTATACACGTAAAGCTCACGCCTATTTCAGCACCTCGTTTTCGTCTGACAAAACAGACACGTTTTATTTCCGTTATCACCGCATCGTTTCTACTAACTTAGCAATTTATCCGGTTTTTATGTGGGAATTTCGTTCGTTCGTGATTGAAGTTGGGATTATTAACACGAGACTAATGAATGCTTGTTCTCTGTACGGGCGCTTATAATATGAAAGTGACAGTTTGATATGACTTCTAATACGGTTAATAACATGCACTAGTCTTATTGCAACATGCTTTGGCATATAATTAACGCATCACGCGATCCGTGCTGTTCTTATTTAAAATTCTTGCCGTTGTAAGTGTGCTTGTTATTTACAGCTTGCATACGTGTGCGAAACTTTATTCGAAGCACTTCGTTAAGTACATGTTTGCTTCAGTGAAAAATATATACCTACTTTGTTTGCTGGATGCATACATATTTCTAGAAAGACTTCAATAGCTTTATTTTTCAATATTTAAATGACAAGAGAAGTTAATATTATTTAAGACTTACTAATACAAAAATTCTACACTTTTAAGTACATTCTTTTCGAGAATTTTTTAGGAAAGCTATGAAAATTATTCATATCATGATTAAAGTAAAAATTTTCAAAATTGTAATTATCATTCTAGATTGACATCTGAAATACTATTTTCCTTTATAATCTGTTTGTGTTTTTTTATTTGCAGTGAAAACTTCCTACTTTCATATCACCTTAATCTTGTTCATTGAAGGCAATTAGGTGAAAGTCTTAATAGATTTTTGTATTCGCTGTTTGGTTATCAATTTTAGGCAAACTTGTTCTAACAAAACCATTCATTAGGCAAATTTGTTCAAACAAAACCATTCATGTTTCCGCTAATATGGGACAAGAAAATTTCGTTATATTCAATACTAAATTTGATTTCACACGAAATATGACACTTGTTTTGAAAAGCAAATTTTTATTTCTTAAATGATATTACACAGAAAGTTTATTACTTTGTGAATGACATTCAAAATAAGAAGAAAAATGGTATGCAAAAATCTTGGTGTATCCGAAAAAGGGGTAGGGGTAGGGGTCCAGTAAGCTCGAATAATCAGGTTCTACTGTAATACTGTACGAGCCCTGCGTCAGAAGTATTCGCCTAGCTAGTGTAGCTGTTTTTGAAAATAAAATCATTATTAGAATTTAAATATCAAAACTTTTATTTAAAAATTATAAATTAATATTTATTTATTATTATTATTCTCGAAAAATAATCTACCACTGAGTAACTAATTGACTCTCTCTTTCTTTACCAAAGAGAGTTAGGCGAATACTTTTGGCGCAGGGCTCGTATATAAGTTCAGAAAACTGTAATAAATACACAATTTATTACTTAATTTTAATTTCTTAGAAATTATTTTGTTATTTGAGATTTATAATAAGATTTCCGAACATAAAATAGAACATATTATGAAATTTCTCGTTAATTAGCATGATATAGAGTTAATTTTTTAAATGCGTTCATTAAATTCAATTATCAAGTCAAGTGTAGAGTAAAATGGTATTCATAAATATTCCATTCGTAATGTTGAAGTTATATTAAACACAACCAACTCACGGGATATAAATTACATTAAGCCCATTTTTTTAATTCCATCCATAGTAAGTAATACAATATTAATTAGTGCTTCAGACTGTGGTGGGCGTATTCCTTACTGCATCTAATTATTTATTGTATATCTCTCATGCACCCACATTCCATTTCGTTTTGTGTTTATTTCGTTCTCGATTTTTTTACTGTCGTACTCTCGGAGAACAAGTTTGAATTTAAAATATGCAATCCAATCGTTTGCTTTTATTTCTACGGTGTTTTTATTATATTCCGTATATTGTCTTGCGATGTTATTTTGAAGTATTCGCGTCTTAATATATGCGCGTAATATATTCTTAAAAATAACCCGCCGGATAAAAGATGGTTTCTCTGAATGCGATTGAAAACCAAATGAATTTGAATGTCTAGACTCGCAGACGAAAACCTTTTACAAACTCATTCTTAAATGTTATTTCTCTCGTTAATTTTATTTTTCTTTTTATTGTACTTAGGAATTTCTTGAAAAACATTATATGTAGATGTTAAAGTTTGAAGATGTCTAATATTACTTCTCCGAGTTAGTTTGTTGCTGTTTTAATTGGCATTTGTTTTTGATTCTGTTAAACTAACAGAAGTGAATAGTAATTAATAAATCCTGTACGCCAACAATAGTTTACCTTTTTTGACGAGTTTCCCATCAATCTCGTGTTTTTACACGCTATATAAAAGACCCATCAACCCGCATAAATGAGTAAGTGGATGAAATTGGCACCGGTGTATTTCAAATGGAAATTTCGTCCCACGATGCCGAAGGGGTGGAAATATAGGAAATGACTTGAGTGATCGGAGAATTGTGCATCCCTTTATTGTCTGTATGTTTGAGGATGGTGGAATTACAACGATGACTCGCCGCTAAAGATAAGTTTCTAATATTCGAAGGATTCCCCAAAAAGTTTTAGATAAATTTTATTATTTTTAATTTAAAATTATTTGGTTTTTTGTAATGGATAAAGGTTTTGTAAGAAGCCATTCTTCAATATTCTTGTGCAAGAATTCAATAAATTAGTCAGCGTAGAGACGCGATTGGGGATGCGGATCCCCGATTGTATCCCCGTTGACATCCGGGGCAATTCTTACGATTCCGGCGCAAAGGTTCGCCATTTGCCGTGAAACAACCACATTAAGGCAATTTGACAATAAATTAATCGAATTACGTGCATTAAATACAGGGCGCAGAGGGATGAACAAAAAAAGACTCGCCGCTATGCACAACAGGATATGGATGCATTTCCGTTCTCAAAGGGGTTAGTAATTATGGCCGCTAATGTGATTACTTCGTTTCAGAACGTAGTCCATTAGGCCCTTGTACTCTCTAATAATTCCATATCGCTCATGTCAGGATTCCTGCTTTAGTGTTTTGTGTGCGAACAGTGTCTAAACCGTAGTTTAATTATACGCCGAGGCTACCTGACCGACCTCAATTGTTATTTTTTTTAATTTTGCTTTTTATGCTTTTCTCCTCTTTACAGTACCGTCTCTTAGCAACTTCTGAACATATGTCGAATGTAATTATTTTGTTGGTTTTATTAAACCTTAAAATTACTACAAATTATTGCCTTTAAATAACATTGAGGAATTATAGAAAATTGCTGATTACATTTGTTCAAAGAAATGTTATATTATACAGTAAAACCTCTCTACCGTGACCAGCAAACTGTCCGTCTATTACAGGTGTCCGCCTAATAGAGGTATAAATGCATGTAAATGTCATAAAAGAGGAATTCAAAACTGTCCGGCTAAGAGAAGCGTCCACCAAGGGGGAGGTTTTACTGTATAAACTTCTAGTTTACGAAGATGTGTTTTAATATCTCCATATTACATATTTCGAAACTGAGCGCTGAAAAACATTTGCTCAGTAAAGTTCCCCAATTCAGCGATGCAGCCTGGAACTCAGCGTGTTATACATGAGACGTTCGCTATTCAGCTGAATTGTATATTTTTGTCTGAACCTACAAGAGTTCTCCTCCTTATCTTGTCATGTTTGCAGCGTACTATAAATGTATGTGAGACCTTGCACTTTGTACTTCGCAATATCAAAAATGAAAATTATGAAGTACCGTCATTTTAATTCATGCAGAAACCTCAAAGCTGAAGTAAAATTTCCTGTTTTTGATTCGTGTACCCATAGAACGCTCTTACAAGTACTGGTTACCTAAAGTTAGCTAGCAAAAGTATTTACAAATTCAAAATGTATCAATAACAGATAGCCTATGCCTGGATACAGAAAATCTATAAGGGAAAATTTTTTCTCATTTGTTAAGTATAGCATTCTATTGAAAACAGGCCTATGCAAACTTTTAGGCGATAGAACCAGCTGTAAGTTTTGTGAAGTCTTATGGGCTATGGCCGTTTTACACTATGCTAAAATTTGATACAAAGTGAGTGAGAAGTGCCAATTTAACCAATCAGAATTCACTGTGGTAGCTTATCTCTCTCACTTTGTACCAAAAAATGTTATAATGTAAAACAGCCTTTAGAGATAAAATAAATATTGTATGCCTAAATAAATTATCTCAGTTTGCTTTGCTTTATTTATTTTTTAAAATATTTATTAGGGTCGCATAGATAGATCTGTCATAGGAGACATGTGGTCCGGGAGTCGCATGTTACACAGGGCTGACTTAAACAAAATTAAAACAAAACTTAAACAAAATTAATAGTGAGTTCTGAAATTGCATAATTAAAATTTAATGAACATAAATTTTCTTTTAAAATTTTAGTGTAAATAATTGATAAAGGTAAAGACGAAATAGTAAAAGAAAAAATATTGCATATCTGAAGTAAAAAAAGAAATGCTTTACAGTTATCTGATTTTATTTACTGAAAATTTCAGTTACTTTTTTTAAGGTCATGTCCATTTCAACTTCGTCTCTTTCTTTTTTTTATTATTATTACTTATGTCCTGTAACTGAGAAGTGAATTAAATTTCATTTCCAAGTATCATTAGATACATTACAGTAGAGTACATCAGAGCTTTTATAAATCAGTTTTAAGGCATTTTGATGTTTTTTTTACTCTAAATGTCTTGGAGTTTTTCTTAATTTCTCTGAAGTGAACGAAATAAATTAACAATCCATGCTTCTTCTGTTACCCATGTAATTGACATTATTTATAATCTTCCTATTTAAATAATGATGTCTTATTTGCCTATCAACAATAAATGAAGATGCGTTTTTGTTGAGACATTTATCTTTAGGTATTTTATACTATAATAAACGTATGATTTATGATAGACTTAAATTTATTCTGAGTTTTTAACTTTACGTTATAAATTAGCAAAAATAACAAAAAAAAGACGCGCAGAAAAAAAAACAGTTAAAACTTAGCTATCTGGGAGAAAACATATCCCAGCACAACGAGAACCTGCTAAATTTCGTGAAATTTATTATGTAGTTACAAAATATAAATACTCGCGTTGCTGTAGCAGACGCCTTTCATCTCCGACATTTATCTTTGTAATCTTATGATAATCTCTCATAATCCTATAAAAATAAGGGCTTTTCTCATTAATTTCAGCGAGCACGGTATAAATATTAGCGTTATGTAGCGCGACTTGTTAAATCCTAAAAATACGGCTCTGAAATCGCTTCTTCGGCAAAACGCGTAATCCAACTGGATGTAGTTCGACGCTAAACTGCGGCGGCTAATCGAGTTTTATTTTAATGCAATTATTTAATTATTTCACGAACGTACAAGGGAGCGCAAGTTCAAAACGTATCAAAATTGTTTGATAACTGAATGTGCCATAACACGTGGATTTTATAACGTAATTATATCAGTACGTCTAAGATAATATACACATAAATCAGATATTATTAATGCTAAAGGCAGACTTTACCGGGCTCTACAATGTAACAATACGGCGGAGGCAAGCGTTAAGTACAAGTCGCAGCCAAGAATAAACAACGCGCACTGTTAATATCTGTAATAAGTTGAACTAATATCTGGGAAGGGCAAATGGTAACAGCGTCTCCCCAAATTGCTATAATTCAACTAAGAGAGACGCCATTGCATAAAATTCATCAACATGGCTCCTAGGATCCAACTTATTAACACCCAGACCAACCCGGAGCCAGACGCAAACCGGAAACATAGGGAGACGAAGGGCTATGCTTAAGGCGAATATTTTTTAAGAACACGGGGAAGTTTGCTAGTACGTTTATTTCTTGTACCAAAAAGAAGTCCACAGTAGTAAATCCTAATTACAACAGTCAACATTTTACTTTCTCATCTTCAATGTCTATACATCTAGCTACAAAGCTATTACATATAGGGACCAATAAGACTACAAAGTAAATGATTTGCAATATATTTATTTCGTAAAATATAGAAGCGCAATGTTTTATCCTTATTTGTGAGAAGGTATACCTGGGAACATTTTCAAAAATGAAAGTAAGGACGCATGTTCATGTAAAAGGGAAACTTCATCAAATTTAAAATTGATTTTATTTGACGGACCAAGACCATAGACCAAGAAATCAAGAGAGAGACCAAGAAAAACTGGCACAAGAATGCTAAAACTAGAAAAAGCGAGAAAGCATGATGATGGCACAAAAGGATTAAAACTCCCAAAATATATAATATAATATCAAATAGAATAGAGATTGATCAGATAATCTCTTCAAAGAATTTTCCATTTTAAAAGAAAAAAATGGTTTCTCATTCAATAATGTCTTTGTAGTCATAATGAAAACTCGTTCAAATATGAAGCCGAAATGATGAAATACAATATATTGATAAATCTTGGTTTTATTCTAAGCGTTAAAAACAAGTATACTTTGGTTAATTTCCACAATTAATTGTTTTCAGGTATCCCAAACGTCTACAAAATGTCAGGACGGCATTGAAAACATCTCTACACTTTGACAAAATAAATTATTTTAAATTCAAATTAAGCATACGAATTAGAAAATAATTCTTTTTATTCTGGTTGTCCTTAGATTACCAATATTTACTTTTAAAACGCATACTTTTGATAATATTGACACGTGAGAAATTAAGCTTAGTCTGTTACAAAGTGGGATCAAGAATTAATGCGTCGATATTTTAAAAACGTTTAAATGTAAAAAATAATTTTCTATTTTTTTAGTGAAAGATTCGTCCGAATTGTTTTCTATAATAAAATCTAAAGAAATTAAAATTTCCTCAAGCAGATTCTTTAGAATAATGGTATTTATTTAATATCATATTTATTATACAATGTCAATTAGTTCCAGTTTATTGTAAAAATTTTAATTGAAGATATTAAATTAAAGTCTTAGGGCTGTTTTTATAATCATTACTATGTAATAATGTAAAATATATGATTTACTTGAAAGCTTCCGCGGCTGCTGTCGAAAAACGAAACGTCCGGAAACGAAGAATATGTGATATGCTTCAACCGGAAGCGCTGGTGAAAATGTTATAGTCTGTTGCCCGATTACACCAACTTTTTTAGGAGAGCTTAAATATAAGTTATATTTAGAATGTTACATTTACGTATGATCAGTATAATGCCAAATACATTCTGATTAACATTTAAACTTCAACTTATGTATCAATTAGAATGTGACTAACTTTTGTTAAATCTATAAATAATGTCATAGTCTAAACACCACTTAAATTTAAAACCACTTAAAATGTTGGTGCAACCGGGCATGTACATATGTATTAAGAACATTGAAAATGAAGTCTGTCTCTGTTCATTTCATTCTTAACTCACAAAATTTTCTTTGTTGTACACGCCTGGGTGACTTTTTGGAATGTAGCCTCGAGTAAGTACTACGTTAGACAAAATGCGGCAGAAGTATAGGTAAATAAGTTTTTATCTCTGCCTTTTATGCAACAAACAGTTGCGCGTATATAAATTAGTCTGCGTTTCCTAGCTTCATGGATTTGCTGACGAGCCTTCACCTTTCCTGGTTACGAGTGTACTTATTTTTTATGCATCTGGAAAGCGGTGTTTTCAATTTAATAGTACTATATATATTGAAAAGAAATTTTATTTTCCCTATTTATTTTCATGCTTAAACAGTTTATTTTGTTTCTGAAACTAAAAGTTTACTTTTCGTTATTTTGAGCCACGGTTTGTTTCATGTCTAAAATAACTAACGAACAATAAATTTAAAAGTAGGTGAGATAAATAACTACGTTGAAGTTAATAAGGAATATGCCTAACATGTTTTACATTCCACAGGTACATGTGAAAAATTATTAATATGTAGTGTTAATATATTGAATATAATTACATACTTGAATGTTAATTATTCCACACAGAAAAAAAAAACAGTGTTCCGGGTAGAATTTCTATTATGGAAGTTTTATTATGTTTGTAGAAATTATCATAATTGTGTCTAGAAAGTGTAATTTACTGTCTGAAATGAATCCGTGTAATTGTATAAAAACGTTTCGAGATTAAAATTTCTGTTGCGCAGTATCACGTATCCGCAAGTAAAAAGGATTAATTTTCAAATTCTATTACGTTGAAAAATGAAGGCGTCTACGGCAAATTGACAAATTGATCTAATTTAAAACAAACTGAAAGTGCAATCGATAAGTCGTGCATTTCGTAGGCGTCGGTTTCAGATATATTTAATAACCGGAATAGTTCGAAACGAACTTCTCCTCGACCTGGGAGTTATCGGAAACTTGTTCCTCTTCGCAATATTTCATTTGTTAATTGTATTACTGCACAACTGCCATATATATGTGAGTTCCAATCAGCTAATTGCTGATAATTGTACTTTACAGTGCTTCCGTGCACGGGGGCTTGATTAAATATAAAATTTCACTTATTGTTTGCATTTCGTGTGTATTTTACGCGCCCCGTTATTTTGCAAGCGTACGATGCAAAAACTTTCGACCAATGAATGATTTCGAAGTATCGACTGCAATTGAATTCTCTTCGGCCAGAGCGCGCTGCAGTTTTTCTTTTTCGTTTATTTATTATTTAATCAAGTCCGGTCCTTGAAATGATTACCGACGTATATTTATTTAATAGAACTAATAAAGTTAAATTGCGATCGTACATTCTGATACATGCAACACAATCTCGGAATTGTTTATAATAAAGAGCAACTGGAACAACTATGCGCTTATTCCGCTGAAATGTATATGTTTTTAACGATGCTGCCCGTTGAAATATAATACGACCGGAGTTAAACATAATTTAGTTCGTAAAAAACGGTGTTCACTATCTTGATATGCCGAGTATCTGGAATACTTGCATTATTGATATACGTCCGCAATAAATTATTCCTTTCACATGCATTTGCATATTCATCTTGCTGCAGATATTACTAACAGGTGTTAAATAACATAAGCAGCGTTATTCCTTTGAATGTTTTAGACATTCAATAACTTTATTCAAATTTTATCATCTTAATAATATAATCTTCATTTACTATCATATACTAAAAATCGGAAGTTATTTTGTTAATTTTGGGGGTGTACCTGTTCAAACGCTAAGATTGATCGGATTAATAAGATGCCTAATAAAAATTAAGCATTCCTGAATCAGTATTTTTAAAATTTTAAAATCCGGGTAAATGTAATCAAATATTAATATGTACATATATAATATTCACATAATTTTTAATAAAACCAATGTATGTACAGGGTGGATCAATTTCGATGTCTCTTATGGGCATCTCTGTAACTGTAAGAGATAGAAAAAAACTAGTGGCCAAGTCTCGATCTCTTTTTTAGAGATAAAGTCAATAGACTAAACAAAAATTGGCTATCTTCTTTTGTTTTCGCGTTGTAAGCCAAAATTGAGATTTTCGACCTTTCGTCAATCAGTCATATCTCCTTTATTTTTACAGATATTAAAAATCTGTTTGGACATTATTATGACATTTTTTGGAATACAATTCAGTGGTGTAGGTGGTTTTTTGATATTTAATTAAATTTCCGAGGTATAGCATAAAGTTATATTTTTTTAAATGGAAATCGTACTAGCCAATGTCATCATTAAATAAAGATTCTTTTTCTGTTTTCAAAAATATATATTTTCTTGGGTTTATTTCTTATAGTTAATAGAATAAAACGTTATTTTTATTATTTTTGGTGCATTCTTTTGTTAGTAGGCTAGTTTCAACAAAATCTGATCATTTTCTTTTGTTTTTACTAAATATTAACAAAGATTTGATGATTGGGTAGCACAAAAGTGAGAGGTATTGCGTTAAACATAAGAGATAGAAAGCTGACGCCGATAGAGCTGGGTAGGATTACAATGAGTTGGCTGCGTATTTTAGCGCGGCAGTGTTTAAATTGTGATTTTATTTTGATATTATTTTCTGGGTTTTAAGTTATTTATTGGGATATGTCAAGAGTTGTGTTTATTACCTACTTACATTTCAATATTCTTTAACTTTTTCTGCAATAATTTCTTATTTTTCAGATGTTTTTAATTTATACATATAATTTAGTTCATTATCCATGAGATGCATATTTGATCGAAAAAAATTCGTTTTAAACTTAGATATTAAATGAAGTTATATAATTTCGAATTTGACCCAAACCATATGGTATCGGTATTGTTGTAATCTTTGTGACTCCAGAGGATGCTCGTTCTATCTTTCTTTCTCTATATGCGGCTGCAACTATCAAAATATTTGAACAAGAGTTCATATTTAATAAAAACAAACAAAAAAATTGTCAGTCTTTATTGAAACCAGCCTACTAAGAATAGAATGTACCCAAGAATAATAAAAAAGGCGTTTTATTCTATTAATTGTAACACAAAATCTTTTAACCGGACACTAAATCGCGCGCAATATACTTAACGTTTCACCGTCCTTCGACAGCTGTCGAACGACGGTGAAACGTTAAGTGTAAAAAATATTGTGATACAAATTTCATCGGACAAGAACCAACTTTAAATATTAATTGTAAAAAATAAACTCAACAAAGTACAGCTGGATTCAATAAAAACGGGAAATGTCAAAAAAAATTGGCACATTTTTTTCAATATTTTCATAGTGTGAAAATGACTATTAGAAATAGAATTATTTGACGCTACGTTAGTTTATAAATAAATAGGTTAGATTTTTTTAAAAGGTATGTATTGTCAAGTCCCTGTTGTCAAGTAGACATTTAATTGACAAATACAACCAAATTTACAATTGGAAAAATTTCATTTCCCGTTTTTTTTTTAATTCAGCTGTATATATTTTTGAAAACAGAAAAAAGTCTCTATTTAACGGTGGCATTGTCTACTATGATTTCCATTAAAAAAAATATAACTTTATGTTATAACTCGAAAATTTTATTAAATATCAAGAAACCAACTACACCACTGAATTGTATTCCAAAAAGTGTCCCAATAATGTCAAAACAGTTTTTTCATATCTGTAAAAATAAACGAGATATGACTGATTGACGAAAAGTCGAAAATGTCAATTTTTGCCTATAACTCGAAAACAAAAGAATTTTTGTTTAGTCTATTGACTTTATTTCTTAAAAAAAAGATCGAGATTTGACTACTAGTTTTTTTCTATCACTTACAGTTACAGAGATGCCCATAAGAGACATCGAAATTAATCCACCCTGTACAGCCGAAATCATAATTCATGACTAAGGGCTCGAAAATCGTAAACCCAAACACACAGGCGTTCAATTGCCCGCGTGGAGGAGACGTACATTTCTCGATATCCCGATAAACGCAGAGATTCTACTATCGCAATAGTATATTACTGGTTAATTGATTTTGACAATTATAATATTTCGCTATTGAATTTTGCTTTTTACTCGGCATACTTGTATATATTTGGATTCTAAATTAATTCACTTCTAGTGAGAAGTGAAACATTGTCTAAATAAATTGAGTAGTTTTCTAGATATTCATATTTAATGTCTCTACATATGAAGATCTCCAAATCATTGGAATAGAAAAGGATCTATAGAAAAGAGAGTAAGAACGTAAGAAGTAATTAATTTATGTTTCATAGGTTGAAAATAATGAAATGAATACAATTTGAAATGTATTGGTTTTCTGGACACCTTAAACTTGAAGTAAATTTACAATAATTTTTGTATATCTCTATAAATTTATAATAATTTTTGTATATCTCTATAAATTTACAATAAGTCTCGATGGTCATCGGAATTCACAAATCTCTGTAAACATGTCAAATAAGCGCGCCGCAGCACAACTATTTTCCGACCTATACATCGTGTCGTGAAAGCAATAGCTAATAGCTATACAGAATTTGCTCGGGGGCCCCCACTGCGATCCTGCCTACTTGCATCCAACAATTTTGAATCTCTGTAAATTTACACAAAACTTTTATCGGTGTACTGTGGCTTGCAAAAAAATCGCGTACCTTCACCCAATTTTGTTGTATTAAGTCGGTCTTATAATCTGTCCGTGTCAAAAAATGCCGAACTAACAGAAATAGAAACAATTTTAATACCCCCTTAGAGTATGATGAATAAGAGCAGTGGCGGATAATTAAGGTCTAAATAAAAGCACTCTTGCGCGAATAGAGAAGAAATAGATAGAGGAAGAAAGTGTAAGTAGAAAAGCAGCTTCGGAACTTTAAAAAAATTCAACTCATGTGCAAGATGAAGCCCTCTTTAATCATTTTAGGGAAAATCCATTTCAAACAGTAAGCAATCTCGTTATTTGTGGCAAACCTTCCGGCATTATGGGCAACTGCAAGTCGAAGGATTATAAATTCGGATTTAAAGAATTCGATAAATGCCAAAAAAAAAAATTGTATTGATGGAAAAACAGAAGCAGTCATCTTTTCTATTTTACTTGAATCAGTAAAGAATCAGTGTGCTTTCTTTATAACTTCTTTATTTTGATTTGATTCAGTTTACGTATTATTTAAGTAAAAATATAAACTTTAAATATAAAAATATAAAATAGAATTCATTACTTAAAAAAAATATTATCAAGAAAGTTTTGTGGAAAACATTGCATAGAATTTTATCCAAGATAGTTTTCGTCAAAACTAGCAGTTTCATGTGTATCATTAAGTAAATTTCATTGTATTCTATTTTTCAAAGTATATATCCTGTTTCGAAGTTAGGTGCGTAAAATAACTGTTTTCGATGCAAGTTGAGTGATGCAATCAAGAGATCTGTAGCACACTGTGATTACGAAGTATTAATTTAAATGTGATATATGTAAAAACTGGTTGGTGCAATTTTAATGTTGTTGTAATTACTATAAGTAAAGGGCGAGTTACCTGCGAGTTCGATTTAAATATAATTTCGTATGTAAATCGTATCGTAATCTATATAATAATAGCGGATTGCAAAAGAGAGACAGTTACATTCGGTGGATTTGCAAACATCGAAACACGTTAGTATGCGACTAATAATATCAATTCCTGGATTCCGCGCTGTAATCATGGTTCGGTAGGAATGTCTGTCGGTTATGCCGTTGCGGTTGTGGCTAGCCAGGACACGTTGCCAGGATCACACCGGGATACCGGGCCCGCAGATTGAATCAGATACAGAACTTTAAACACTTGTTTGTTTACTTTGGCCGTGCACACAGATACATTTTCCGTAACACGGCCGTTATTTGTATAAATTAATTTTGCGCGTCGTTATTCTGTTTCTGTGTTTCTGATAATGCCAACACTTGCATTTATTGCAGCGCTTTGCTCTTTTCTGTTTGTCCGTCCGTTCGCGTTTATGCTGCGAATCGCAACACGGGCAATAAGTTAAGTTGGGTTTTACGAGCTTTGTTCGATGGGATTTATGTCCTAAGCTAGGTCGGAAATTAGATATTAATTTTGATTATAGGATCTGCTAACCACTGGCAAATGTAATTCACTTGAATCCACTTTGACATTAATGACTAATAGGACAATTATTTCTGACTAATTTAATTATTTCTTCCATTACTTTCAACAACAATCTGAAAAAATTTTTCTGGCCTTAAAATTGTTCACGACAACACACCCCATAGGAAGTTTCAGAATAACGTCGAAAGAGCAAATCAAATATGCTCAGTACTATCAGCGGTGTGAAAGACTAAGATTTTTCAGCTTATGAAAAACAAGCTATATTAGACTGTGGTGATACAATGATAAAAACCCGAATATATTGGTGATAGACTTGAAACTGAATAATATTGATTGATTCTTGGTTAGTATGGAGATCAAGATGAGTCATATAGTACGCCACAGTGCAAATAAATTAATCATTCCATAATAGCAAAAATTTATAATAACTATTGACGTGACCGAGCGTTTTTTGCAAAACGAAAATATACTAGGAAATGTTTAAAATACATATTCCCGACTTCTTTCCACATTTTACAAACCATGAAAAATTGAACAGTTGGATTGAAAAAAATATATATATATGTATATATATATACATAGTTAAAAAATAGTAACAACTTAAAGGAATATGAAATCTAAAAAATTACGAAACTCTTTGAATTAACAATTTTTAATAAAGATAATAGAAAGACAGTCACGCAGTTACCATTGGTTTCTTTTTTTGTAATATTGGAAAATGTTTCTATATTCTATTTAGGTCTTTCCATCTCTTAGGTCCAGTATTTCAGTTACAGTTTAACCTTAATCCTCGGTTTATCCCCGGTCCAGTTTTAAAATCGTGGAATAAAGACGGAATAACTGTTCGTTGAATATCCTTTATTGTTCCTCCATATCTACGTCACGCTATTCTAAGAATAATGCTTATCCGACGATTTTAAAATCGGGCCTAATGCCTGTTTTAGACGGTCATATTTTTGTATCAAATTTGTTACGAAGTGAGTGAGAAGTGCCAATTCAACCAATCAACATTCACTGTGGTAGCTTATCTCTCTCACTTTGTCACAAATTTGTACAAGAAATATGACCGTCTAAAACAGGCATAAGTAACAATTATAAAAGCAGTTGTTCCTAGGGCAATAAACAAGGTTAAAGTTAAACTGTAACTGAGATACCGGGTCTTAATAAACTGACTATTAGTTATCCGGCGAATATTTACCATGGAAATAACCACTTATGCCCGATTTCTTTATCGCCTTATCTTGAGGTTAAATTTATTTATCAGTTAGAATGTGACACATAGTATGTGTACGGCCAATTGTACGTCACATTCCAACTGTTAGATAAAGTAACCTTAAGTTAAACATGGTGAAGAAATCGGCCATTAGAAAGATCAAGTTATTCGCCGAATAACTGTAGATGGGTAGATGGAAAGATTCGGCCTTAGTTACTGAATTGAAATTAATAAAACTGTGCTTTGATATAAAATTGATAGAACTGCAAAAATTATCCATTTCCGTTTACACTTACCAACTAATTTGTACAATCTGATTTATGCAAATCGTCTGAGAGTGTAAACTTGTCTTTAGCCCCGATTTTACAATTGTCGGATAAACTAAGAATAACAATTTTCTTGGAATAACGTAACGATGGAGGAAGTTAAAGAATATTCGGAGGATAGTTATTCTGTCCTTATTCTATGTCTGTAAAATACTGAACTGAAATTAATAAAACTTTGCTTTGATATAAAATTGATAGAACTGACACACTGTTCCTTAAGTTCGCAATCGCGGGCAGAAGCCATTTTAATAAAAGTGATATTTATCAAATCGTAAGAAGTACTACTTAGGCCGCATGTCCACTAGATCGGGCCGACCACAATCGGGTCGATTGGGATCGTGCGATACAGATCGTGTAAATGTACTTCTATTGTAACCTGTCCACTGATACGGTTTCAGTCGCATCTAATCAGACGCGACTGAAATCGTATCGTATCCCGAATTAGGAAATGTTGTGATATTTTCCTCTCATCACGAGGTGTATTCACATACATAAATTGTAAAACGTTACCCTTCACTTTCCATTTTGGCTGGGTTACTTTTCAAATCTGTTTCGATGATCTATCTGATTTGAATTGTCACAATTTGAGGTGTGTCATAATGATATCAAATTTAATCTGTCTAATTTTACTATGATAGCCAACCTACTAACTTAAAATAACGGCCTACTACAATGGTAAATAGATAATGAATAGAATATAGTATAATTATAAGTAGACTGAGTATAGAGAGAGAGGTAAGGATTCCAACATAGAAAAAGGATCACCGATCACGTGATGGATGGCAGAACCTGGATTGGTGCATTTGTCGCGGGAACGTATTAAGGCGAGGGGCCACTGCATGCGAGGCGAAGCTAAGCTGAGCGAAACTAAGGTTTTTGAAAATTACGCCTACGATGCAACCGAGCGAAGATAAACATTGTTTTATATCTTTGCTGTCTAACTTCGCTTCGTTTAACTTTATTTGCCACGTCCGTAAGATTACGTTGGAAATAATTTTCAAAAAACTTACTTTCTCTCAGCTTAGCTTCGCTTCGCGCGCAGTGGCCCATCGCCTTTAGGAGAATAGTTTTGTGTATTTATTTTGCTATATAATATAAAAATCAACTTGTATTATAAAAATTGTGTACTATATTTAATGCGGTTGTCTAGGTTAACGAGAATATAGAGATATCTTCCTTGCTTTTCACATTTCCGGATATTAGCTATCGCTTTTGCATGTTGATGACGCTTATGACAGTGCAATTAAATTAAAGTATGCGTAAAACAAACTAAAATAAAAGAATTATATCATGTATGGATTTATATTTGCTTTTCTCTGTACGCACTACTAAGACAGGAACTCTCTCTTTGCCAATTACCATTTATAGTCATCGTATTCGATGATGCATTTTATGTTTGCTTCATTGATGCTGAAGTCAGCATCTTTAACACCAACGGGGCAAAACGATTACGATTCACTAGAATAGGACGTTCTGTAACTTCCAACAGGACGCTTATGTAAAGCATTACAGCGAGAGAGTGATTCAGTTCCTAAATACATATATTTTGAGCATGAACATCGAATACAAGCCTCAAACACGCGGCATTATCCAGATGAAATGAACCCATTGCAGAGAATCTGTGGAAATGAAATCTTTTTCTAAGTAAGTAGTCTTTGGACGATGACACTTATTTAGATTTATCGTTCAAGACAAATGGCTATTTTGCTCCGGGAGTGTATCCGGCTCTGTATCAGACTTTCACCCTTACCACCTTTTCTTGAAAGAGCTTTTGAGTAAGATACTATCTGAATAGAAGTGATTTGAAATTGTTTTGTTTGTAAATTGGGTTAGCTTTTGAGCACCTAAGCACAGTAAGTTTACAAAAACGTCAGCCTATAAACAATCACCTATTATTTAATCAAAACTTGAAATAATCAAGGATTGTCACACCTAATTTCTCTAGTTATAAACAATTACATAATCACGTTTTTTTTACCTCTGATTAATATCTTGCATTTTATTAACAATAATAATCGCTCCTTACAAAGCAGAATAATATCTGCAAGATATTCGTGGGTGCGGTGTACCATTAAGAATTAATAAAAACATATAATGCAGCATCACGCGATATAGCGAATCAACATATTCAACAATTTATCGCTTTTAAATTGTCAGCAATAGAAGATTTATTTTAATCACGCGCCTGTGTTTGTATATGTCTTCCTGAAATAAAAATTTAATTAAGTCGTTTACGCGTAGCATTTCAATGCTAATTAAATTAAATGGAAGCAATATTCTCGGAATAAAATCGCTGCGGTTATTACGATTTAAATGTGAAAACAATTTACTATCGCGCATTAACGTTTGCGTTCTCAAAGCACTTAATTAGGACTGCAAAATAACGAATTCCATATTTAGCGCGAATTAATTATTGGTTTTTCTAATGAATTCTGAGTGTATTAGAAACTTTTACTTTAAGCTATAAAGGTATCGCAAGTAATTTTTTGTATGTAAGGAACAAGTTTAATATTTAAACGTTTATGGTTTATTAGCTGTCGCACACGCAAGGTTAATCAACAAGATTTTATTTTCTGTATTTGTAATTCCAGAACATTTAGACTTTTTCATTTTGTTTTATTTGACGCGTATTACAAGTTTGAATGTGGCAAACAGTTAAAAGCAAAGATATATGAAGTCCGAGTTTTAATTTCAGATTATTGATATGAAATACCAAGGCTAAAGAAACTCACTGAGGAAAAGGACGTTCATATGTAGCTTACATATTTTAATAAATTTTCATTTTCGTCGATTTTGTCTGAACATCAGCTACAGTTTTTTAATATATTTTAACACGTTTGAAAAACCATTGGTAAAATATGGTTTTTATATTCACAACTCCATTTTACGTAGGTTCAGAAATATATTGCTACATTTTTTGTTCCCATTTCTATAAGCACGTTGAGAATATCTGTGTCATAGTAAAAATTGAGGCAATTAAATTAGTTATTTTTTTACTTTGATATGGAGTCCATCAAACAAGCACACGCATAACGGTATTGATGTATTTCATAAATACGAGTTTCAGAACACAAATGAAGTTAATTCCGCGAATTTACATAAATCTTAAAATCTGTTTGAGTTAACTCATTAGTTTATTATAAGACTCTCTATCTTCAGAACTAGTTTGCCTAAATTTGTCATAACGTTAGTGTCACCGCAACAAGAATACTGCTAATCTATAAGCATGGACGTAACATATCTTCTCCATTAACACACAAATTGTACTATTCAACATACATGTCAACAAGCAGGTTAAATGGATGCGTTATCTCAACGCGTATGACATATATGTTGTTAATTTATCAACGTTGACTAATTTTATGTTGTATGGAGATAAAAAACGTGAAATTAAAACCTTCTCACGTAACGTGATTTAACAGATTTTTATGTCGCCGTTCGTACGTTCAGTTTACGCTGACTCTACATGTTGGAAACTGAAGCCTTATATCCGAATCAGATATATTTACTTCAAATAAGTAAAAATCACGTAAAATAATTTATCAAATTAAAAGACGAAATTTCTGATATTTTTGTTAAAAATAAAATTTACAGAGACTAGATTTTAGGAAACTATCAGGAAGTTTATAATATGTATAATTAAGAAAAACTGTTTAATCTACATAGATATCATAATTTACATAATTTGAGTTTGCGTAATGATAAATATAAAATTTAATATTTTTTTTTCGGCAATAAGATATCAAATAGATTTACTTCTCGATTTAGCAAAATTAAAAATCAATTTATTTTACAAGTTTTAAGCTCACAATTTGTTTTCATCTTTCCGAATTACAGATAATTATGATGTACTGAATTGTCGATTTGATGAGTTTTTCAACTTACGTCAGTGTGCTCTCGGTGAATCTACTTTTACTAATATTAGTATTTCTAAAATTTTGTTATAAGCTACCCACTTAGAATAACAATGTTTCAAGAATATACTTTAGAAATATATTGCATTTGAATTTTGCATCCCTTTATACCTGTTTGGTTGTGGTGTATTAAAAGATGTTTTGTGTTGATGAGCTACGGTTTTGAAAAACAAGTAATTTCGCACTGGGAAAAAGGCGCAAAAATTTAATTAAAGTGTCAAATCAGTCACATTCAAATGCACGTCTGCATGTATGAATGTGGACGTATGCATGCGTCCATACACAGCAAAAATATATAAATCAAGGCAAAGTTGGCGTAACGTTTAGCAGGGACGTAGCTAATACAATGTGTAATTCGAAAATGCTTTATTATACAATGTTGTCGGAATCAAATGTGCTGAATTAATGTCTTTTCTGTTACACTGTAATATTTGCGACAGTTTTTATGGCCAGAAAGATATAAAAGTTGTTTAATTAAATTTCGTTTAGCGTTAACATCGCCTATATTTTATAGTTTTATGCGTAGAGCCGAATGGAAGCGAATAAAACAGGAGGAAAATTAGATATTGTTCGTAAATTTAGTAGTGATAATTCTGATTGATGTTGCGCATTATACGGCCCCGGTATTATAATGAAATAAACTAACATTAATAAACAATCCATTAATAAATACATTAAACGGCGAGAATTAGTTCTCGACGCCAGCTCAAATAAACAGATACAAGCAGTGTTTAAAATAACCGCAATATTCAAAGATTATTTACTTTGAGATCCTTCTACGAGCTCGGAAATGTGTTAAAATTTGTGTAAATCTAATTTCCGAGAAGATTTATGATAAACGCAGTCCGTCTGTCGGCGAATGCCATTTTTTTATAATATAATCAAATGTCATTATCACATCAAAGGCCTGGGCCTGGTCATGTGTATGTGGATGGGAAAATATAAATAATACAAGCAGGTCACACTCATACACTCGTACAGCCATAGATACATGCAACACCTACGGGCTTTTTCATTCATTACGTATTTAAATTACAATTTAAATATGGCGGGCGTCCTTGACACGAAATTACGTATTTTCATAACTTAACAATTTGTTGTCGGCTGTTTCCTGTGTACGTCTTGTGTGACTTTTCAGTTGGAAGGCAAAATTTATTAATAGTTTCTATTTGTTGTAATTAAATTTTCAACTCGCTACAAGCAGCACTTAAATTATTACAAGCGCTCTGGAAATATCTATAAAATATGTTATAAATAACACTTTAGCCTTGGTTCTCAATTTACGCTTTAATTAGGTCCGAGTTAATGTCATTTATAAAATAACGATGGCGTCACAAAGCATTGTATAATTATTTTATAAAATTAAATTGTTGATTCATTTTTACTTTACGTTATTTTTATAATTAAGCGGAAATACAGAAAGTTTTTAATCTTATTATTCTTTTTATGCGCCGCGCTTCTTTTTTATCTAAATTAGTTCTTTACGGTTTTGACAGAGACTAATATGCTAATTATTATTTCTTGTGTGCGTTAATAAATACGTTTTACTTTTTACAAACAATTTCATTACTACATCCTGTTTCGTTTACGACTTTAACTTGTATCACGTGTGAAAGGAAATTCGACGCACGTGTCATTTTTATGCAGCGAAAGAATGCAGAAGTAATATTCAAATCGTTTTCCAGTTTCAACTGCTTCGAATAAGTAATTATTTTGCTCTTGTTCCGCAACGCTAGCGAATGTTATTTTATTTCGACGTTCAAACACAGGAAAATATATTTCCACGCTTTTAATATTTCTTTGTGATTCAAATGCGATTTTAAAAGATTATTATTCAGAGTTGACACGAATAATATTAGCAAGAATTTAGCACTGCTTTGCATTTTAGTTAAAAAAGAATTTATTATTAAATTTTCCAGTCCTACCATTAAGATAAAAATAATATATTCCATCTCGAAACTTTTTGTTCTTTTGAACGTTTCTACAATTTTTACTGCACTGTGGAGGACATAATGGAATATTTTTATTTCAGAAAATTCTATTTAAAAATTTTGTTATTACCAGAGCAGATACTTATTGTTGATTATGAGCTATATTACTGATTTAATCGATATATACTTTCCTCTCTTTTAATAATAAGAGAACGGAGTAAGGAATAAAGAACAACAGTAAATCGAAAAATTACGTGATATGATACAATCAACAATGATAATCGCCGGCACCAAAAACGAAACCCTGTACCAAGGCCTTACTCGTAAGTAGGTAGTAAATAGTAAATAAGGTTCATTTTCGAACAAGTTATACTTATAAACACACGGATAAACAACAATTATAAAAAGTAATAAAACACCTTACAAGTTGAATTACATTCTACTCGTAGACTTTCGCAGGCTCAATTCGATGTTCTAACAAAATGGTGAATTGGATATTTTTTCGCGCAAGAACATTCCCGAAGACAAAATAGAAGATTGTATTGATAGAAAATTGAAAGTTTATGTTAGAGGTAGGCTAAACTGCTATTTTTTGAAGCAGCTTGAAACTACAGCAGATAATACTACTACATCGGTACAGCAGCTTTCTCTTGTAATTTTATAAATTTGTTTTGGTCGCTTGCTGATTTATGACACTTTATAAGGAGATGCCGGATTTTAGGTGCAATGCCTTTGTTAGTTAAGATTTTGAAGATTTTTTAAAGATATCTCTTCGTTTCGACTCTTTCGAGTCATTTGCCTCTGTTTCTAATGAAACTAAGATATTTTTAAGAAATCTTTAAAATCTTAACAACTATACAAAGACATTGCACCTAAAATCCGGCCTCTATTTATAAATTAGAGGCATATTATAATTCTTCAATAATAAAATGTGTATTATTAATTTACGTCTAAGTATACGAATTAGCAGATGAGGTGAACCCTTAAAGAAATGCAGCGATGGTCCGTATTGGCTTCTTTTCAACCGCTTGTGGTTGTGTCATCATTGAAAAAAAATAGATGACCAACCTAAAAAATAAATAACCTTCTAAAATAAGCAAAATTTGTATTAAATATATGTAGTTTTATGCAAGATCGACAATTAAATAACAAGAAGCAGATAGACCTTTTTGAGTAGCCAAGATTATTGCGAAAAATTTATTTTATTGTTGACGATTATCAAATTAGGCAATTTTGTCTATTCTAGGTTCACAGTTGAAGATTATTTTTTTCTTCATTACTCTTCTTATTCTTTCTTTTCCTTAAGTTTATATTCTTACATAGGACAGCCTTGATTTATTCTTTACTTACTTACTTACTGATTAAAATAACTGAAAAATAGGGTTCGTAACAGATTTGGTATCCTTATTTTTAGTTATTTTAGTCAGTTTTCAATATCTTTACATAATTTCAATTCGCGCATTGAGTTAATATTAAAATTAGCTTTCATATGAGTTGTCACACTTTGGATTATGTAACAATTTTTTCTCCGAAAGAGGGCGCTAAAATCAAATTCTCGGATATTCATATTCACACTACTGAATTCTCTATAAATTACCTTTTCAATGATATGCCACTCATGGTACATTCCCTATTTAAATTCTATTGGTTAGAGAGCTGGAAGGGAAGGGGATGACGTATGACAGTTGGGTATAGAATAGAAAAGTGTCCCCCTTGGATTATAAATCGACCTGTTTTTGCGTTTTTTCAAACAAAAATTTTCTTGGAAGATATTCAGTCTGACTGTTTTCGTTGGGCCACGCTGTATCGACTACAAAATTATTTCAATTTCATTCTGTGTATTTTGTTCATATCATAATGTGATGGATATGATATGAGGAAACCCACATATTATGTAGGATACCCTTTTTTACTGGCTTATATTCCCATAGGCGTACTTTTTATTACTTGTGTCTTACTTGTCTTGCACTTAAGTAATTTCATTTACAGCAAATCTTATTATTACATTGAATTGTCTTGTCGAGTTTATGTCCTTCAGAAATTTTAAATGCAAACAAAAATGTTCGTCATTTTTCAAGACGTTTCTGTTTCTTGTGATGATTATTATTGACACGGCTATCGGTTTTTGCGTAATTTGCTGAATAAGAAATGACTGAATTGAATATTATTCTTCTAAAAAGCGTTTTGTTTTTGAAAAGTAAATATTGTATTATAAATTCGATTAATGACATAGAGATTTTACTAAAATTTTCTTCTGTAATCAAATAAGGATTCATTGAACATATAATTTTATTAATTTCTGTAAATCATAAGATAAATATTTTTTTATAGTTTTCCTCTTTTTGGTTTTATTTATTACATTAATGTGTTTGTTCTTCATAAAGTTTGTTCATGATTCATTAATTAATATTCCTCGTTTTGGTGTTATGTGGATTGAAACTTTACCTTTGTTGTTAGAATTATTTAATACAACAGTTACAACTTTGTTGTTTCATTATAATTGTTTATCGTTTTGTTCTTTATTTTTTTCTATGATGCAAGGCATAACTTCTGTACGTTTATCAATTTACGTTTCTGTATTTAGTCATAAGAAATTTTCTCGTGCACTAATGCGTTCTTAAAGATCGCAATATTATGATGTAGGCGTAAAATGAGCATAAAGACAGAACATTTTATGAATAGTGCCATTTGCAGTTTCTCGGCGGCGCATACACCCGAAGAGATTTATATCAGACTGGTATTTTAAATTGGAAATTACTTTTTGCTTGGTATAAATATATTCAGCTAGAAATGTAAATGTAATATATGTAGTCGTTTATTTATTTCTCGATATTGAAATAAATATATTGAACGGCTGTGTTTAGTTTATAGTCAGACGTATTTATGAAACTTTTCAATTGTAGTCGGGAGTCTGGAGCCTGCAACTGTTATCGATACCATTAAATTCACATTTATACACAGACACAAATAAATTGCTTCGTTTTTATTTTAGTTTTTCATTAAAAATTTTAATAGTCACTTCAAACGAGAGCTGCTTTTAATTACTTTTTTATTCGTTCGTTCGGTTTTCCCGTTTCATAAAAAAATTTACTTAGACTTTTTTTATTGATTTTCTCAAATTGAATATTTTCCTATTTTATACTTATGTGACAAAGCCAGTCAATATTTAAATGAAATATTTTCATTAAAGTACTATTTTGCCCAATGAACATTTCTTCTTAAACAACACTAAAAATTGCATAGTTTCACTATTCACGAAGTTATCAATCGATAGTGAAATGTTAAGCGATTGTACAATTTTAAAGTGTCAAAAATCGGCTGCAAGATGGCTCTTGGAAAACGTTTTTATAATTCATTTATTTAAAGCTGCAGAGAAAGTGCAGAGGCATGCAGATGCTGTTTACTTGATTATAAAAGGTGTTTTGTCAAAATTTGAAAATTATATTTTTCATCTTCACTGTAGAAATTACCTATTTCAGAATAAATGGTGCAGCTTTTAGAGTTTCTGTTTAAAAAAGTTTTTCTGTTCGTAAATCTAATTATGATTTAAAGTTGAGAATTAAAGTCGGTCAGATTAGTTTAGAACAATTAGTTTAGAACAAAAGCCATTTTTTGAGGTAAACAAAACTATAATATATAAATTAAGAACAACACGTGTAAACAAAACACAAAGTCCTATATTCTGATCTTATGATTAAAGTCGTGTTTAACTAAATTCGTGATTAAAATAAACAACAAACGATATAGCTTTATGTCAATTTAATGTGTAAGACAGTAATGGGCAAGCGTTACCATGGGAATTAAACACGTTATTAAGTTGATCATAGTATGAGAATACGGGCCAAAATTATTAATTTAGAGTATCATCGATTTACAACAAATTTAATTAATTAGTAGTTTATTGTCTGAGTTGAAAGTGATACATTATCAAGGTAAATTGATTTTCAATTCAAATGTCAAGGTGTCAGCAAAATACATAAGTATTAGCTAAGACATGAAATTATATATCATATTTCTGTTACCTGAGATCTAAAATTTTACGAATCTTACATTATATGCTTTTGATAGAATAAAGAAAGGCAATTTTTCCCCATTTTTAATGTACATAAGCTTAATTATTTTTAAATAACATTATGTTTTATGTAGTGTAATAATTAGGCAGCGGACGGCCGTTGGGCAGGCGAGATTGGGCTCGTGTCGAACGGGCGAAAAATACATACTCTACTAGTTTATATATTTCTCGCCCGATCGACACGTCCCCCCCTCTCGCCTGCCCAACGGCCGTCCGCTGCTTAGTAATAATACACATACGATATAAAAATTAACTACATACTATCACATATTAAATAGGAACTTTATAAATATACATAAAACTGCTTGATTCAGTTATAGAACACCTGAATTCAATATCTGCAAAGTATCACCTATCATAAGTAGTTTTGTACAGAATGACAGTATAGGTAATTAAGTTACAATCGATTTACAAAAAGAAAATCCAGAGTCCAACTTTTGAACATTGCTATAAGTATACAGGGTGAGTTATTAAGCGCCCTTTCTTCCGTAGCTCATTTATATTACGAGATAGAATTTTTTTCTTTTACAAGGACATTCTACTTATTGAGTACTATAACCTAAAATTATTTTGATGCATACAGAGTGTTATGTAAAATAATGGCAGTATGTAGCAGGATTTTTTTAAATGTAACACCCTGTGTATTTTCCTATAGAAAGATATAACACTCGAACCTCTAAACAGCAGCATATAAAATATTTATATTTATTTAACCAATTAAGAGTAAATTATTATTTTATTGAAAACGATCCGATTTTCAACTTCTCCTAAAATACTGATTGTAAACGAATTGTTTGTCGTACAGCAATAAAAATAGGTAGAGTTATAAATTAAAGTATAGGGAATAACCCAGATATAAATTCATTTAGTTTCATTTGTTTTCTCAAGTGTTCAAGCCTCTGTAATTGTCAGATTTTCAAACTGCCGTTATTCAATTTTTTTAAATGCAACCCCCCTATCTCTTTTCACGAGTAGATAGTATTCATGTTCCTCTTCAATTCTGTTATAGGTTTTCTGCATCTAATCCTTACGGTTTTTTTGCTCTAATAATTTTTTTCATTTTTACTCTAAAATCCAATACTAAAAAGTTATTTAACGTACCGCATTTTAATTTCTTTAAGACAGCGCCCTCTATTTCATAAAACAGATGGAAAATATCAAGTTTACAATTGATTACAGACTCTTATTTCATTATAATTATCGTATTTTTATTGTAATACAGTTCTTTCACTTTGTTGTAATTAACAATATCTTAAAATTGATTCTATGTGGTTTACAAAAGAAAACATCAGTGTTTGTAAATAATTACCTTAATGTAAAAATTATTGTAAAAATATACAAATAATAAATTAATAATCTAACGAATAAATGAAAATTGGCGAATTTCTTTTGTTCAAGTATTCCGATTTTATTAAATCAAATGTTAGTTAAGACAACTGAAGCTTGGGAACTACCTAGAATCAATTTTAAAGCATTCTTAATTAAAACAAAATAAAAGAACTGTATTATAACAAAAATATGATGATTATAATGTAATAAGAGTCTGTAATCAATTGTAAACTTGATATTATCCATCTGTTTTATGGTGTTGTCTTAAAGAAATTAAAATACGGTACATTAAATAACTTTTTAATATTGATTTCAGAGTAAAAATGTAAAATATTTATTATAGCAAAAAAACTGTAAGGATTAGATGCAGAAGACCCATAACAAGATTGAAGACGACCATGAACACTATCTATTCGTGAAAAGAGATAGGGGGGGTTGCATTTAAAAAAATTGAATAACGGCAGTTTGAAACTCTCACAATTACACAGGCTTGAACATTTGAAAAAACAAATGAAACTAAATGAATTTATGTCTAGGTGATTGCTTATTCTTTAGTGTATAACACTGCCGATTTTTATTGCCGTACGATAAACAATACGTTTACAGTTAGTATTTCAAGAGAAGTTGAAAATCAGACCGTTTTTAATAAAATATTAATTTACTCTTTTAAATAAATATAAATATAAATATTTTATGCGCAACTGTTTAGAGGATCGATTGTTATGTCTTTCTATAAGAAAATACACAGGATGTTCCATTTAAAAAAGTCCTGCTACATGCTGCCATTACTTTACGTATCACTCTGTATGTACCAAAATAATTTTAGGTTATAGTGCTCAATAGGTAGAATGTCCTTGTGGAAGAAAAAAATTCTATCTCGTTCTATAAATGAGCTATGGAAGAAAGGGGGCTTAATAACTCACCCTGTATACGTAATCAACGCTTTCTCAATTGGTGCACGTGCACACAGGGTCACAAGCCTTACTATCATTTTGTCTGGAAATAATTCTCAAAAACAGATGATACCCATCTTCCACATTAAAAAAATATTATATTTGCTTTTGTAAATCAATTATAATTTATTTAAACAAAAATTCTTCTCAAGACAAATGACAACCCTGTGTAAGAAGCCTAATTTTGGAAATATTAAATATTTACAATTAATTGAACGAACAGTTCAGAAAACCATTATAAATGTTGACATTCCATAGCTTCTCAATGCTTATACAGGGTCTCCCAAATAGAGTGGCGTATTAAAAGTTTTCGGGGACGAGACTATACAAAAATTCTGAAAATTAGTGCACTGCCCTAAGGGAAAGCGATCTTTCAGATTAAAATATTTCACTTTTATATCACTTCCGGTTATACCGGAAGTCGCCGTTAACTTTCTTATTTTAAATGGAATGCTATACTTTTTATTGCAAATTCTGATTTTACACATTATTTTAAATAAAAAATGTTAAGGCTTGCTACGAATAAGTGCATTCGTAATTAATTAACAGAATAAAATATACAATCATTGATAACAAGAAAACTAAAAGATATAGGTATAGGGAATGCTAATACCAATCGATGTAGAATTTGATTCTGTATCTCATGATATGAAAATATACAGGGTGTTCCATTTACGGAAATTGAGTTTTGGGCAGTTAAACATAGTGACCACCCTATGAATTTTTCAGGAATAATTAGGATATGATTTGAAAGTGTGAACATTATACTTTTAAACGACATGTCACTTCTTTAAATTTGAAATTGGCGTAAATACATTGTCTTAAATAAAAGGTCACCAAAACAATTTTTTTAAATAAATTTGAAGATATCTCAAAATCGGTTACATGTAGGTATAGGGAAGCCTTAACATTTTTTATTTAAAATAATGTGTAAATTCAAAATTTGCAATAAAAAGTATAACATTCCATTTAAAATAAGAAAGATAACGGCGACTTCCGGTATAACCGGTGAAAATATTTTAATCTGAAAGAACACTTTCCCTTAGGGCAGTGCACTAATTTTCAGAACTTTTGTATATTCCCTTCCCCGAGAACTTTTAATAGGCCACTCTATTTGGGAGACCCTGTATAATAACAAATTCTGCGTTAATATGATTATGATATCACATTAGAATAAACATTTTATGAAGACGAATATTCTTGTAAAGCATTTATTAAGTCAAGTATGTTAATATTTTAGATTTTCATATTGAGAAATAAGAAATGTATAGTTTTTCATTTATGAGATTATTAACATACATTTGCATCTGCCACATTTTGCAATCGTGTTTGATTTCCTTTCATATCATGTCAACCAAGTTGACGGTGAACGAAGTCTAAAAGTATGTCATTAGAGTTTTAGATTGCTCAAGTTTCTAGAATTTTAATTAAAGTCGAAGAAACTGAAAGAGAAATATAAATTAGGTTGAATACTTCTGCACATGTATGGAATGGAACGATTATAGATTGATGAAATTAATTACAGAGTAGGCATACCTTCGTATATGTGTTAGATGTAATGAAATATGGACAGTGATAGATTAACACGTATTAAAACAATATTGTAATGTATAGCAGCATTGTCTCAATTTGTGTAATATTGAATTTATACCGAAATTTCTGCGACACATCAATAACACTCATTGTGCTAATTACAATTAGCTGATTTAGTTGCGAACCGACCCAGCTATTGACCCATCCTTTAATTTCCATCATTACGTTTAATGGCGTAAACTTAACAGAAAAAGTAAATTGATTTAGCTAAATTATTGTTATGACAACCCTAGTGCAGGGCATATTTCATAGTAAATGGGCATAGTTGCAGCCAATAACTACAATTACGGTAGTGACAAGGCGAGATACATGACCGTCCCAGACCATTAGTTATCGGACAAGTCTCCAATTAACATTTGTGATAACGACGATGAACCGCTGGCTCGAGTACAACCCCCACAGGAAAAATTAAAACCAAGATCACTATCTTAATTGTCACACACGTACATACAGCACCATCATAAATCATATTTATAAAAAATATTTTCAGTCTTTAATTGAAACATTATTGAACTACCTTATATTTTACAATCGCCTTCATATTTATTACAGATATCAATTTTGAATAGAAATCGAATCAAATAGAAAATCTTCACATTGATTTTTTGTGCACTATTTACTTTCGTGCGTTTATCATCCGCATGTTTACTTACGCTATGTTAATTTTGCTTGAGCCATTTCATTTTAAGTCGACGGTAAATGATTTGCGCCTGATATTCTCATTATTCCATAGCAATTTTGCTTGTAAATTGCGCGTGCAATTGAATATAGCAAATGAATTAGAGCTTTAATGTTTCTAGGCAGCAAAATTAATGAAACTTAACAATGACTTATTTGGTGTGAAGTATTGGACTGTTCTTTTTATACTTTATTACCCTCTAGTTCAATTAGCATGTGATTTTGAATTTGAAATTAAAAATTTCTTATCAAATGCTTGTACTGATTTTCTATGGAATTTTCCTGTGGAGCTTGTATACGTGACTTTATATTTTCAAATATATTTTTTTGTTAATTTGAATAATCTGTACGAGTTGTTTTCTGATACTTTTGTTAATTTAGTAGTATACAGGGTGATCAGAAATTAGTGGATTCGGAAGTCATAGTTGCTGCCTAATTAAGTGTTATTACTAGGCCGCGGAAAGTTCGTATGAAACGTCACCGAATGTTGCACCTCCAAACAGACGATCGCAGTGCAGGTTCGTAACAGACAAATGTATGAAACTAATGGCGCGTGTTTCTCGCTCAGTAGTGGGGCGAAATAAATGTTTATCCCGTGCCCTGGTTATGAATACCAATGCCCTGTCCAAAATATGAAATCTCTATAAAAATAAATATAAAGAAAAGAAATTTCAAGTGATATAATAATTAAAGTATGCTTTTTCTAAGGGATTAAACAAATTACCATAAGTTTTTGTCGTCAGTTGTATTTACGATTGATACGATTACTTACTCTCTTTTTTTTAATTCGCTATTACTTTTACTTGTATCATCCATTCTAATGGACTTGTCAAACAATGTTCGCTTATACTGTCTAAATTGAGTAGTTCCGCTATTTTTGACATTAAGTTTGGCCGTTGATGTAACTTCCTGAAGTTTTCTATATACAGCTTTTCGCATGAAAATGGCAGTCTCGTTTCGTTTCTTTGTAAAAATTACATTTGCTGTGCGTGGTTTTCAAGCGTTTAAAGGTTTTGTGCATGTACGAACATTTTGCAAGCGAAATAAGCATAATCATAGTGAATTACTATTGAACTTTATATTTACACGCAAATAAACGTTTCAATAAATCATTTCGTGGCTATAGAAAAGCGTGCAAGTATAAAGTAAAACGATAGAGATCTTAACATATGTGGGAATTAGACGTAAGGGCAATAAATAAAGAGCACTTAAGACGTCAGTCTGCATGAAAAAGAGGCGAGGCCTATAGCGAGATCGCCGATATGTAACAAAATCTGACGTCGAAAGTCACTAATTACCCGTGATATATCACTATATAAACAGCGGCTGCAGGCAGGCCAACGCTCAGAGTGTTAAAACACTGAAATATATTAGTTCCTGAGTCGACTTCATTTACATGACGCTCGTGTAGACGCCCATATTTATAATAGTTATCTAGTAACACATAGGTAAGAATTATTCATGGATTTGCATATAGTTGTCATATATCATACAAGGCTTTGTGTCTTTCATCGCGTTCTAGGCGATTTTTTAATCTTTGTAATTAAAATGAGTTTCCTCCGCGCATGAGGATATATGTTGATAGCTTCTGCTATGCTTTGTGCCTCAAAAATTCTCCATCGATTCTCGCATACATTTATTATTCATGTCACTACCTCGGAAACGTACGACAAGAGTTGCTCTACTGCGATTTTGATACAGATATGAACTGTTGCACTTAAGAAAATACCACTGTCGTATATCATTAACTCTAAAACCGTGAAAAAATATATTAAATTTGAAGTTCGCTTGTTGCATCATTTCATAAAGAAAAAAGCTCAAAGTTTGAAGTAGAAGTAAAAAAGAATTCTTTTTTACTTACATTTTTTAATGTAATTCATTTTTTAATGAATTAAGTTATTTAATTTAATTCTTGTTTACTTACATTTTTTATCACAAATTGACACATAAAAAAGCTTAAGAAAACTATTGTCTGCGTGAGTTATTTTTATTCTACAATTTTAGTATAATTTTGTTTCTGACAGATAAAAAAATAATACAAACAATTTAAACTAATCCAAATTTATCATAAAAATTGGTTTTCTCGGACGGCACAGAAAGAGAACAGGAATAGTGAAGTAGTGAAGAAATAGAATGAGTGTGAATTTGTTCCAAAAGGAGGAGGATAAGAGGAATAAAATGGTTATTTGAAGTACAGTTGCACGTAGTCAATATCAAAAGCTTTAAAAAACAATATAAAATATATAGGTTGTGTTAGTTCTTTTTTCTCTGAAATGAATTAAAAATCAGTTTCTTAATTACAGATTCAATATTTTTCTAAAAAAACGTATATGATTATTAAAGACCTGAAATGAAACTTTTAAAGGGGACTGACTCCTAAGAATGTAAAACAAGCTTTCTATTAAAAAACACTGTTCATTTTTTGAGTTTGCTTGACAAAAGTTTAATATTTCATTTTAAATAAGACATTAGTTGTTAATATAATTGTTTAAAAGGGTATTTCTTTTATAAAAGTGGATTTTCACATTATTTTTTTCCTTAAGAGAGGTTACGTTAATTATGAATCTTACAGGAATACATTAAATTCAAGATTAGCGGTCACTGTTATTTATTTTAGACTGAGTTTTTGTTGAAGAAATGGAAGAAGAGACCAATATGTAATTTATGGAAAATATGTTTCAATATCTTACTTACTTTTACTACTTATATTTCTTGATACAGTTTCTGCTTATTGTTTTTCTAGCTGACTGATTTGGACAACCATTCCCTACACGCATAACCATTTCCTGAACTTTGAAATCTATTTAGAAGCCACGTGTGAAAGATTTTATTTTTTATCTCAACTACAAACAAATATTTTCCAAAAAATTGAGTGTTTCAAAATAGAGAAAATTTGATAATTCACTTTAAGATTTATGATTCATTGATATTGTTTATGGAACCAAAAATTAAGAAATATTTATCTTCTTATATATTTCTTTCCATCCGATTAATTTAAACTTAAGTGCACTAGTTTTTACGTGCTTTGAATTTTAAACAATTGAACAATTAAATATAGCAATTTTTACGTTTTAGGACTTCGAAAGATCCATTTCTCTGTTTTCTCTGCGAGTACAGTAGTATTTTAATCAGCATAGCAATTTTAGAATTTGGAAAATTATGCGCACTTGCGTAAATTATATATAACAAGAGCAAATCGGTGATGTAATGCATACACCTCCTCGCACGCTTTGATCCCATGCCAAATATCAATAACTGCTTACCACAGAAATACCTTTAAACTTTTTACAGAATAAAAATACAAAATACATATACTGTCAACTATTAATAATATCGCTACTGTCCTGGAAAATTTCAAGGATTTTTGCACCGCCGTAAAAGTATCAGGTGTTGAAAGTAAAACGCATTAGCGATTAAACATTTACGTACGCCGAAAGACATTAAAATTAAATTAAGATTAATAATTAACAATTTTTTAGACTTTAGCTTCGATGGTGGAGGTGGGTAAGTGGTGATGAGTTTTTTGAATTTTTTTTTAAAGAAATATTCGCGGCGTGCATTAAAATACATTCCCTGTATTAATCAAATGAATTTCTATTGAAGTGTATGACATTGCAGATGCAACGATATGATGATGCATTCTGGAGAGCATTTCAGAATTACGTTTCTTCATTGTTATATGCATATGAAGGGTCTCGATGAAACGCTGCCTCTCTCTGTGCGGGAATACTAATCAAATCCGATTTGTTTGAACGGGCAAAATGTAAAAAGGTTTTTATAATGAAGTGCTTTCTACACGTCGTGTTATATTTTTGTTCTGCTTTTGGTTATTGAATATGATTGTGTTCGTACGTTTTTGTGTCCGCAGTATTAAAAATTAAAAAAAAAAGAGGAAACGGAATAGTATTTTCGTTGCCAATTGCAAATTTGCAGCGGGCTTACCAACCAACCACGATTAATTGCTAGAAATTTTTCAAGAGATTTTACATTGATTTTTTTATTTTCGCTTGTTCAAAGCATTTCGTTTTTAATTCATACGTAGTTTAAATTGTACGAACCAAAATTTTATGTTCTCAAAAGATTAAATGAAAATGTCATATAAGATAATCTAACAAAAAATCTGGTCCATCCATAAAATTGTTTACAAGTAATTATATTCGCCCATTTTTCATTATTCAATATAATTTATTTTAATAAAAACGTTTAATTTTAAATTAAACAACAGAATGTTATTCTCGCTTTCAGAGAAAAGTGTAAAGTTCTCATTGAAGAAAAAAGATAAATGGAAAGTATACAATGTATACACGTATAAACGTAAAAAGTAAAATAATGAATTATGCAGCAGAATTTTCTGTGAAGTGGTACAGTGCATCATCACGAGCCATGCATTATTAGTAATTTACATATGTTCTTCCAGGCAGTTGTGTTATTTCATTTATTGTAGCTGTGAGCGTTTAAAATGTCAGCCTCCACTCAATTTAACTTATTAATTTATCTTGAGTCACTACGATTATTACAATTATATCATGTTTTAAAATTTTCATGGTTGATTTAGCGTTTTGTTATTGTGACGATTTGTCAGCCTTTAATGCGCATTTGCATAATGCCACTCTTGTTAAAAATTTAAATGGAATTACGTCGGCGATATCCAATCCTATCCCGTTTATTAATAATTATAGCACAATGGTGAACCAGTTCCTACCAAGGATTTCTGTTTAACAACGTATCATTTTCTAAACACTATATCTTTATTTCAAAATATTTATTTATAATTACGTTAAGGTTTTGAAACGATTGAACTTGATTTAATACTTCTAGCAATATAAGGTAATGGTAGCAAAGAAGAAAGAACACATTATTAGGTATCAAACATTTATTTATTGCCTATATTTTTGTTTTATGTTTTACAATTGAATGAAATAGGCTTATTCTGCAAAAGCATATTAAATTATTAGTAATAACAATAATAAAGTTCATCTGTTCATGCTGTTCTAATAAAGAACATACAAAAATATAAAATATAAAAGTTAAATGTTGTATATAAGGTTTCCTTTGATAGAATTCTTCGATGTTCCAGAAGGATTCCTTCGTATTTGCTTTACCGCTACATTGAATTTAGTTCTCTTCATGTTTTTCATGGTTTCTGGTAATTTATTATATAACTTAATTGCATAATAATTTGTATTTTGTTGTCTTTTTTTTTACCGTGCGGTACGGGATTACAAAAATATCTTTTATTTTGTAGCATAAATTGTAGTCATGATTTCATCATTAATGAAAAGTAACTTTTTGTACTAATTATTATTGCAATTATTGATCGAAGGACAGTTGATAAAAACATCGACTTTTGACAGTTTCTTCAGAAAACTGTCAAACGTACAGCGACCTGCAGTTCATTCTTTTATCGTATATGCCGATCAATCGATCGATAAGTCAAAGAACTATATATCTATCTCCTCCTAACTTTCATGAAACACGCTTACTGCTTTTGTCATGTCATGTCATTTCGTCATATGTTTTCTTAACTCAGATCTATACGATCGGTATATACCTAAATAAAAAATGAACTATATCGACTTGGCCTGGCCACTACTGAGTATGCGTTTATCGTGAGTAAATGAAGGATAGAATAGTAGAAAGCGCATGAGTAAACGAAATAGCTACATCAATCGACGTTGCCGACTGATAACGCGGGCCACGCTCCGGCCGCAGCATTCGTACCTTCACACGCAACATTGTCATATCTCTATTTCATTTCCTCACAAGTTTCAATGAGCCTCTCCTTCATTTACTCACAAAAACCGTATGCGTAGTCCTGGGCAGACCAACTGTGTATGTAGTGTATGTGAGCAGAAGAAGAAACCATCTCTTCAATTACGTTTTTTGCAAATTGTAAAACGAGCAACAACTGTAAGCCGACTGCAGTCGCAATTGCCAAGAGAAATGTGTACGCGATGACGCCTCACCTAAATCTTACACAGCTCAAGAATACTCTCAGAGTATCTCAATCTTCTATTATTACATGAAGTTGAAACAGGCTGAGAAAGCTCTTAAAGTGCTCTAAAGCAAACCTTTTAAAAAGTTATCGTAAAATTTCTGTAAAATATTGTTCATTTAATATACATGTCAAGAACTAATTCTTTTTTTGGTCTTTCTAGAAAATATTTCCACTTGTGTTCTTTTTAATGTGTTGACGCTTAATATAATTTTGAAAGAATGTGAAAATCTGAAAGGGAGTGATGAATAAGAAAAATGAAAAGTATATGTTCAGAGCTGCGAAAACGAAATAACTGAGGGTGACTGGCAAAAGAAACTTATGAGTTAGAGTAAAGAATGATGACGTATATCAAATATACGGAATAAAAACCAAAGGGATGTTAAAAGAATGAATAAAAATGAAATTAAGTCTATGGGTAGGTTCATCGACCACGAACATTGCTTCCCCAAGAAAATTAATGCTGTTACAAGAAATCGAAATTGAAAAAAATAAAAATAAGAAATGGTAAAGAGAAAAAAATCAAATATAAACAATCATGAGAAAATGGAAAAACGTAATTGGTTATTGTTAAAAGTTGAAAACTGGATTGGACTATGGAAATATTTTTCAGGTCTTTAATTAAATAACATATGTCAAAAACTCTAAAACTCCATTTTAAGGATTTTGGTAATCAGCTTAAATACTCAGTGACGTGTTTTTCGAAAGAGCCACGTTGCAGAAATAGATTATAGAGTGAAAACAGAAGAGATGAGATCTTGACAGTCGCAGTTTTAGTCAGAGAAAAGAAAAATACATCTATTGTCCACTTTAGTTTGAAAAATTTTGCCTGTTTATTATACAGGATGTTATCGAATCGCGTGGAAAATTTCACAGGGTGGTAGATTTGATCAAGACGATCAAAATTGTTATTTAATATGATGTCATATGCGGATTTTGGTGGGGTGTTGCAAGACGTACATTTATTCGTTTATTCGAAATTTAAAGTAACAAATAAATTTATTTTCGCGAAACTAACGTAAAAATTTAATAAAAAAACATTGTAAATCTTTTTCCCAATGGGAATATTACTTGGGACGCAGGAATTTCCATGCTTCAAGTCGCATTTTTATGTAAGTTTTTGAAATTTAATATCTTCTTTCTGGAAAACGAATACATGTAGGACGCCATGTTATATACATCATTATTTGCAGATCTAGTTTACAGATCATCTTTCGTTGGGCGTTGGGCGATTATGATATCATTTTTTGATCGTCTTGATCCAAGCTACCACCCTGTGAAATTAGTCCACTCAATTCGATAACACCTTATATAAAGGCAGTCAAAATGGACAAAATTGAAGCAAAACATATCTAACATATTTCAAAAATATTAAATATTAAATCTTTATAGAATATTTATTTCTACATGATGCATGAAATTAAATCTAACAGCGTTTTGCATTCGCTGCTCTAGAGCACTCTTAGAGTATTTTCATCTTGTTTCAACCTCATGTAATAATAGAAGATGGAAATACTCTGAGAGTGCTCTGGAGCAGCGAATCGGAAACGCCATAAAATTAGTTACTGGATTATCTCTGATGAAACATTTCCTTTCTGTAGTAAACCATGAAATGAGTTTTTAAATGAAATTAAATAAAAGTCCAAACAATCTACCTATTTTTTTTTTAATTAGTATACATAGATTTCTTAATTTTATGAATGCATATTGTATAAGTTTTTAAATAAAAAACTTATCTTCGCTTTTTAGGATTGTGTTTAGGATTGTTCTTTGAAACACATTCTCTTTATTAAGCTATTACTGAATTTTGTAATTTTTTTGTGTAATATTTATATGTTTAATGTTCATAGGCTGCAAAATTCAGTCGTTTATTAAAATTATACAGATCATAAAAGCCCTTTGACTTATTGATGGATCGATCGGCATATAATAAAAAAATGAACTGTTGAATATTTTAAAAAGTACTCTTTTTGCATAATTTATTTTCATTGTGGAATATCATATTTGAAAGTACCTACATAAGTTGGGTTATTACTAAAGCAAGAATTAGGTAACTGCAACTGTATATATAGTTCAGCAAGAAAAATGGAATTTAATTTGTAACTGCACACCAGAGAACAACCTTGTGAAACGATTTCAAAAGTGATTAACTTTTAATTATAAACGCTTTTTTAAACGCAGCCATCGATAATAATATAATAATTTTATTATTTATGTTTCGTAGACCGGTGTGTTAGTTGAAAAGATAATAGCTATATTTAGCCTTTTGAATAATTAATGAATAAGCATTTTAATAATGCAATATATCCTACTGATCGTATAATTATTAATATAAATTATAGATATAATAATTACTCCCGAATGTATATGAAAGGCTGAGCGATGAGGAGAAAAAAACGTAAATTAATCGTGAGATACGTTGGCAAAGGCCTTTAATAATTAATCCGGATATTTTAATGTTAATTGACTTGTCGTGTTAAAATATTCATAGTTTTAATATAATATGCCGCGTATTTAGCGCCATAAAATCAATACCCGCCGTAATTATTTTGTCAAATGTAATTGCGTTAAAATATAATAACAACATATGCAAATGATCCACATAAAATGCAAGGTGTCCATTTGTAACAAAGGTAATATTTTAGTGGCGTTTTTACCTTAGATAATTACAGCTTTTCAAATTTATTACAAAATATTTCATGTTGTACATTTTCAACCATTTGCGAGTCTCGGAAAACGTATAATTAAAACTGTAATTATAATATACTTTCACAATGTACAGATACGGACCAGTTAAGTACTGACTGCTACTCAACAACGCTATTGAAATGTATATACATTATGATAATTTTAAATCCTTTACAACAGGAAACTTATGAATATTTTGACCATTATAAATGTTTCCACTGACAAAAATACTGAACAACCGGATTATCTGCTTTGATTTATCGTAACGTTTATTCCATATGTCTTAAATAATTTCTTATTAAAACTTTCACGTTTTAGAATCAAATTTGAATGTTAAAAAAACAACTGACTAACAGCACTTTTCGTAAGTTCTAATAAATATTTAATTATGTCCCCCTGATTTTTTTTTTCGTACAAAGCAATCGAGGTCGCGTACCAAAAACACAAAAAATCCAACTCTTTGGACTTTCAGTGTGGTTTAAAACTTCGAGGAAGATCAATTTGTGTCCGACGAAATCTTGTGCGTCGGGGCACAAACAAACCATAAATACGAGTAAAGGAAACGCTCCGTTACGATTCCCAGAATTGTCAGTACTTAATAAAACACGAATAATTTCAGTCTCAATCTTAAACTTTCTACTCGTGTTTACCGACATGGTAACAATGAGTTAAATAAACGCTGTAAAACGATTTCGTTCCCGGAAAATGTCATAGAGCATAGTAAAGTGCGACCGTAAAAGCCATAATAATGAACTTTCCCTTCTTTATCTCTTCGCTCGTTTCAGGCTTTGTTTTATTTCTCAGCTGCTTTAGCTGCATCGAATTTACATATTTTTATACTGCACGTATGCGGATTTGTAAAACTTCTAAAAAATTCAAAAGAAATACCCTATTATTATTTCTAAAATATTATAAAAAAATATGTTTTATGAATATTTTCCAATTTAATATGAGTTTCTCTTTCTCTTATTTTTTTATTTTTTTCTTTGAAATATGTAAATAAATTATATATTAATCTTCATGTATAACTACCAATTTCAACAAAAAATTCAAAATTCACTTCAGAAATTATTTTGCTTGTGACATACGAAAATAAGTGAAACTTCTTACAAAAAATGAAGAAAATTAATTTGTCACTTTTAATAAAACAACATCTTCATTGCAAAATGCTAAATAATCAATCGACATAATAAAAAATAACATGTAAATACAATATAATATAGTATGCTTATAATATAGTACTAAATATATAGTACTAAGAAAATCAAAATTACAGTGAAACTTCATTTTTAATTATTTTTTTTAAGTAAAATGTAGATCAAGTTCTAATTGAATAATTTGATCCATCCAACTTTGTAACTTATTGAAAAATGTGAAGACTGAATTATTTTTTTAACAAAAAGCACATATTTTGTAAAGTTTCAGTTCTTGCTTATGCTTATAAAGTAATTTCTGTTTGTTATTTGATAACGCTTGTCTTTGTTTTACATCTAAAAATAATATTAGTAAGAGTTGTGTTTTGTACGAATTAATTTTTGACCTTCAAACATGTTTTTACATAGAAAAATTGTGAAATTTATGTAAATATTTGGCTTATTATATTCGCTTTTGAAATCAATTAATTTCTTGACAGGTGTGACATATTAAGAAACTTATCTGTTTATCGACAAGCAAAATCAATTACAAATGTAACTGATATCATCTTTAGTGTAACCTTAATTAGTCGTTTTTCTCTTTTTTAAATTCTTCGAAATCGTATAATATAATTACATTCTATTCCTTAATTCACTTTGCAATCATTTCTCTCATACATTACTGTTACTTATTGTTAGATACGGTGATATTCTAACTTCAATGTTTGCGAACAAGAAGTACATTTTAAAAATAAAACTTTACTTGTAATTATAAGAATTCCTGATTACTGAATCTTTATCTCTGAAGTTGCGAATAAGAGCCAGGATATTTGTTATAAATTATAAGAACAGATGTATGTTACAATTATTTATACTGTGTGTTTCTCATATTTTACAGGTAGCGGTATACTAACTTTTTTTACTTTAAAGGAAATAAAATTAGCGAAAATTTTTGCATAATTTTTCTTAATACATAGTTTTTTAATTATTCACTAATTAAAGCAGTTCCTTTTTCGCTGTATAACAAAATTTTTAATTCGTTCTATAATCTATTTATTTTCTTACAGAATTTGTTACGTTATTAAATTTGATCAGATTTATCATTAACGTGTACTGTATCTGATAAGAACTTCATCGACTCACGGAAATAAAATGGAAGCCATCTATTATCCGATATACATAATTCCTAATTTGAATATAACTGTCTGCTAAGGGCAAGTAAAAAGCGACGCAAATAAATTTATAATTTATTTGAAAAACAGTTTGTTTTATTCATTTTTTTGCAATTTCCTCAAGATCCTCCTCAACTATTTTAGTTGTCTTATTCAATCCTATCTACGAATTTTGTCGTATTCGTCCGCTACTATTCTTTCTCATGTTTCCTTGTGCTCACTACAATCTTACTATAAAAATGTAGACAAAAGTTTTGAATTATTTTTATGAAGTTTATTTTACAGATTTATTTAGGTATAGAGGGTGCCTCAGAAAAACTATTCCTAACTTTCAGAAGTAGTAGAGGTCATATAATTAAGCAACTTTTATTAATAAAGATGTGGCCGGAAATGTTTCCGCGTCAAGTTAAAATGAAATAAAGAAAATGAGGACTAGAAACAATCTCGATGTAAGAAGTAACTTTTATATTCATTTCTGGTAGCTAGAAAATTTTAATTAATCTCAATTTATTGAGAAAACTTGAAAAATTATAAGAAATGCTCAGAATTAAACCCACTATTTTGGATGCATAGGTTATGACGACGTATGATTGAACGATGGACTCTTCGAAATATCTGAGGATGATTACAAATGGTATCAAAATAATAATAATAATAATAATAATAATTCGAGCCACTAATTCCTCTTCTGTGTTGCATTTAATATGACCCCCAAATACAAAATTGAATTGGAATCACAACTCGGGATCGTACCAGGCAAAGGATGAGGACAATCGCTGGATTGGGAAATATGGTCCTTTTCCTTGGTCATCACGATCGCTAGATATAACTCCAATTCAGTTTTACATTTGGGGTCTTATTAAATCGAACGTCTATGCCGACACAGAAGGGGAATTAATGGCTCGAATTATTCTTGCTTTTGATTTGCTTAGTGATCGTCCTCAGATATTTCGAAGAATTCGTCGTCAATCGTACTTAATTGTAACTTATGCATCCAAAGTGGTAGCCTTAATTTTCTTATAATTTTTCAAGTTTTCTTAATAAATTGAAATAAATTGTAATTGTATAGCTAACTGAAGTAAGTAGAAAAATTACTTTTTACATCGAGATTGTTTCTAGTCCTCATTTTCTTTATTTTGTTTTAGCTTGATGTGCAGACATTTGCGGACACAACTTTATTAGTAAAAGTTGCTTACTTACATGCTCTCTCCTACTTCTGAAAGTTGGGAACAGTTTTTCTGAGATATCCTGTAGAAAACATCCTTTCCGATAAGGAAATTATCCGTCACCTTCACAAATCAACTCCATAACTCATTGTAAACATTGTTTTGAAAATATTTAATTTTATTTTTCTGGAAATATTAATTGTTTTTTCTGTTTTAGGTAAGTGACTTCACAATTTTTTAATCAATACTTCACTAAGGTAAGAGTTACATGGCAATATAATATCGATTTATTAAAATATCACCAGAGAGTGGAAGACCTTAGGATTTATTTAAAGTCATCCAAGCCATAGCAATTGAATCTAAATTATTTTTACGGAATTTTGTATGTACACATATTTTATATTGACTTATTTACACTCGTCTTATGAATGACTTATTCAAAGCAAATTGCCGACTGCTGATATAAAAATCCTAAAACTAGTCGCTGTCTAGATAACACTGTCTGTTTGATAATATCTATTACATTATTACATTCATGTTTGAAAATATACACTGCATTAATACTGTGTATAAGTAGGTAATCCTAGTTTTATTTTAAATAGTTCTAGTTTCAGTTCTGTGAAAATGAGGTTCACAAGAATTACTTTAAAGTAATTCGGAAGAAACATACATATTAAAAAACTGAAATAGAAAATCTATCGGCACAAATTAAATAAAGAAGCCATTAACGAAATAACTATAAAGAGAAACAATATGAAAACAACTCCTTCGATTTGTTTAAAATTATTTGCTCGGTTCTTCGGCAATGTATTCCTTAGCTAAAAGCATGTCATGATTTATTACTAACTTCAACCAGTCACGTTTATGTGTATAAATACCGAAGTTTCTTTTCCGCGCCATTACAGCAATAAAACAACTCCGTTTAAATAATAATGGAAGAAGTATAAAATGAAATCGTGGAAAAATTTCACACACGTACCGTATTATTAGAGAATATGGAACATTACATAGCAGTCGGCCAACGTTGTGCTTATTACGTCTCGGATTTAAAATATGCAAAAATTATATGGAAAACATTAGAATTAATGCGTCCTCATGCTGTGATAAAGTTTCAAGAATCTGTTGAGTCCATGACGTTTAATGACAGCCTTGCTTTCAAAAGTTTCGACTGTTTAAAAGAACAGTCTTTGTTTCCTGTCCGTAATTATTGACGATTTTTAAGTTCCAGGGAATATTATTTATATATAATGACCCCTCGCCTTTAGATACATATAATTAGGAGCTATAAAAATACGTTTTACTGCACCGACCTAATAGCGGAAAAGTAATGATATCCTTTTATTTCTATTTGTATTATTTTCTTCGGTATGTCGACAGTTATTTCAGTTTCTAGTATTACACCATTATTTTCACATAATTACTTCATTTCGTCTGTGTTTCAGTTTTTACGTTGGTAATTTTTTGGTGGTAAATCCATAACACGAAGTACACTGCAAAAATATTCATACAATACATATAACAACGACAGTATTACTGTAACAAAGCAATATTATTCCCCAAACAAGTTGTCAATAACTTGACGATCGACGTTTCACTCTATCGATTTGATGTCTCTTTCAAGATTAACCGTTCAGTCAAAATTTAGAATTGACCAAATGTAAAACTTCTTCATTGCGCATAATTATTACTGTTTTGGACCCGAATTTCAATACTACCGGAACAAAGCTCATATTAAAAATTTAGTATTGTATAGAAAAAGTGAGCAAATGAAAATCAGATTAGAGTAGGCGGTGCAATGTCTGTGATTAACTGAATTAATTAATGTAAAACATTCATGGACTGTCAAATTTATTGACTTTTTATTTAATCACAGACATACATTTTCTTTGCACCGCCTATCTGATTTTTATTTGCTCACCGTTTACATATGTCCAAATAAATTTCTGATAAAGGTAGGCCATGGAAGATAAATTATTACATTATTTACATTAAAATATTGTCCAATTCTTGAGTAGTTAAGTAAAATTGAAGTTTAAATGGCCATATCTTACAGCTTGATATGTCACTAACTTCAAAAACCTACCTTTTTCAAAAATTTATTTGGACATATGGTATCATTTATTACGTTTTAAACGTCCAAGAAATCATCGTTTTCCTGAAATAATGTTTTAATAATTCTATTGTAATTTCAAAGTCGTGATGTAATTTTATAGCAGTAACAATTGGTACAAATTTGCTGTATGTGATTCAGTATTGTCTCCCGATAGAATATCAAAAAACAATATAATTTTTTTTTCCAAAAGTGAATAATAAAGGAGTTATAAGCCCTGAAAGAGAGGTGGAAAATATTGTTTCTTTAACAATATCTTCTTGATCCTTCAAGTTATCAAACTAATACCCTAAACTCAGGTATAAGGCACCTGACTGCGCATTTATAACGTATTTATACGTCTAATTGCATTTTGTTACCATAAAATACCGAAAGTAACCCCCCTCATACTACCCCTTAAAAGGGAAGAAGGATTTGACAAATGTGTTCTAAATGTCCAGTTAGGTACCTTATATCTGAGTTTCAAATATTAGTTTGACAACTTAAAGAATTCTGAAGATATTGCCAAAACAACAATACGTTTCACCCTTCTTTCAGGAGATTGTAGCTCCCTTATTATTGACGTTATTTTTTTATATTCTTTTCACTCTGAAGACAATTTTGAATCACCGTATACATGAATAAGTATTACACGTAATATTCTAAATTTTTACATAAACCTATTTCAATTTATCCCATGAAATGACACTCTCACATTATCTAGTTTTTTGTATTAGTGGGTTGTTACATGTTAATGTAATTTTACGCTAATTTTTACAGTAACTATTAAATAAACGTGGAACTTCACAGTTACTACAGAACAAAAATATAATGATACAATTAAATACATACTGATAACTTCACACATTGTAGGAGACAATAGTTCAATGTTATTGCTACCGTATTTAATTAAATAACGAATAATGAATAAGCCCGTAGGCAATTTGAATATTAAACAGTTAGAAGTTATCACTTTGTACTGAACAAAGTACACAAAATGTATTTAAAACAATAGTATATTGTATTAGAATACAATAAAACAATCGAAATTGAATATTACTGTGTCGTCGCTTTAATGTTGTGATACAAATTTATACAATGAATTATAATAATCGACTATGAAATGCAAGAAACGATTTGCCTGCCTGCCTGGTTGTAACCGTACATAGTACTCATTGTTTAAATTGATATGCAGTGATAGTAATTCCAACAATAACTTTCTGCAGTAAAGGAAAATCATATTATGTGACCTAAATCATAGTATGGGAGGCGCACGTTATATGCAGCTAACGCCCTTGTGCATGTTTAGACGTGTGTACGAATGGCGAACAAAAAGGAAATAAACTTCGATATTAATCCGTTCGGTGATAAATTCGAGATAGGTAATTTACATTTGTGCAGCGAAGATTGCTAATAAGTTATTCCAAGTACATTTACATATCTCTATTGTTATAGGATGGCAAGTGTAGGATATAGTTTAATTAGTTCATAAGTTCGTACGTTTCCTCGATTTGCGAGTGCTTCTCAAGTTTATCCGATCAATAAGGGACCAGAGTTTACCAAGTTTAGTGTTTGTTATATAAACAAACTACAGTCGCACCTATAATATTATTGCCTAGTACGATTCGAAAATGCTCACTCTGCTAAACTTTACTGAATGTGCTTAGATACAAGCTTTTCAAAATCGAAGAAACTTCTGTGTTTCCTAAATCTTCTAAAACCCAGCTAGACTGATTTACATTATGATTCCCAATTATGACTTCTGTTAAATACACTTTTTGTTTTATAATGAGTCCAGTCAAAATTGTATCGAGCACAATTCAGGAGTTGCTTTCCCGTAACCACGTTGCTACATTAGTGATGATTAGGTTATTTTAATATGTACATCCTATTTCATTTGAGGTTTTTGTTTACTTTTTAGGATACACATGAATGAACATAAGGTAGAACTTTATTAGATTTAAAAGAAAATATGTATGTATACCGGGTGTCCTTCTGACAATGAGACATACGGTATTTACATGGGAATACAGAATTTGCTTTATATTGTCTGCCTGAGTAAATTTCTATGAAATTGTAGGTTGTAGCTGGAAAGATTGTGGCATTCAAAGTGTTTTGATACTAAATTTATGCTATTTTCGTTGTTAGAAATTAAGAAAAAAAGAAATTTTTTTTCCGCACAAGCTTAATAGCTAGGTATTTAACAGAGATTATAAACGGGTCTCGTGGTCCAAATTATTTGCTCGTGTTTCGCAACTGTAGGGTCGCAAGATCAAATCCGAGTGAAGACTATTCTTTTTTTTATTACATATTTCTTTAGATTTGAAAAGATTTTCTTAAATGTTAATTAATTTATATTCTCTCAGCCTTTTCATAGAGCTACTTTAGACTACACGCAGCAGGAATTTGAATGTCTTGAAACATTTCCATCAATATTGCATGAGTATGACGATAACTACTTTCTTGAAAGTGCAGACGAATAACTAAAATTCTATTTTCTAAACTGAGGCTTTCCATCACTAGAATTACCAGGCAAAACGAAAAGTTACCTGATAAATAAGAATAATAAATGATGAATTTGATCTCATAAGCTGATCTAAAGTTATTTGAATATTAAAATACAACTTAAATAAAAAAGTTTTAAAAATTAAAATAAACAAAACAAGATTGATTGAATATTCCAACGTTTTAAAGAAAGAATTAAGTCTGAAAAAAGTGTCAAAAGTTAAAAAAAATTGTGATGGGCTGAGTTTGATCTCGCAACCCTACGGTTACGAAATTTGAACTTAAACACCTCGACCACGAGAATTATTAATTATTGTGGTTGCTAAAATACGCTATTAAGTATGAAAAAAAAATTCCTTTAATTTGTAAATAATTAATGCTTAAAATATCGTAAGTTTAATACCAAAATTCATATGAATTTACTCAGGCAGATAAAATAAAATATGTAATTTCTGTTTTCCCATGTTTATCGCTATGTCTCATTGTCAAATGGACAACCGGTATGTACGAGGGCATATGAAATAGTATTATGCCCACTGGCGATTAATTATTTTTATTTAAAGACGAAGACCGTATTCTGTATCTTTACGCTAAATTTTAAAAGTCTGCTAAAATCTTTCTTTTTAACCATCCTTTAAATTGTAAAACGTTATTTGGTATTCTACCTCATAAAATAAGAACCTGTTAAGTTTCTATATTAATTTAACGGGGCCGCTAAAAATAATATGGCAACAACGCAAATCCTTTAAACTGTGAGTTTGTCAGTTGTAGACTTGCTCAATAATAATTCTTATTCTTGATAAACTAGTATTCTGCAGAGTTTTCTGGAGCTTCTGTTAACGGTATCATCAATCATGGTTCCAGGGAATATCCACCATCACTTATTAAATAATTTTTAATTTTTCCTACAATAATAAGGTGCAGCTGGATTAGGAGCTGGATAAATAGTATGATTAAAAGGAAGATCTATAATATTTTTATGTAAACAATCTATCACACCAGTAATGTCTGAATGCTGATTACTATTAGATTCAGCTTTGATTTCGTTCTTCTTTTGCTGTGAATATGGAAGAGTAATCCAGGAATTGCATAAATTTGATTGACTTAAAGGAAGTACATATCCAAATCCCATATCGAGCTGATAACTACCAGGATCAAAGAAATGTAATGTAGTAAAAATTTTTAAATACGGAGGAATACTGGTATTTCGTTGTGGTTCTACCGTAAACTGTTCCAATAACTGCACTAGATTCAAAACACAATCTTACTAAATATTTTTAAAAATATTACTTAATCTAAATATTTTGAAAAATATTGTATTCTGTAATTCAAAAAAGTTATAATCTCGTAAATTTCTTGCAGTTCTCATTGGGTAAAGGCATATTTTATATTTGAAAAAATATCTTGCTAGAATAAAATTTAAAACATTAACAAGTCTTTTTTAGTTTACAACTAAATTTTAATAGGTACTTCTAAGTAGGTGTTAAAATTTAACCGATAATGAAATAATTAGCGGATTTCTGTAAAAAATTTTAACAGATTTGGATATTAGAGAATACCATTTTACTTTAACACCCTTCTAAAACTTAACACGCAGTTAAAATTTAGTTGAAGAGATACAGAATAGGGCCTAAATAAGGGTAAACGACAAATATATTCAGTTGAGTGCTTTTAGAACAAAATAAATCTTCCATGTGGTCACCTTGCATTCAGTACATCGACAAACCAAGCTCACAAATACGCTATGAAAAAGGCGTTTTTGGCAATTTTATATTCGATTTAATTATTGAATCATTTTCCTTATAAGTTGTTTTTCTTGTTCAGAGTTGGACTTAGGCAAACCCAGGCGGTATGGCGAAGAATAGAATACAGCTGGCCAATCCATTTGCAATCGTCTGAATTGTGGCATGCGTTAAACGTACATTATTGTTATGGTTGTATTGAATGAATAATTCTTCGGATAACTTCCCTTAATTTTCACAAAGAAGAAATTGGTTTAGGCATTGACTGTTCAGCGTTGACCCCAATTGAAACGTAAAAGAAAAATTTATACAAGTTTGTTTTGTAAATTTAGAATTGTTTTTAATGTTTAAAGATTCTTAAAGGAATCTACATATGGAACGAAATATCAATCAAATCTTCTGTAAAGAAACTGGAATATCTCATACACCCTATGCGGACACAGATTAAAGAAGGAAAAGCTTTTCACATTGAACATCTAACATATGTTAAGACCAAAAAATTACTTAATGAAATGGAAACCTTTCCCTGCCTTTGAGGTGTGTTGTCGAAAAACTGAAAGGTTCATTAGTTCAGACAGTAGATAAATTATGCACGTGCGTATTTGTAAATGCGGTATTAAATTGGACAATTTTAATTTATGGAATAGCAGTGATGCGGCATTATTTGCCGTTTTAATTATTAAAAAATGCTGTATTTGTGTCGTTTTATCGTGAAACTAGCCAGCGCGTCGAAAACTCTCGCATTTATAACTCTGCCAATAAAATACAAATTCGAAGCGATAAAAAATGAGGAGAGTCTAATTAAAAAACATTATAAATTGCAAGGCGCAGGTATAGGTAACGAACGCGTTTTAATTAAAAATGGCAACGGCAATGTTTATGCCGTTTTTAATTAAACAATTTAACCTAACAACAAGATACATTATATATTTATACGTATACATTACAGCATGTGTGAGACCGTATTTAAATTTAAACAGTACACAAAATGTGACACGGCATTATGAATATTAAAAAACTTTAAGCGTTGAAAATTTCAATGCAATTTACATATTTGATGAATGCTTTGTATTTTAATTACGGTATAATATTTAATTCAAATTTTCCGTACAATTAAATACACGTAACAGCACACACAATAAAGAGTTATGACAGCATTTCATTACTGGGAAACGGATTTTATGTTCAACATTTTCAAACACAATTTATAGAAACATGTTTTACTTTCAATTTTGTTACTAAATATTGCACGTTCACGTGCTACTATTAACATCAATTTATCGTTGCATTTAACACATTTTCTAAACGTTTTTTATGTGTCATCAATTTTGTTAAATTAAAGTTTAGGAAACTATGTATTTCTTTAATTGTCTGTTTTATTCGCTTTCTTAAGATTTGTTCCATCAATAGTTTTTGACCAGTGCATAATCGTCAAAAGCATGCACTTCATTAAAGTTGTACATTTTTTGGCGGTCATTATTTCGGTATGTAATTGTTTTTGACTAGAAACTATATGCTAGAACAAACCTTTAAATTACTGATTGGAATTATTAAAGCAAGAAATTCTTACCTATAATGTAATAATCAACAAACTTTTATCTGCGATTATAAATATATGAATACATCTTTCCTGCTTTATTTTAAACTATATGCATTGCGTCGTTACATCAGAACTTGATTTGTTATTGTTATTAGTGAATCAACAATTAACAAGAAAAGAATCAACGTATTTTGCAAATATTTCTAGGTATTATTATTAATTACTCAATCATGTATAAATGCATTTTCCTTGATTTTAATTATGAAATGTTATTCATTATATAGTTATGGATAAGTATGATTTATTATTACTGAATTAATTAGCAAGAAAAAATAGAGTTATTATTTTGCAAATCGTTTCTTACACAACATTTAAATTATATACATTTTTAATTATTTATCCAGAAATAATCTGAAAGATATAGAAAACAATTATTATTTACACACGTCATTTTTTGTAATATATACCGAGGGATCGATCAATAATTTTAAGAACTTTTATACAGCCGATCTTCTTTTAACTTCCGTGAAATACATTTGTGGCTTGCAGTCGGAGGTCACGATGTGTTCTTAATTGAGATTAATCAAACCGGCACATAATAAAAAAATTACAATTACGTACCACAGTTTCTTGTAACATATTGCAGTGATATTTACCTATCTCCATAAATTTATTCTTCGTATGATATTTCCAACAAACTTCGCATCTTATAAAACTTTCCAAAATGCAACGTTCTTCATGCAACATTTCACAAAAGTACAAGAAGCAATTTTCTTCATAACAACATTCCCAAAAACAACAACGTTTCACAAGATGAAACATTGGTCCAGATACAATATTCTTCGGTATGAAACATCTTACAAGATGGAGCATACTTCAGGATGCAGAGTTCTATAAATTAAAAATTTGTTATAATTCAAATATTTAGATTATTATGTTATTAAGAATGTTAATTAATTTAAGATATTATTGAAATGTTAATAGAATACTTAATTAGTTTAACATTAGGTTTGAGGTTTGAAATATTTAAGTTATCTGTCAGATTGACGTTTTGTGTGAAAGAAATGTCAAATTGATTGAAGTATTTATAAATAAGATGGAGGGGTTGATCACCAAGGAGAATAAACAAACCGAGGTGTAATGGGGAGGAAATGAACACAAAACGTTAATCTTTGAATAGCAACCATAAAATCAACATCAAAATAATTTTACTCTTATAAAATTTTAATTCACAATATACTTTGTAAAATTTCAACTTTCTTTAATTTATTAACAACGCTAATAGAAACCTATCCCGAGATGTCTCACAGCATAACGCTGAAGTAAGTTCTTTTGGTTTAAGGAAATTCTTTTGGTTTTAAAAACACATTACATATAACACATACTGTCATTCATCAATCATTTGAACTATCAACACGCATATACAAAGAATCCTCATTATTATAGAAAAGTTATTGTTTGTTTCGCAATTGGGCGTAACAGGTAGCAACACTTGGCAAATACATAATGTCTGTAATAATACTGTAATGTCACTTTGACATTTAATTTCAGAAAAGACTACTAGACTACGTAATTGTGTAGTGGAGGTGGATGAATAATAAAAGAGAAAATCAACAATTCGATACTTCTGATACATCTGATAAAGAAAGCAACACTACAATATGTTCAAATAAATTTCTGATAAAGGTAGGCCATGGAAGATAAATTATTACATTATTTACATTAAAATATTGTCCAGTTCTTGAGTAGTTAAGTAAAATTGAAGTTTAATTGGCCATATCTTACAGCTTGATGTGTCACTAACTTCAAAAACTGCTTGCTGTTGTAGATTTTTACACTCCAAGACCTACCTTTATCAAAAATTTATTTGGACATATGGTAGTTTTACAAACCTCAAGTAAAAGATATCAATTTTGTTCAATTCTAAGGAAGGCTTGCAAGTATAATATGCCTTGTTTAATTTATTCACTTGTAAAGTTCCTTAATCCTGAAAACTTTAAGTTTATTTAAGTAAACATGTTTCACGTTGTGGCAGGTATTTTCCCCTATAGTTGCATTGTAGACTGTCATTTTTATTTAAGAAATTCTTGTTTTATTCTTGTTATTGACCATCGATTAAGTATACGTCAGTGTTTGATATTGCACTTTTCCATCAACTAAACACCACTGAGTCCTTATTTTCAAAGTGAAACTTTTAATCGTGTGAAGATTTGAAAGAAAAATAAAAAAGAAATTACGTGCTTTCGTTAATTAGATTAAAGTTGAAACTTCAGCCAGTGATAGTTACGAATTGCAGACGGGACTGACTGTCAGGGTTGAACTAAACATTACATCAAGGATTGAGCAATATTCTGACGGGGGGCAAGGGTGTGTTTGATATATCGTGATGGCAGTAAGACATATTAATAGTTATTAGTCAAGTCTGCGAGCATGCTACATTACTATTGATTACAACTTGTACCAACGCTCACGCGAGGCCCCACATTGCGCCAAATCTAAACTAGCGCCAACTAATTACAAGTTACTACGTCCCAGTGTGAACCGAACGCGCGTGATGTACTTATCAAAATAACAAAACATTTGAGAATTGTCGGCGTGTTGTATTTTTTTAAGCGTCCGCCGTAAATAAAAGAGCGACATAAAACAAACCGGCAATTAACCCACATTTTTAAATTTTATGTTTTGGTTAATCGTAAATTATTGCGTTATATATTTCTTGGAACCGTAAAACTTAAATATGTATAAGGTATCAACCTTTTATCGGCCTATCTACGCAGTTTCATGTCACGTTTGCTATATTTTAAACATGAGGCGGGGTAATAAAATGAAAAATTTACTAAACACTTCCTAAATATTCAAATCGGTTACTGATTACATTTGCCAAATTAGCCACCTACTCCTTACACCATTAAAAACAAAAACAAGGAAAGTCTTAAAAGTATAATACACTGATAAGAATGAGAATGAAAATGAATTTGCTGAGAGTCTCAGAATTTATAAACAATTTTTGCTCTATTGCATGAAAAGAGCTTTTATAAATTTGTTGAAAAGAAGAACTATCTGTGGTTATTAGTAACTTTCCATTTGTACAAATTCAAAATATGTACTTAAAAAAAATTCCATTACCAAATGAGCATTCCACTCTTGACATAGTTTGTTTTTAAACTAGGAGGAGTAATTTGAATTTTTCCTACCAGAAACTCGCAAAGTTATTGGCCGATGACATCCGATTTTACAAAAGCCTTCAATTTACACCTAAAAATTAACATCTTTCGTAATTCATGTGACAATCTCGGTCAGTTTTAAACTTGCAAGCAAATCTGTAGCCGACTCTGGTTATTTGAAGAATTTGTAAACCTCATAAGCAAGCCAAATTAATTTCTGATTTAGTATTACAGTATCAATCTATCTATAACAGGGCGACAACTCTTACTCCTAGTTTAAAAACAAACTACAGTAACATCTTTTCTGAATTTGAAATAATTATACGAAAGAACGTACAGATGTTATTTTTTGCATTTTCCTCTGCTCTTGAAAACAATTTTCATCCAAAACAAGTACATTAAAATTATGTTAAATTATTTCCTGAAATGTAGCTATCAAAGTTATAGAGGTATTTGAGCATGTATCTTTTAGCTAAAAGTTAATTTTTTCTGCGATGATTGATTTTTTTTTCTATATTAGCCGTAAGAGCACGTATTTCTATAATTTTATTTCAAACATGCTTTTCAACAGTATAAGAGGTAAAATTTTTGTCAACAAAAATTAGAGGCAAATCAAAAAGATTCCATTTGCATTTATAACTGCTTCATTACTGAATATTTACTTTATTTAATTTTGTGCCACTAAAAATAATGCACTCATGTATAGGAATATTTTATTGAGAACATATTTAAACATATTTTGCTGAAAACATATGAAATTTTAAATTTATGTTATAAGACATTTAATTTGCTTTTGGTTATATTGTTTTTTAGTATTTATTTAGTATGTGTATGCACTTGGAATTTGAATTAACAATATTTCAGAATGAAAAGTTTACAATAGGTAGTAATTGTTACTTCACACAACGTTGGCCATAATTCTTTGAAAACAATAAAAGATCACATCGTCCTTTTCGAGATTACGTAAAATCAAGATACCAAACCTTATATCCGACTTATGCAAGTTTTATTACGCAATTCGGTAAATAATTTACGGATACGCCTCCATCCCGCCCCGTTAAGTAAGTACGAAATTGTAATATATTTAAATATATGTATACTATCAGATATGTAAACCTGCAAGGACGATGTACGCAAATAAACAACTTATTCAATAAATAACAACTTGATAGATATACGAGGCATTCGAGTTATAAAATAAATAAATTGAAATAATTATCATATAATGCATTGCTAAAAGGTTGCGCTAAAAAAAAAGCAAAAGTTACTTACAATCACAATTGTTTCTGGTCAATTAAAAATTTAAATGAGTTTATTTGTTGATCGACGATAAATTTAACGGCCGATGGTAATTCGAATGGAAGTAGCGAACATATGTTCTGTCAAAAGCTTTTCTGGCTTAAATAGTTCTGTAGATAACATTAAAAAGGCGCAATTTAGGATTAGTCCTGTAATAAGCGCTAGTTAGGGAACACAATGTAAATAAATTAGTATGATAAACTGATCAGATATAATCTATGCGGAGAATGGTTGGAATCAACGACCACAAGCAAGTGAATAAAATAAACTAAGCAGACACAAGAAAAATAAATTAAAAATGAAATGTCCAAATTACAAGGCGTATTGTGTCGTATTTTACTACGGCGTAGCAAAGGAAGATAATTTCATAGTCGCATTATATAATTGTATATTAGATCTCAGTACGAGCTTCTGATTGCATGTTATGCGGGGTACATTAAAATATGTATGGTAAAATCTAATTGATATAAAATTCAACTGTATAAAAGATTACAGACAGTTCTTAGCAATTATTTGCCCCAACGTACTCATTATAGAACATCAGTCATAGGTTTATTTCATTATATTCGTTTCAAATATGAAGATGCTACATTAAAGCAGCAGGAGGAGAGTGTTTTCTGTTAATGTTAATGAACGAGAGAGGTAATTATAAAATAAATCATAATATCAGGGTATGCAAGTGCGAAAACTTCGCGATACACATTAAAAGTCGATTTGTTTTCGTATTTGCCTGCACGTAATCAGATAATTTGTTATTTCCTTTATTCAGCCTCGTTCTATGCAATTACCGTTAACACCGTATAAATATTTCTTGTTTATTTATATACATATACGTATAAAATTGAAGTAAAAATATCAATTATTACCTGTCATAAAATACCAAACTATAAAATGGATGTAATAATAATCTACTACTGGTTCGTTTTTCTGTTTAATAAGTTAATTTCCGTTAACTAGTAAATTAGTATTAGAATAGTTAATGAAGGAACTTTCGATAAAAAAAAGTTAAACGGTTAAGTAATTTCCATTTTTTACTAGCATTAACACCACAACCAAAAGGTATAAGTACCTACAAATTAAAAGCTGAATATCCTCATCAAAACAACGTTTACATAAAATATTAGGTGATGACAACTTATCATTTTCTTTTCTCTTTCTTTTTTATACATGTTGATCGACATAATATGGAAAGTATTTTCTCATGAACTGATTACTATACTGCCACATTTGGAAAAAAATTTACTAGCCTTATATCGAGTGTTTTTTTAAATCTGACGTGGAAGTTGGCCATATCAAAAGTATTTTTCTGCACATATCACAAGTTTTGAAACTTCTGTCACTGTCTGGTGCTTTGTTTTGAAAATAAAATTGGATTTCTTTTCGAATAAAATCGTTTTTTCGTCATTTTGATATTTTGATGGTTCACAATAAAATGTTCATGGCCAACTTCGACGTCAGATTTAAAAAAACACCGTTTACTACGTATTTATTCAAATAATACAATTTCAATAGAATGGGAAATACTTATTATTGAATGTCATCAAACCGTATTGTCAGTATGAAATTTCAGAATAATTAAGACTGATAATGAAAGTGTATACATTGGTTATTATCAAAGAAAGAAATTAAGTTAAAACAGTTACAACTTTCATAAATATACCGTAAGTGTATTTCGAAGTCCAGTCAGTGAAAATTAAATTAAACTTGCCGCTTTGTATAGTCCCGCGCACCTTAAATGCACCTCTCGCACGCAAACCTCCCTCTTAAAACCTTGTGTTACAAGGGTCACAGAACTGTCAAATTGTAGCATTTAAGCTGCTCACGACTTAACTACAATGTATCTAACTAGATGCTGCAAGATGCTTAACGTATAGTGGGGCAGCGCTGTATTTATTGGAGCGTTTGGTTTTTACTGTCTGGACTTCAAATTACGCTTACGGTATAGTGTAAATTTCTCTCATACAAAAAAGTTCACATAAATTGTAAATCCTAATTATTTTTCGTTTCATTTCTGTAAGTTTTATTCATATTGTTCTGTTATTTTACTTTTGTAGAAATTAACTAAAGCACCCAAAATATGCAAATATAGTTCGTTGTGTTACATTTAAAGACAAGAAAATAAAAGGCCGCATGCTAAGTGTCACCTATAATTGGCAAATCGAATGAAAACAGGAGAATAGAAATAGGATCAAATGGATACACTAAAAATACACTATTTTTTTGAAATGAAGATACAAGCAAACAGACAGGAGAAATGAAATGAAGGTAAATTTGCCGAATGCTGAAACAGGTATAAGAAAAAGTACAATTGCACCGTATAAACAACTTAAAAACTAAGAATAAAATTTTTGAAAATATCAGTGAGAGATGACGGAAAATGAATGGTAGAAGTTCTGTATGGGTACGTATACTTATAATAGAATTCTCCTTACAAATCTTTGCATATCAAGAATTACTTTTCTCTTAATGCATACTGTTTATTTAGCTCACATTCGGCGGCTATTAAAATATCCCCGAAATCGCTATGCAACATTCGTGATAATTCAATGCATAGAAAAAGGAATATCTGTATGTACTTGAAATGACCAGGCGACTTCTTTAACAGTGGTTGAATTTGGAAAGAGGCGACAAATTTCAAAAAGAGTTCCTTCAAATAATCTGAAAAAGGACTAAGAATAAAAGCATTAAAAACCTTTTAAGCCCATCGCAGAAAATTTGTCTTCCATTCTTTTCTATCCCCTCTTCTTGCTCTTCAGTTTCTTATTCGTCTTTCTTCGAGATCGGCCATTACTGCCTAAAATTCATCCACTATTAGATCGATTCCGTCTTCTTACTTCCAATGGATATAAGCTCAATACTTTTTTTATTCGAGTATCTTCTCCATGCAACTGTCTTAAGTTCCTTATTCTTTCGCCTTTTCCATAGCTCTCCGTTTATCTTTCCTCCAAATATTGTTACGCGCCCCTTCGGGAATTCGTATTTACGGATCGTATCCCTCTCAGAAAGCAGCGCTAGCATAGCTCGAGGTACCTAGTGTTTGAGAGAAAGAGAAATTGGTACTTACCTAACACCCTCTTTTTAATGGCTGCGGGGAGTCGAGCGTAGAAATGAAGCACCAGCTTCTTCTTAAGCAACCCGCCCCCCCCCCCACCTTAGCCACCAACAGGTATGAGCCGTATTCATGGCAATTTTTCCTCCCCCCAAAATAAGCTGATATCTTATAAAATTTTGCCTTGAATGCTTACCTGTAGGTTTTAAATTTAGCTTTATACTTATACACATTGGATACATATTCGATAAAAATTTGGTACATACTTGATACATTAATATCCCCATAATTGGATAACTAAATGCGACATGCTTCCAATACATCCCCCTATCCATCTCTGATCATATTACCTACCTCTTTTGGAGAACACCGTCTTGCAACAGGATTACATTTCTTCATTTCCTCTTGTTATTTTCATGGAGTTTCTCTTTTGAATTGAAATTTGTTGGGCTTCTGTCTTATTCCATGACTGAAATTTCTTCCAAAACGACTTGTTTTGGAAGATAATATTCTCTCAGGACAATTTGCGAGTGGCTGTGAACTCAAACACACCTAATAACGTTATCGACCTGTAATTAATATCTTGTCACCTGACGTGTACACATATGGGTATATCACGGCGTTGAGCCAGAAATTTCATGGAAACATTTTAGGTTCAAAAATATGAAATTAAAAACTGCTAAGGCGAAAAAGTTTCAAAGAACCTAGAAACTTAAAGCATCTAAAATTTTCTAAAACAAATAATTTTGTGACTAAATGTTGATTTTAACTGATTCTAAGTTGCTGTTGTAAAGTGAACAAAACGAAATCTACAAAAGTGAAAAAAGAATAACTTATTATTTTCTAATTTAAAGTGCTCAAATTTAGCGTTAATTTTTCTTGCTATTTTAATAATTTCAAGTCACTTAAAGTCACCATTCGAGGTAATAAAATTTTCTGAATAAATTTATTCTGGTAGTCTCTCGATTGTAATGCAGTCTGCAGTTAATCTAACTTAAAAACGTCTAATAAGAACGAAATAACTCTACCAAGAAGTGACATACTTCATCAAATATTTAAAACTGTTAAACATAGAAATGTAAAGGGCATTAATTTATTATGAACCATTGTGGTCAAGAATAACGTTATTTTCATTAAATAAAAATTAGCTTGTGATTGACACTAAAAAAAGTATTTTGACAAGTAAGTTAAGTGTTTTGTTTTATTTTAGTATGTTTATTACTCTCGGTAGAAAAATATCCTATTCATAAATTTGCAATAATTTACGGTTATTTAATGTGTCATGTGTACAAGAATTATAAAAGGAATGCACGTATGTATGTATGTGTATGCGTGGTATCTTTAAGGTTTCCTATTTATTTTTAAATAGAAAGTAATTGCACGATGGACAGTTAGCTATCAGGCAAGAATTAACAACGATTAGCTACAGTTTAAAATTTTCAAGGCATTCTTTCTTATTCATTTTCCGCCTACCTACACGTCGATCTTAATTGTTGCACCGAATGAATACTGACTTTTGCAAGAAGGAACGTTATAAATATCTCAGTTCCATTTCCGCCGAGCCTATTTATAATTCATATCTTCCACATGTCATTAAAAAGATTATACATACGTAAAACAATGTCGTTTGCTTCAATCGTACACTCGTGGATTATTCACAGCGATATTATTGCGTAATAAATGAGATCTAAATATTTAATATTTCAATATGAAAATGGCCTGTAATATTCATGTCAAACACTTGCTCGCCTCACCGTCGATATAAAATAATCCGGAGCCCGATGCTTTTCGTGCTTTTGTCTGAGCGTTTACAGAGCCGATCAGGACAAAGCTGTCGACAACTGCTCCCGGATTTCACGGTGTATTTTACTGCTTAGCACTGTGTACCCTCTCTATTTGTTATACTCCTCACGAATTGTCTTCAATCTTGATGGATATTAATATTTTCTGTCATACGTCTGGCGACGGTGTTAAGCCTCTTGGAAATTTATCGTACAGTATATTTTTTCGTGGTTATAAGTACAGAGGTTTTTAGACATCGCTAAATGTGAGGTTCGTGTCTAAATTTTCAATAGGGTGCGTCAATTAAACCATCAAGTAAATTAAATGAACTTTATATGACGAAATTACAACTTGTAAGGATATAGGTCAGTTTTAGTGTAATCTATAAAATTTAATTTTATAACATAAATTGCCATATTAAAATAAATTTAATGAATTATTTCATTTGTTTATTCTTATAGTTTATTATTAACCGTACCTATTTGACTTCAGAAGTTAAAGTACAGTAGCGGACAATAAAATCTGGGCATGTCATTTCTACCTTACTTTAATATTTTTGACGTTTAGTACATATGCAAATATGTATGTATATAAAATGTATGTAAGTGTACAATTATACTAATAAAAAATTGTGACACTTTCACCAGTTTATGCAACCTCCATTTTAAGCGAGATTTCCATTATCCGAAACAGGTCCGGTCTCCCACACTTCGAATAATCGGGAATCTGACTTTGCCAGGTGAAATTTGGCCAGAAAGAAGAATTTCTACAAAGTTTCAGTTTATTAAGTTTAAACATTTCAAATCTTTTTTAGTTTTGACAGAAACATAATCTTCTCGATTTATCAAATTTGTCTAAATATGCATGATACTTTACAGTAGCGGACAATAAAGTCCTTCAAGCATAATTGTAATTTGTGTCTATGAAATCTGTAATAATTTTTTATTTTGAAGCGAAGTTCAAAAATTTAAAAAATAATAAATAAACATCTGGAAATTCATCACTAACAATAGTAGGTGTGTCACAGAAAATGAGTAACGGTAATCATTATATTAAAAAGTTCTAACAATAAAGTGTCAACAAATAAGTTCAACAAAAAAGATAGTAGTGTTTTCATTAAACGCATTAACTTTATAACAATTAATTTTCTCTTCATTCAAATGCTTAAATATACCGGGTTTCCCAATGAGGTTGGCTGTCGGCGATATTTAGAAAACACCAACATCTAGAGAAGTCGAGAACGAAAAAGATATCAATATCGGAATCCTTTTCTGAAGCTTTGTAACCACTGTAAAACAAATTTACCTTTTCGTTTAATTTTTTTTTAAAGAAAGCAGAAAAATTATTATCATTGCAAACAGCGTCCTCTAACTAATAACAAAGTAGCTGAAATCACTGAAAACAAACTTTACTTTAACTTAGACTAAGTTCGTGCATTTTTGATAAAGGTTATAGAAGATATAGTATTTTTAAAACAAAATAATTCAACTGTTTCCTTTGTTGTCATTAATTAAGAGCGGTACGGTAATAAGTCTCAAATCAAAATGTTGCAGAATTAACTCAATTTTCCAATGGCATTATCAAAATTGCACCTTATTCTGAGACTTTGGTTTCCTAGTAAAATTAAATTTTATTATTGAGCCTTTGATTGCGCCCCCTTATGGTTACTTTGGATATAATTTTTTCCCGAAGCTCTAGGTATTACGGTTTTTTATATATCGCCTGTCCGCCACCTTTATTGAGACATCCGGTACATTCAACAGAAGTGTGGTTAATTTAAGATTTCTTCTTTTTTTTTCAGGTGTACAAGGTTTGTTCAAAAATTTGCGACGTTGCAGGAGTACCGATTAACACTATCTATGACAAGTAATCAATCATATCTTGTATTATTTGTCGTAACTAATCTATGGATTTGTGAACGCAGCTTTAGAACGTCTTCTGCTTTCCTTAGTAACCAATACCAGTAACCAATACCAAGTAGAGTGTTCGTACAAAACACTGGATCCTGAATGCACAAATAAAACTTTAATATACAAAAATACTGCGCAGTACTACATAGCCTATAGCATTCTACTTACAATTTTGAAGTGTGTTTGGAAACGCGGTTACTTACTTTTGTATTTCCGTTTTGAAGGCAATTTCATCTTTTTCTTGATATTTTCCTTCATTGTGTAAAATTCAGAAAAGTTCTAACCAGGTTTGTCTGGCGTAAGGGCGAAACTTTTACGTAAACCTAAATATTATATTTTAAATTCAGTTGTTATAAATCTTTTATATTACTTTGGCCGGGTTCGGTCTTAATGTAAAGTTCCAGGAGAAATGCGTTTAATTTTCGCGGCGTAATTTTAAGTAAATGTAAATCTTTTAATACTTTTTAAATTGTATGTTTCGCAGAATATCCTTTGCATAAATCGTTATTAATGTGCAATTATGTTACTGCAGTACAGAGGAGAATTTCTAATAAATTAAATTGATTACGTTTTTGTTCTTTTATCCGCATTACAAAGAACTCGGCTAAAATTATTTTTAATTAACTTAATTAGAGTTGATTTATAGTCCGTGATAAAAATATTAAATTAAATTAAAGACGGCCATAAAAAATACACTGCGCTGTTCATCATTTAAATTGGATTACGCCGTTAATTATAAAAATTGAACTTTTTGTTTTTCGATTCGCCTGCAGATTCGTTCGGATATCAATATCGTCAGCGGCGCTATTCTATCATTCTCACTTGGACTGGTCCGAATAAAAAGTGTAATTAATTTTTGAGATGGATATGTAAAATATTGGGGTGATACGATTGGAAAATAAATCTAAAAAATACATTTGCGATTCGCGATATTGCTATCTGCTTTCACGTATGCGTTTGCAAAGGGGTGCCAGTGGGATGTTGGGAGTGTTGAGCCGGTGGGATGCGTCAATCGAGGGGCTGCGGATTGCGCGACACATTAGCCAGCATCCCCCGGATCAGTTGTCTCCCTGCGCGGTTTTATACCGCCATGCAAATCAAACCTGTCATCTCTAACGTCCAACTCACACCCACCAAACGCCGCACTTTATTTCTTATATGCATAACCCACATGCAATATTCAAATTCTTAGATGTGTGACTGTATTTACACACGTCGAACTTACAGGTGTGCATAAATTTTTCAAAGACGGATTTTACGACTTTCTGCAGACGTTTTATTTTCATCGCTCTTCTAATCTAAAAATAACTTATTTAATATAACATTGTGATTCTTGATTCAATTTATTCAGAACAATTGTATCTTTATATTACATATTTCCTATTGCTTTTAAATATTATGCGATCGAAAATTATTTAGATAAGGGGAGACTATGAAATCAAAGTCTTGGCTTGAATCAAAACTTTTAGTTTGATATTTGCTTTCTGACTCCTATCAAATCTGTTAGTTCCTTAAACGCTCTCGAACACTGTCGTCATTGGTCAGCAAGCAATCCATTTGACATTTGACATTTGAAATTGGTCGTTATCAAATTAAAGAGTTTTAACAAATCCTTATGTATTCAATTGAACGTTTCAATTAACGTTCAATTAACGTTTCAGTTTTTACAGGTGGTTAATTGTATCAATTAAGCTAAGACTCTGACTTTATTTTCGCAGCTTCCTCTTATCTAAATAATTTTGGATCGCACAGTATGTTTATTATTACAAAAAAGTTACAAAATAAACACGTTTAAAATCTTATAGACAAAATGTGTAAAAGAATTATTGGACAGTAGATACATATATGAGATGTTGTAAAAGCAAGTTTTAGCACTAATTATTTAATTTTATATTAATTTGGGAAATTATCGCATTTGAAAATAAGTATACAAAAAAACAAGAGAATAGAATAGGGTGAAGAGTGTATGTATTATTTGCTAAGAATTACAAAAGAAAGAAACATTGAAGAAGATATAATAGTAGTAAGATTCTCTTTGAAAGACACAGATAAAAGTTAAAATTACGGCCACAGAAATGCTATTTCTACGAAAATTACGAGAGTCTCATGAAAAAATAAAATGCAAAATATCTTTGGATAATTAAACATTAAATACAGTAAAGTATGCGAAGATAAAATAACAAAAAAAAGTCAGTGTAAAACACAACATAGAAATAACATAAGGCCATCATCACCATTAGGATGGAAGGTGTATCTACTGTTTTTCCTTGTTTACTACATCAACAGTAAATTTGGTAAATTATTCGAGGAAATATTTAGCAGAAAATTGTCCTACGCAAGCAAATACCGAATAATTTTTTAAATTTTTTATCAACTCTTGCCATAAAATCTGAACGGCATGTCTTAGTTTAAATGAAAAGTACCTCATTGCACTCCTTTATACCGTTTTACAGTAAAGCTAAGACATGCCGTCCAAATTCTATGGCAAGAGTCGATGAAAAATTTAAAAAACCACCCAGTATAATATGTATTATATTCAGTGAGTCACAGAGTGGATCTAGAACGGCAGCTACAATGACTGATATACACAATTATACTATAACATCAAAAATAATTTTGGTCGAGGGTAGTCATGGATTTTAAAATTATTGTCGGAGCTAGATTCGTGCATTGTATCAATAATTTTTTTATTGTCAAAATTTGTCCAGCAGTTCTGAAAAAGTTTACTTGCTATTATTTCGTTAGTTTCTTGGTATTGCCGTTAACAGCTTCTTGAGTTTATTGGTTTTGCAGTTTGTGTTTTTAAGTCTTTGCGTTATGGTTTTCACCACAGAACAAAAGATTTACATGATTTAATCCTATTTCCGTTCACATAAATAAATTAACTTGGAAATAACATGTCCAACGTGTGAGAAAAAATATGCATCGACTTCGCAATGTAGTGACACTGGGCATATTAAGAACTATGTACTTTTTGATATTAGCTGCATTCTTTCGTTTGGTCCAAACGCAATATTACGCGTTTATATTCAAAGATGGATATTCTTTTGCAATTGGCCTAACTTCATGAAACTTCAATCCTGTTCGGTAATCCCATTTCCCCTTTGAATCTTCTTGTTTCTGTGATTCGTTTGGTTTCAAATGCTTTGCAATCTGGAGTGTTCTCTTGCAATAAACCAATTCCAGAGAAGGTGACCATAAAATTATTCGAATCACGATTTAAACTTTTCAATGAAAGAAAGCAGCTGTTATGACTGTATATTTACGAATCCGTAGTTTATGGGCGATCTTTTGATACAATGCTGGCAAAAACTCTCACTATCCCAGTTATGTGACACGAAACCAAGAGGATATTCGACTGACTACCTTATAACCGAACAAAGTGATCCTATTTTTACAGGGTTTTTATGTCTCTGGAACTGTTCTTGCTGGCTGCGAGCGCAGCTTTCTGAAAATATCTGAGAATATTTTTGTTTGATATTTGTTTTATAACTGTGCGTTCGCGATTGGTTTCTTATTTTTAACCGTTGGCATCCCTGGGGGGATTTGCGAGAGTTGGGTTGGCGCGCCTGAAAATTGAACTTGCGCGAGAGATGTTTGTATTGTGCGTGTGAAGATGAACGTGTGGCACAATAAAGGTACAAGTGACTGAAGTGTTTTCTTATTTAACCAGCGAAATAATACAAAAATACATGTCCAACGCCTGACAAACAAAATACAAATAAATGAAAACATAACAATTTTTAAGAAATATTTTTAACAACATGTGGATGGATTAAAAACTATATATCTTGTACCAGTTTTTCTTTATTGTAACATATGTTCATAACATATATTGAAAATATATTTGGGCCAACTTCACTGAGACGGGGCTCGTACATACCGTATGATTTTTAAAATTTTAGGTCAAGGGAGGCCGTGAAAGCAAAACGTATGGCGTAAATTAGCAAATACAACAGTTTATTCAAAATGATTTTTACAAAACTTCAAAATGCATTCATAATTGAACGATATTTTCCCAGTGGTGTTAACCAAAACGTATGTATGAGTTAATTTAAGCTGTATGTTTTCCTCTTCACGGCCTCCCTTGATCTAAAATTTTAAAAATCATACGGTATAATATTCGTATAGAAAAGCCAAAGTTATTTATTCTATATTGTTTAAATTCCTCCAGATATAACGTTTTCGCGAATAAAATTATTAAATCGTCTGAAGTTAATAAGATTCACTATAATACTTTCAAATTAGCTTAGGATTCACTCTTGAAAAATTGGTTGACTGTATGTAATAACCAGTGAGTAGATGGTAAAACCTAAGGTCATCCAAACCATAATCATTGAATCAAAATTATTTTTACGGAATCTTGTACATTTATTTTATATTTACTTATTCATAGTCATCCAAGATTTTGTAAATGACTTATTCAAAGCAAACTCCCTAGTTCTGATATCAAAAACCTAAAACTGGCCGCTCTCTGGATAATAACATATTCAACATTCCAATTAGAATTCAATGTTTCGATGAAGTGACATTAGTTTTACTTAGCACATTGCCATTTATAATGCTGGCAGTATTAAACTACCAGATTCAAGCTTAAGTGTTAAAGGTAGTGGTGTATATTGAACTGCATTGCCGTGTGTTAATTTTAAGGCCGGTATATATTTCATTGCAAGCTCGCACATTTAAACTGGAAGTAATTGGCTGGTAAGTAGGCATGTGAGTAACACGGGGTGCAGATTGTATACATGTATTGTAAGCTCGTTGTTCTCTAGGATGGGGCGAAGGGTTATAATGGAACCTCCCTTGGCCCCCTGCTTAATCAATACCGGGGGCGCCCCGGCACTTGTACAGCCTCGCTTGCACCCTGATTGCTAATTTAATAATATGCACACCGCCAACTCTTGTTTAATATGCGGAATCAAATTTGTATAAGTTGTATTATCGCTGTATGAAATGTGCGTCGGCAGTGTTGGCAACTTTTTTTAAAAAAGGCAAATATGGTAATCATGTAATGCCGGTTTCGATCTTATTTCCGAATGCACTGGAGACTTATAATAAATACACGCGGGCAATAGCTGCTCCATTATCGAAATGGCTTTCCATTTCTATAATTTTATGCGCGTTCGAATATCACGCGTTTCCACGATAATTTACAAACGAATCAAATATGCAAATAATAGATCTTGGCTATATATTCATGTTTAATTTATGATAGTAATATTTACTTTACTTGATTATTTTCACAAGAGATGTACGATGAGCAAAAAATAATGATCTTGCGGCACGAAATACTCTACTATATAACCACGGCCGGCAATCGGAATATTTAAAACTGGCGAATGCGTACCAGTGTTTATGTAATAAATTAAAACAAAGGGTGGTTTCCAGAGCACAGGGCACAATAATTACTAATTATTAGTTAAATTGCGTGCTGCTTGTAATTATTCCCCCAAGTCAAAAATCGGGTTACGATATGTAGGTAGGCCGTTGATTATACACGACCATTTCGTTATTCCTTTCTCGAACGTTTAATTCCGTTCACATTTCCACAGAAGAATAAAATTTTGTTCGATGCTCGAAGTTATACGTTTATTATTCATTATGTGTTTACAATTTTCTATTTTGGTAAGAAACTTTAACAACCATACTCAACCATACTTCGTCTTGAATTACAAATAAAGTAACGTTCTAAATCAAACTGCATCAATAGTTTATAAAACTGGCAGTAATTTTAATCTTCAACTTACAAATTATTGTTTGTATCACATAGTAAATAATAAATGTATATTTCTAAAGCTGGCAACCGACGAGAGACAAATAGATATTCCAATCGTTTCAAACATTTTCTGTAAATTATCTACAAATGCGTTTCTAAATTTTTAACGACCAAGTTAATTTGAAAATTAGTAAATAAATGCCAGAAAAATATAATAAGTTAAAGAAAAAAAAGTAATACGTACAGCAAATCTATGAGCACATATAAACTGATACTCTTCTTTTAATGCGAGAAGTTCCGAAGTTAATTCGTCACAAGCAAAATCATAAATCGTAGAAAATCACTTAACCCTTTCGAGACTGCTGGTACACATATGTATCACTCTGTATTTTTTCCAGACTAAATGCGAAATTTCGCTTTTAAATTGGTACATATATGCACCAGTAGGATTTGTATTCATTTTAGCACCTCCCCACCTGTTACCTAAAGAATTTTCCTGCAAATAGCTGAAATCAGTGCAGTGAAGTGGGTGTGTAGGTTTTATGGGCAGTGTTTTTAATGGTTTTCATTTTTCGATTCACCAATATTTTCAAAATAAACCGATATTATAATAAAAACTTAATTTTTTTTATTTACCTCGGGCAAGTGTTGAACACTGATGGTACATACCGGGTGGAAAGTTTCAAACCCGAACATAGGAAACTGCATTGAAAAGTACGTTTATGGAGATTGCTGCTCGCCATTTAAAGATACAAAAATGGTAATGGTCTTAAAGGAAAGAAAAAATTATGACCAATATTAATTACTGTGCTCAGATTATTAAATGTTAATAATTTCGTGAAAATAAAATTTCTAAATTTCTTCTGAAAAATCTAGTTTCCAGTATGTCATGATTCAGTTATTTTCTATTGATTGAAATCTGACATACTAAGGAAACTAAATTTTTCAGATGAAATTTGAAAATTTAATTTTCACGAAATTATTAACATTTAGCAATCATTTTGGAAGGTAATATTGGTCATAATTTTCTCTCTTTTAAGACCATTACCATTTTTGAATGTTTAAACGACGAGCAAAAATCTTCATAAACAATGCAAGTTTCCTATGTTCGGGTTTGAAACTTTCCACCCGGTATATGTACCACCATGAAATACTACTGGTACATATATGTACCGGTCCCCCCCTCGATCGCCAATATTTTTTCAAATTAAAATTGTTCACTTAGTCACTACTAAGAAAAAATACAAAGAAAAGATAGGTACTACCACCCACTGAATACCGTCTCGAAAGGGTTAAAAGAAGAATAAAAAGGAGATTTTCAACAGTGTGAGTTTAAATGAAATGAAAAATAGATTTGATTTCCAAAAGAGTAAAAAACGAAAAACAAGACGTCAATTCTAAAAAAGAAAAATACGCGTTTGTGGAATATCAGGTTCTGGTACTTCTTGCCTTGCGTTATTCTATAATTCAGTTTCTCAGTTATTGCCCATTAACGAAACTTATTTATTACTTAATTGTTTCTTGTTTTCTATTTCTATGACTACCTGAACTTGTTGGAGTATTGTTAAAAAGCTAGTTAAGATTTAATACCCGTAACTAGCAGAGATGAAGACTCGTCATAAATCACACGCGTATGATTTAAGGTGCGACAGAAGTACCATGCGATTTATTGAAAACAGGTGGGCCATAAAATGTGCAAACTTACGATTATATAAAATTATTTGTAAAACAAACGTCAAAATAATTTAATCTTTGTTTATGTCAAAACATCACAATAAATATTTGAAATTTTGTTCTTCCCTTACAAAACATAATTGCATCCTTAGTTTTAGATTTAAACATTCTAATATAAACGATTTTTATTCATTAGGAAGCATTGTGGTCACAATTTTAAGAATATTTTAAACAAGTGTTCTTTGACAAATGTGGATATTAATGTGATAAATTAATTAATTTAAGTCAAACGTTTGGAGATTTCAAAGCCAATTCTGGCCTTGTATAAATAAGTTTTTATATCTGCCTTATGTATGTTCCTAGCTTCATCGGTTTGATAACGAGTCTTCATATCTGCTGATTACGGATGTACTCCTGCTACTCGTAAAGACAACAAGCATAGGTGACATTCAGTGATTCAAAAGCAAACAATATCGGATAATAAATTAATACATGGTATGAACGTCGTAAGGATTTATTTCTTGTATTCACATTTACTATGTATGGTAGTTCTCTATTTCCTCATTTAAGTAACATTTGTTTTCACTTATATTTAGTGTTCTGTAAACCTCATTGAAATTAAAATTCCGATAATAACAAATGTTAGAAATAATCGAAGTTATTAAAAATCTCAGGAAAATAGAGAAAACTTTAAGAACGATGAAAAGTTATGCAAAATAACCTAGATACTTAATAAACTAAACTTCCAAAATTGTAGTATAATACACTAAGTAATTCCTTTATATTTAAACTTGATTCTTTACTTTATTTTTCTAATTTTATATACGTAATAAATTATGTATATAAAAAAAATTTGAAGGTAATTAGAATGAATTTGATATTACAACTCGGATAGAAGTAATTGTTTCCTTCTTTTAGAAATACACATAGTTAATCCTAGACTGGGTGTATTATTATTTATCTTTATCAAAATATTTTATTCCTGCGTGACTCGGGAAATCATCGCCAATGAAAGCCATACCTACTACCTACTACAACACCGACTGGTTAAGCAGTATTTTATCCTCCGCACAATTCATGACGTGCAAGTGTTATCACAAATCCTGATCGAAGAGTTTCATTATTCCGTCCCTCATTAATCAAACCGGGCCCGTGCGTAAATTTAAAAATCTCGTTAACGAAATAACTCTTGCGTCGTATTTATTGTGAATTTAAATTCGGTATGTTCTGGCCGACGCGAAGGGGTTGGCGGATTTAGGTGGGGTGTACGTGTATGAGTGTGCATGCACCATGCTCTGCCCCGTCCCACCGCATGTCATACGATAAAACGCAACTTTCGAATGGTAAAATGCTACTTTAATTATGTAGGTTCGTGCAACACTTACGTTTCGATACATACCCAACGGAACACCCCCTTTTTCCTTACAATACATCATTAGTATGGCACCCACATCCTTCCTACCACTTGATCACTATAATTTGAAGCTCAATGTTTATAGGGTGTGAAATCACTGTTTTCTAAAGGTTTTGTATAAAACAACTGAGTTAATAAGTAAATAAGTAAATAAGTGAGTAAAAATATAAAATGGCCGAGAATGTAGAGGATTTGGGGATGTCGCCATTAATTCGAGTGCTAATTACTTTGTTGGGAAGTAGGGACTTCAGTTAAAATTTTCTTTAATTATACAAAAAACTTAATACATAATGGTATATTTTTGCATAAATATGTCCTAAGAAATTGCCGTGTATTTAAAGTATTTGTGGCAAAATGTTGTTTTTGTATAAAGGATCGGAGATGGAAATATATTAAAATTTAAATTTTTGTACACCGACGTCATAATTTGCATCTCATTATGCCGTACCAAGCATACAACGTGCATTATGAATGTTTATTTATGAATTATGTAAAATAAGTCTTTAGAGCTTAAGTTTATTGTAATATATTAGATAAAATATCGCGCAAGGATTCACGACGACGGCCGACGTCGGTGCTTTATGAACGACATTTCCTTCTGCGTCGTTCATTTTTTATTTCCCCAGTAATCTCTGTATTTAAAATATGCAAATTTGTATATTGTTTTCTTCTTTTTTTTCTCACTGAAAATACATTAAATTTTAACTACACTGTAAAAACAGTTTTCGATACTGATAACAAGAAATTGTTATTACATACAGAAAATTTAAAATTCATTTCTTATTCTATGAGCGGAGATGTTTTAAATAATATTATAATAATTTTGCTCTTTCCTCTTGGAATGGACACTAATGTAAATACCGAGTGATTTTTTAAATTTTTTATCAACTGTTGCCATGAAATCTGGACGGCATGTCTTAGCTTAAGTGAAAAATATGTCATTGCACTCCTTTTTGCTGTTTTATAGTAAAGCTAAGACATGCCGTCCAAATTCCATGGCAAGGGTTGATAAAAAACTTTAAAAAATTCCTTATAATATTCAATACTGTAATCTTAAAGTGCAAAAGTGACAATGAACATCGAAATAACTGTCTCTTGCAATATAAATTACTTTGTTTACTCCTATGCAGATACTATGAAATTCTTCCATTTAATTCGGTGAAAATATACCTACACTTAAATTTTTTACCGTGTATTTATGAAATTTCTTTTCATAATGCCCCAGTAAAATCTACATATTTTAAGTAAATGAAAAATCGATGGTTATAAAAAAACTCTTCTACCGCGTTATTTTTTATACTCATTTCAGTTTTGAAGTTTTACGAATTCGCTCTGAAGAGTTTTTACGGTGCAGGTGCGACGCTCTAAAAGATATCGGACTTTCGTGGAGGAAGCATTAATGAAAATAGATTTTACTCGCATTTATATTGACACGAATCGAGTGTACTAAGAAACCCGAATATATTTAAATTAAATTCGACTGTTGAGCCTCTTGCTCGCGTATTTTCAAGGGACTTTAGCGCCCCGTTCGAGAAGGGCGAGAATTTCAGCGTCCGGTTTAACTTTTACACGCGAGCGCAACATTCTTCAGATCCTCCCCGTAATTTCCAAGAAAACACTATAAATAACAATATAAATATATTAAGTCTAATGCTTTAGTTCGAGCCATAAATATTACACGCGGTTATCTACCGCGCTATTACTCGAAACGGAGAAAACCTTTCTCAGAAAACTAATATTTCTCCGCAGATTAAATTAAATCAAAAGCTCGAAGCTCGGCTCTTACCCTACCCTGAATATAATATAATATCTCAACCTATCCACGTAAATACTTTTTCTTCATTTCGAGCGAATTAAACTAAATTGAAATACGCCGGTATTAACTTATTGCTTTTTACTTTAGTCCGATTTCAAATAATTGCTTTTACGTTCGGTCGGGTTGAGATCTATACCGAGCACGTACAGAAATTATTTATTTACCAATTTCTCCATAGAACCTATAGGCACAGATTAAAATATATATGTCCGTATTATTCTCGCGTCAATAATTTCATCTTCTGAGTTTCTGTTCAATACCAACGGCGCATATTAAAATCGTTCAGTATGAAAATGTCTAACGAATAAAAATATAATTTTTACAATCTCTTATGTAGATATTTTCATCGATGACGTGACACTTAAAATAAAAAAATTAGGTATTTCTGACATAAAAGTCCATTACCGCTATATGTATTAAATCCAAGATAGTTTGGTTTAGGAATTCCATTCAAATACCAGAAAATTAAGGAATAATAAATCATTCTTGCTTTTAATAGATTCCTGTTTAACAGTAGTAGCACTTTTCTTTAACAAGGATCGTTATTTTGCTTGTTCTTGAAATTTACTAAACAAATTTTTATTAAACATTTCTAAATCGATTTTATTATTTATCCTAAAGAAGCTATCAACCTACAGCGAAACTTATAGGTTTCTAATATTATTTAAAAAAACGATGGAAGATTAATTATTATAATTTTCAGGAAATATTTATAGTACAGAAAAGAACCATTTATTGTCAACTGAAATGTTTTCAAAAATAATCGTGGTATAATTTAATTTTTAAACTAAACGACGAGGACTATTTACTTTTGCTTACTTCTCTTCATGCCATTAAGTACACAAGATTCAGCATTTTTGTAAAGAGTACTCCTCTTTTCTATTACCTTTTAAAATATAATACGTGTTTCCCAAAAATACTTTAAAGTGACTTATTTGCTTAAACCGATTTTTATTTTTGTTAATAGCTTGATTTTTCATTACTTATTCACGTGGAGTAAAAAGTTAAATATATGATAAACAAAACATTTTCACATATAATTTATTATTTTGCAACTTTACAATAAAAAATTTAGGGCTAAATTCTGAAAAATAACTCACACTCAAATTGACAATTTGATGTTAAAGTGAAATTCAGAAAGGCTTTAATTTTCATTTTAAATAATGATATTTTGACTTTCTATCGTAAATCACTATTGACTAAAATACATATGCTGACCATAAACTTGATTAAACGAGTAAATATAAAAGCATTTTTGAATTTCAAATATCGTCGTGGAATGTCAAGTTTGAGTATGAAGCGAGTGTGCATGGAGTTACTTCAAATTCTTTTTGCTGAACTTACTTATTGCTAAAATGAAATGAATCATAAATTGATGCACTTCATGCAAACAATTGCTGCTGCTTTACAGAGACTAACCGCTTATTCGATAACTCAAAACGACATCGTTATATAGCGACAATTGTTAAGTGACATATTTTGACCAATCAGTACTTAGATACAACGGATTAGTCTCAGCAACAAAGACTCTGAACCAGCCATTCAGTAATGAAAAACGAAACATCAGCAAAAGATGAATTAGCAATGCCATTCTTTTGGAAGTCCTGTTGAAATTGAATCGCCGTGGAAACTCTTGTTGAAAAAATTGTTAGAAAACTGGATTTTTTATTCCTAATATTTCAAATAAATCCCATAACACTTTTTTCAGTTCATTTACATAGTGCAAATCTTGATTCTAAGCAATCATTTTGTATTGTATGAAGAAAAATTATTCAGGTTCGATTTTACAATCGTCAGATAAACTAAGTATAACATTTGTCTTCATATTAAAATACCTATAACGCGATATTACTTTGCGTTTTACTTTCTTCGAACAATTACAAATTTGTTACTTGATGCTTTTTATTAAATTTATAAATATGCATTAATGATTAGATTAATTTGTTTATGAATTTTAATCGAAGCAATAATGTTGAAGGTGCAGTGGTATAAAAGAATATCACGCCGCTCGAAAAAATAGGTTCTACAACAAGTAGGTCATATTTCACCCTAAGCACGGGGTTGTCTTAATCCAGCAATCACGATGCACCCTGATCTGCCACTAACCTTCCTTGAAATTCACGCCATCGCTTTCAATCACTGTTGCTTCTTGGTCGAGGAATCAGGTCTTTTACCGAGGTGGTATCATTCCGCGACGCGTTGGCCGCGTGCGCTTCGCCACCCCTTGCTCGGTCACCCACCACCGCCGACCTCCCCGAACCCCGGATGAGCTTTTCTACCCTCGTTGGTGTCAAACTACCACCGCTCGCGTCGCGGAGACACTTGTTGGCAAGTTGTAAGCCGCACTCTATAGCTTTCTAGCTCAACCTTTGAGAGATTTTTGCCTTTGCGACGCTTGACTTCATGTTACTGAACTCTCTTTCTTGTAAAACTGACAAGAAGTTAATTTTCACTAGACAATTTTTAGCGAATACTGTACATGTGCGTATCGTCGTACATTATTATAGAGTTCGATATTATTTGTTACAATTAATAAGCGAAATTACTAAAAAAAAAAATACTGAATACTGTTTTGCAAATTTAAGTTTCGAAAATCTGGTCATCAGTTTTAATAAAGTGAGAAAGCACCACCCAAAAGAGGCTCAAAGTTGTTTGTCTTATGACTACGTATTTACATTTTTCGATCTGAATAAATAGTGTTTGTTGTAAATAATAAGAAAACCCGAAAAATATTCAACTAGAAATTTAGGAGACTCAATCCATTCAAATTCTCAAGAGATAATAATCTTTCTACATAATATTATGTATGTTTGTATAATATGTTAACGCAGTTATTTTTCACTTTGAATTGCATGGATTTCTTTCATTAAACCGATGTTATCGCCCTTCTCAGTTTTCATGCAAGTGTGTAGCATTACCATAAAAAAGAAGAAATATGAGTGCATTCGAAAATATATTTCTTGTTCTTTGGCATTGTAATAAGTATTATTTAAATTAACGGCGCATTTATATGTGCATATATAAGTCGCGTTTGTTTTGGAGGAATATTCCAAAAGGAAAACGATCTAATAATTAACGACATATCGGTAAGAATTATAGAGCCCGGCGAGCCTATGGCAACGAATAAAAAACAATTCCTTTAATGAAAGAGCTTAATTGAAAAAGTGATTTGTTTGAAGTTGTTTAATATGCGTGAGATGACCCACCCTTTTATTGTTAATCACATTTCGGCTTTTTGTTGGATTAAAGTCCGTTCGATACGTTACCGTGCGTTTATCGTAATACCATTGTATGTGTCTAATTACTTTGGAATAAAATATGTATGAAATATTAAATATTTTTTATTAAGAGATTGGTATCGCATTAATAATAGGTCGAGGAAAGGGTGTGGCGCGCTAGTAGGGGGTATAAATATAATACATTTGATAAATGATGAGATAACCAGGCGCATTAAAATTACAAATGGTTATATTTATTTTTTAAAAAAGAAGCTTAACAAGAAAGAATGAATTTGGATATTTTGTTATAAATTATCATTTTTATTGCGCCGTAAACCCTAATCCAAAATTTATTGCGAAGAATATTAAATTATTTTGTTGGGATGGGGATAATAAATATAAGATATTAAAGTTAAAGACGCGAGCGTTTTATCTTGGCGTATTTTTATTTTATAAGAAAGACGATATTCATCGTTCAACATCCGCACATAAAGTTAGCTATTAAAGATACAAGTTTATAATCTTCCCATTTTATATTGCTTCTAATAGCTTTATTCGCCCGCTTGTTATTTTCGGAACTTTTTATTACTTAAATTTCGCTAATATCAAATAAGCAAAACTGTTTTCTTTATTAGTTATCTTGTTAAACATCGGCTACTGTTTTATAGATTGCAATAAATTCTCAATACTTTATGACCGTATCTGACTGATTGTTTAGAAAACCTCGTATCATTACATTAATAATTTTTCTCGTTTACAACTTCTTATCCTTTATTTATCTCGATAATTAATTGAGAGTACGTTATTTATACAGTTATGTTTTCTAGGATAAAATATAAAACGCAATGGTAAGTATTTACTTCATCATTAAAATCTCAATGAAATAATAATTCGTTCGGACTATGAGAATTTATTATCGTAGGTGTTTAAATTTTTGCTTAACGCATCATTTGTATGATCATTTCAAATTTTTTCATACTTTAGAACCAGGTTCAATGCCCGAAAAATATTTTAGACTTTCCATTTTTATATTTGATTCCGATTAATTAATGAAGAAGAAATAGGGCTATCAAGATTACTGCTCATACAATTAAGGATATTCATTCAATTAAAAATTGTTCAATCTCTATTTAACAAGATAGAAAGTTAGTCTATATTGTATTCTAATAATTAATAATTAAAGCTCGGATTTTATGCAAAATGCATATTTTTACATTTTTTGCGTATTGTACGTGTTTTTTACATTTTTTGCATATTTTAATGCGCCGTGTATAATTTGTCAATTTTACAATAAATTTTGTCCGTTTCAACAAAATTCACATTTTTTCGATCAAGTAGAACAAAATTTACATGTCATCTAGAACAGATAGGAATTACCACCGTATCTACCAGCCCTAAATGTGCGTAGACTTTTCCTTAAATTTATATACAGCTGCATTCCCTACTCTTTTAAGCTTTTTGGTACGGCTGCGGTCTTGTGAGCCGTGATAGCTTCATCAGGAGCTAGCAACCGATAGAGAAATTGTGCGAATTTTAAGTGCACATTAAAAGAACTTGTGATACCATTTTCATCGGACAAGAACTTACTTTAATTAAACTTATTACCTTATTTATATTCCATCATCATTATCTGCATTATTTATCAAAATATCGAGTGAGCAACGCTTCGCCATTTCAAAAACAAAAAATTAACACATAAATAAAATCAATCAATAAAAAAAATTTTTACCGACAAATGCGTACATATTGTTGCATAATTTGCATATCTTGCTGCATATTTTGCAAAAAAATCCTGCATATATATGTGCATATTCTAGCAAAATTTTCTGCATATAAATCCGAGCTTTATTAATAATTAATTTGACGTATTCTATATAAAAATTTACAGGAACAAAAATACATATATTCGAAACTTTGTTGCAAGTAAATGACACTTTAAAGTGAATTTAGATCCTAATATACAGTGGCCTGTCATAATGTCTGTAACTTTATTGAAAATTTATAATATTTCTAAAAGACCCAAATAATACATTTAATCTGCTGGAAACAAAACAAAAAATTAACGAAAATAAATTACGTATAGCGTATAATTCTTAAAAGCGTAATCTAACAAAGACGTATTTTTTAAAACAAAATATCTATTTTCTGTAAAGAACGCGAATTTAAGGCAATGTTTTGTTGTTAGATGTATTCTTCGAAATAAACAGAGATCAAAGAATAAGACTAAATTTATTTTTTCAAGGATCTTTGACAATATCTTAATTTTGAAACCACATAAGAAGAGTACCAAAACAGTTAGATTTACGGTCATAATTTTTATAAAATATTGTATTTAGACGCTGTTTGCTATTAGTTTTATTTCATTTTGTCTAATTCTACAACAAAAAATTTAACACTTCGAATTACTGCAATTTTTCGTTTTTGAAAATTTCGATTTTCCGAAATTCCCACCAAATTTTATACAATCAACTAGATGTGGTTGTATTGTTTTCTGTTTTAATTGATGCACTAATCTTAGTAATTTTTTTCCGCAAAAATCAATAGTAAATATTTTGCCCTTATGTTATGAATTTTGTAAATGGTACCTACTGTATGTAGTTATTGTATAAAAATGCAACAGTCAGCAATAAAGTAATATAAACACGAAATATACACCGCAGGCGTCGTATTTCTCCAAATTATTTTAATGTCCTATGAATAAATTCACATACACGATGCACGCCTCTGCTTAATGAAAGGTATGTAAGCCATGCGTTTTCTTTGGAAACTAGAAATTTTCTAGGCACCTGTAGTTTGCTAACTACGACTACAACTACAAATGTGCTAAATTTCATTGTTTATATATATTTTTACCATTTGTACGACGTACCTACATATATGACTTTTTTCAATTAGTTGTACTTAAACAAGTGTCTCTTTTTTTATTATTTCTTATCTGTTTGTATTAATCAAATTATAATACAAATTATTTCAGTTGTTTCAGTGCGTGCAATATTTTTCCTTAATGCATTCCCATATTTATTTTAGAGAAATTGATTAACTTTGCAACTGTTGCTTCTTCCTGATCTAAATATAAATCTATGGATATATCACTGTTGAAATTGCAGGCTGTAACGTATGATGTTTAGTCTAGTTTTCCAGCTATCTAGTATATTTGTGAGCAATTGTTAAGGCGCACATTCGTGTCAAATTTCTACAAAAATCAACGCTCTGCCTGCGTACGAACGGTCGTATTTCGAGTCGGCTTTATCTTCCCATCACAAATGGAAGATAAAAACCAGATATAAATTTTGTTGTTAATTATAGAGCGCCAGCGAGAGAAAGAGCTAACGGAAGCGTACTATTGAAAACTAGTTTATTTTTTCGTAATTCAGTAGCATTAATGAATGAATGTTTATACGCTTCGGAAAGAGTTTGTTTGTAGAAAAAATTAGCACTTATCTGTCGTTTCTTAATAGTTACGCCGTGGCGTTTGTGACTTATGGCCGGTTTAGTGAGGTCAAGATAAAAAACAAACATAAGGTCTTTATTATTTATTCTGATTGCATTAATGTTTGAGTTGTCTATTTATAGTTTGTGTGCATAACCTATTTCTTTCTTTTTTAACTTTCTGACTAAAAGTTTCTTCCATTATAGGTAGGAATCAGAAGATCTCTCGCACCTTATTTGCTACAAGATCGAACAGGAATATTGGCATTGCTACACTTGTGTTGCACTGTTGCATTATTTCCAAAAATATTCGTTAAGAAAAATATTGTAATTATTCCTACTCTGGGAGTAATTTTTTTTTTCTTAGATTTTGTGCAGTTTATACAGTGTGGAAATTAAGTAGCGGATAAACTTTATATTATCAAATTCACGGAACTTGGGCTCTGCGTCATCAATCACCGAAGTTACAACCGACACATATTTCAATATTATTTCTTTGTCAACGGTGAATAAAAAAGAGGATGGAGTTATGCTTTTCATGTATAATGAATCAATGATGCAACGTCACACGCGTTTTGTTTATGACGCAGAGCTCTTCTCTTATGAAAACAATAATAACTTCGTTAATGTTTGTGATAAAGTAAAAATCTTAGGGTGCGTCCACATATGTATCGTATCCGCGTATCATTTTCCGTTTCCTAAAATTCAAAAATTATATTTTACATTAGTACTTGAAAGAAAAAAACCTGCATTCAAAACTAATATAGTATGTAACTAAGAACACTGTTTTCTTGCAAAAAATGTGTGTTCTGTCTTCCTCACATATATCTTTCTTTTTCTTTGGCCACAAATACGCCATACATTCGCTGACAATTTCTTTGATGTGTTATCAAAAACCGCCAGCCAAGCTGTCACTTAACGCGCAATGCCACTCTCAATGCCGTTACAAAATTAGTGCCATATATGCCAATAATACCTGGTTACACTCTGTTGTCAGAGCCACGTCTGCGTCTAGTGTGCTGCCTAACGTGATTTTTCACGTCTAACTTGACATTAATTAATTGTAAATGTAGTCACTGATGAATGTCAAATTAGACGTTAAAAATGACGTTAGGCAGCACATTAGGCATAGGTGTGGCTGAACTATTAGGGTGCGGCCAAACTTGTGTCGTATCCGCGTATCCAATCGTGATCGTGTATCATGATCCGCTAAGTGTGGACGTGGACATGTTGCCTTGACACATCCCCGTATCGTGTCTTTGTATCATTTGAAACGCGGAGACGATAAATACAACTACATAACATTTGGAGTCGGTATTTCGGCGAAACATCAAACACAGGACGGATAGGTAACAGCAGCTAATTTCACAGTGACAAAGGTATAACGTCGAACGGACGATACAGTTGTATCACGTCGGTAAGTAGACGCACACACGGATATAACAAAACGAATACGAGACGCAATTAAGTGTGGATGCGTATCATATCCGATCTTTCAATCACGATTGGATACGCGGATACGACACATGTTTGGACGCACCTTAAAAGGGTTATAGCGATTCAAATTACAGCGCATATGAAGAAGTCAAATACTTCCATCAATTTTTTTAAAAGTTATGGCTTCATCAAAACTTTAAATGATAACCTATATTTTTTATAACTCATTTCGGTGGGATTTTTTTATGTTTTATAGTTTATCAAGCCATTTAATAAGTTTTTCGCTTATTCTAATCGGATTATGTAAAACAGAGTTTTGCCTTGAGACATTTTTAATCTTACACCCGGTATATTGTCGCATCATCTTGTGCTTTATGTACGGGCTTTCATGGACAGCCGGTAATATGGCTGATTGAAAATCGAGGGCCAGCATGAGGATCTGGCTTATTAAAAGAGATAGAGAATCGGTTAAATGTAATCAAAGTTGCTGATTAATATAATCTGTAAAGAAATTTGAAATATTTCCAACGATTTCTGCACAATCGGAGAAAAACTGAAAATTGCGATTTTCGAAAATCGAACATAACTTATTTATGATTTTTTTCAAAATCTGTGAAACATTCCTGATGCAACTTGATTCCGCTTGATAGAATGTCGAATGTATTTTATTTCTGGAGCGATTCATTTTTATTTTTCTAGAGCCTATCAGCCTGTATATGTATGTATTTAATGCTAATTTCCATTATTCAATTTAATTATACAGGTTGTCCACGGATAGGTCATACAAGACCAGAAATTTTTAGACATCAAAACGCCGTTTAGCAGTTAATCCCTGCTTGTTCTTGAATTTATTTTAATCACACTTTTGTTTTTAAGTCAAGGCATTAGGTACACTTTCTGAGGAAGGGTTAACATATTTTTCTCATTGATAATGCAAAACAAGATTAGAAAGTTTAACATGAAATGGAAATGACAAATACGTCAGACCTGTTATTGTGTCTACTTGATCCGATTAAAAAAATGTCAGAAATTCCAAAACTGGAAAGTGATTACATGCAGGAAAAGTAAGATGAGAATTAAGATTTTCAAATACGGCAAAATTATTATAAAGAATAAAATTTTCTGAGAAATCAGTAATAAAAAAGTTTTTCCTCTTGTATCACCTATCCGTGGACACACTGTATACAGAGAGTGATACAATTAAAAGTCGCAAGTATTTTAAAATACATAATTCAATTATATTAATCGAAATTCTTGTCGAATTTAATTTTCCATTTGGTATGAAAAGAGCAATATGATTTATTCATTTCGTAAAATATCTGAAGGTTTGTGCAACTTCCATTTTTTCTGACATCGCGCCATATTACTTGACTTTCAAACTGTATGTTAACTCTAAATTTGGTAGAGAGAAATGGAATGCGATTCTCAAGCACCGACTGGTATACTTATAACATTTAATTAAATTATATTGATTGAAATTCTTGGCGAATTTAATTTTGCATTTGACATGAAACGAGCGATCCATTCATAGTGAAAGATCTAGTATGTAAAATATCTAAGGTGGTGGGTTTAAAGCGGATGTGATGTTCGCGTTCGTCGCTTCGCGTTCAGGAAGTGCTCTTTACTTGGATCACAGCGGGCGGAATGAGACCGAGTTTTACTTTCAATGCTCGCTTTTCGCCGGATTACGAGACTTAAAATCGGCGGAACTGCTATTTGCATCTCCAGATATTGTGCCCACATCCTCGGGCCTTCCGTTTGCAGGCAGGCAGACAGGCGGTTATGACGTGCGACCGGCGAGATATTTTATTCATTCTTTCTTAATTAGATTCTCTAATTGCAGTACCAATTAGTAATTAAGGATGATAGTAATAATTCTAATAATTTCAGAGATACACTGTAATGAATTGAATAAATAGAGAAACCGTTTTTTACGTCTATGTTTCCTGCAGGTCGTTAGCTTTTTAACCAAGTCCGCACGTAACAAGAGAAAGAGCAAATTACCAGGTTCAATTGAATAAGTTTCTCAGAGTCTGGCGTGTTATTAAAATATACTTATTGTTTAATGTACAAATAATAATTTGACTGTAAAAAATACTCAGTAAATTATTTTCTAACTTTAGGAAGTAGTTCTTTTCGAATTGTAGAGGTTACTGCTTACTGCCAACGACGGACTAAGTACCAAAAATAACTACGACTACTTTTAGAGAATTTTGACTGTGTTCATAAATTGTTGTTGTGTTTCCTGCAGATGTCCAGCATAGGAATTCAGTTTCGGTAAAATGGATAAAAATGTCAAAAACAAATGGCAATTCAACGTATTAGAAATAGAATTCATATACCTAGAATTCTTTCAATCATAAAAAAAATGTTTTCCTGAATAGTTTAAATTGAATTTGTACTGAAGGGATCTCCTAAACCGTAGGAGATACAGATTGGGTTAAATTAAAAAAGAAAATTCCATCGATCAATATCCAAAATCGTATGTCATAACAAAATTAAAAATTAAGCAGAGTCAAAATAAATTCCTATTAAAATATTTCAACTTTAACATTAATTTGTTTTAATGTCAAACGAAAGCAAAACATTAAGTGCGATCCATCTTCGTAAACAGATTAAAAATGCTATAGAATATGAAAACAAATGAACTCATACCTATTGTATTTAAAAAAATCAAAATTGAAGATGGTCAAAAAGAGATGAAACGTTTGATTGCAATCTTGTAGAAAGTTTAATCAGAATCTTAATAATATTTAGAACAAAGGGAAAAAGAAAATCAACTTTTTAACATTCACGTATATTCTGTAAGTACCAACTTCAATTGATATCTATAGACCGTCTAGAAAGTATCCGGAATATTGAAATTTCTATCAATATATTGCTTATTAAACGCCTGAACAGTCCAGTGGTAAGAGGACCGGCCTTGCAATCGCATGGTCGTCGGTTCGAACCTCGTTGGGATTTTTCTCGGAGGTGGTCGGTATCGACTTAAGGCACCCTTCAGTGTTGGGGATAAAATACGACACTGCTTGCCCTTAAACGGCGAGAAGGTTGGAAGTAACAAAGCCATGGAACACTTTACACACACTTAAAATACACTCCCGCTCCTGAGGTCCTGACAAGTCTTTGACTTAGGACCCCGTTGGGCAATCACCACAGATAGAAAAAAAAATTATAAATGCTATATTATATTTACGATATTTTTAGGAACGCAGTATCTTGTCAAAATCATATTTTTCAAAGAATCTAACCAAAAAAGGGACCACAGATATTGAATGTTAACACTTTCAAACAAACAGAAAAATTTGAGTAATTGTGTCAAATTTGGGAAAAGTGAAAACTGATAGAACATATTTTGAACAGAGGGATTCAATAAGCTGAAGCCAACACACTTTGAAAAAATTCCATTGAAATCTTGAGTACCTAATTTCCGAGAAATAACAATTTTAGGATTTTGACCATTTCGAAAAACGCTATTTTCTAAATAAATAAAAATCACTCGATATATCTGATAGAGGCTGAAGAGGTTTTCAGATAAGCACAAATTACTGCCGTAAAAGTTTTTTTTTTTTTCGAAAAATCAGAAATAAAAATTTTTCGCATTTGATGCCGACATTTTGGCTAGCTCTGTATATTTCCTTCTTTTCATCGACCATTATACAAATTTTTATGTCACGCAAATCAGTTTCCGATCTGTATGCAGGTAGTCTGAATAAATAAAATCCAACTTACTTTAAGGAGAAAGGATCGTAGAGCGTAAATTTTTCAAAATTTGTCGTGAAATAAAGACTTACAAAACACAGAGGATTAAAGAAAATGTAAATGTCTATAAAAATGAATTTGAATTTTGAATTGTATTAAATATAATGACAAAAAAATTGTTTAACAGTAATCAGGTACCATGAAAAGCATTTGTAAAAAAATTTAATTATTGATTTTCTTTGATCTTTTAATCTGTGCTTCCAATTTTCATTTTATTTTATTTTTTAATTTCAATACATTTTAAGTAGTATTGGTTAAATATGCTGATATGACTTAATTGACTTGGGATAAAATGAACCAATTGAATTTGCAATTCCGTCGATTTAAACGAATACATAAAGTGTTCCGATTATGTAGAATTTGAACATAAGGATTTCCGCAGATTTGCAGTTGTTCGATTCAGATGGCACATTCGAGTTCAAATTCGCCCGACAAATTAAAACGCGGATGCTTTCTTTTTGGGCACAGGAGTGCATTTGTTATTCCGATGAAAATTTGTGTACAAAATAAAAGCCGTGTGCATTCTATTGACGGACGCGAGTGGGATTTTACGACCGTTTATAGGTTGGCTTTAATTTATATAAAGTTAAAACCCCTGGAGCGTTTTATCGTATTTTTAGAATATCTGTAAAAGCGCAGTTAAAAGTAATATGCACGACGTGCATTTATTTGCGTCTGCCGTGTTAATATTTTGAATTACTATGTTGCAATGTTACAGTTTAATTTGAGTACCTGTATGTAGTAAGAGGGTATATGTCGTAGTGGCGTTGTTTAAATATACTGGGGGGGGGTCGTTTTATGGACCGCCCATACGTGTGTCGTCGAGATATTAAACTGGCGATGGTTAAAATGCGTTTTTGCAAAGTTACTATAAGGGCACGATATGAACACATTTATAAACTAACATGCTGTGAAGCTTTATTATGTTATATGAAAAGTTTTTATGCCCTGCCTATTGGATGTTTTCCATTACTCCGACGGTGATCAGAATTGCAGACCGTATACTAGTTTATGAGCCCCGTTCGGGTTGTATATTGCAGTAAAGAACATTACAAAATGTAAAAACTACCGCACCAACATTGTATTTTTTGTTTATTGGTAACCCTGTAACCTGTGCCCCAAACTTTTATTGAGTATAACCGAGGCAATAAAATATTTCTATAAAGAATATTTGAAGGCAGACGTCTAATTTCAGATATGCTCCAAGAAGTATTCAGCAACTTTTATGTTGTTTCGTGTTTTAAATCTTTTCTCCGCAGAGTTGTAACTTTATTTAAATAAATACTTCAAGGAAAAATTAATGAAAATACTTGAAAAGTTTGCGAATTGTTCTGTATGTTTTAAGTACTATTATTTATATAACTTTACCTTTAATGCGCCAACTTTTGAATTCCACCCTTACTTGGTCTGGTACCTTGAAAGAATTGTTATTGAATTTCTGTGTTAAGTTACGGCAGTGCTAAGTTCTAAGGTAAATATTTCCAGAGTCTCGGCCAACGCCCTGCCGCGAGTCTACCGTCTACAACTCTTTCGAAGAGAGAAGCTTTTGTACTTTTTATATTGTTACAGCTTTCCGATAAAAGAACTGAAATAATCTAATTTACACATTTGAATTTCTTGCGAGAGACTTTACATTTATATAACCAAAATGGATGGAAATGTTCTTTTGTCGTTCTCTCTTGTAAATTTTATTTCATCGAAGCACGGTTCCTTTTCATTCGATTTAATATTTTATTTTCTTATTGCCACGGGGCCCTATCCACTTTATTTCTCCAATTCATTTAAAAATTTCATATTTAAATGGACTATGTAATTGTACTCTTCATTGTTTCAAAAGAAATTTAAATGAAAATTGGTTCACTTTAAATTTTCTTTCCGCGTTAATGGCTAAATGAAACAAACCGTCATTCCTTCAAATTAAAGCGAACCCTTTTAAAAACTGCTAACGAAATTTTCAGCGCCGTCACCATTTTTAATGCAACATTTTAACGTAATACGTTACGTACCCTTGTTAAAAATCGGACCGACGAAATCTTTTCCTTTTGAGATGAAAGAATACAAAAAAAATGATTTCTTTATTATGCGACATTCACCTAGATTTTATTTTAACACTTTGCTGTCCAGTCCTGAGTATACTCGTGTTTGGTGTTCAAACAATGTTGACCGCTCACGAGTTTCCATTCCAAGAGTCGTTAATCGGCTAGAACTGTGTCTGAAATGTGTCATTTAAATAATTTAAATAAACTTTCAGGCCTGGACGCAAGGTAGAGTTTTAAAATAGTTATCAAACAAATTTGCTAATTTGATCGACTCTGTAACTCGAAAAATAAGAAAGTTAGCAACGGTGCCGACTTACTTTGAAACAGTCTGTATACAGTGATACTTTAGCGCAGAACATTAGAAGAACATTAGTAGAACATTGCTACAATATTAAGGCCCAGTTGTACAGTTCCAGCTTATCTTTAAACCAGAGCTTAACAACAATTGTTGAAATAATCGTTGTTATGGGTTTAAGCTTCAGCTTAAATTTAAACTGGCATTGTACCATATCTCCAAATACATTTTTGATAAAGGAAGGTCATGGAAATGTAAATGTATGTCTAATCTACAACACCAAGCAGCTTTTGAAGTTAGTGACGCATTAAGCTGTAAAATGAATAATTTATCTTTCATGGCCTGCCTTTACCAAAAATTTATTTGGACATACAGTACAACTGGGTTTTTTGTAAATCGAACGTAAGCTTAACGTACCTACATATGTAGTTTCGTTACTACGGATCGTATTCGTAGTTGTTTGTCTAGCACTGAAGCTTCTTTTTTCGAAATAGATAAAAATAATTAGTCAATTTTCTGGAAGAACGTGTCGCAAACGGTCATAAAAACTGTTAATTGCCTTAACTTGGACCCTGTTCGATACCGATATCGTTTCATTCGTTGAATATATGTCAAATTGCATTGTCAAATGTGTGAAACAAAAATAATGACAATTAAAGTTAATTATATCCATAGTTACCACGTATTTTTCAGCCTACGTTCGATTTAACATAACCGAACATAACATAGCACTTATTAAGGCTACGGTTACACTGAACACTGACACTGACAATAAATAGGTCGTACGTACATAGCACGAGACTGGTCGTATGAACAGAATGGTTTTACTACATGCATTTAGGTGCAACTATCTGATGACATAACTAGCCATATTATAACCAGTCGCAACTAAATGCGTGCAGTAAAACTACTCTGTTCATACGACCAGTGTTAGAGCGTTTTCACACACACCGGCAAAACCGGAGCCGGTGACGGCTCCGGCGCCGGATACAATGCAATCAAATTAATGCTTTCACACATAGCCCGGTCCGGCAGATTTGCCGGTCCGGCAGCCGACACCGGCAAATGCAGCCGGTGTTGATCTCGACAAGCCGGATGCCGGACCGATTTCCGATTTATCGATTTCAATGTTTTCTTATGTACACTTGTCCACACAGGTCTAAACGTGCCGGTGCCGGAGAACTGTTTGTTTAATTTTACTTCAGTATTGTCATTGTCCTCAAAGTAATCAGAGCGTGTTTTCATTTTATAATTTTCGTACATTTTTAATTGTTCGAAAATGCGTAATTTGTTTAAGTACGATGTTGTCAGCTTAATTGAACTCGTTGAAAGTAAACCTTGTCTGTGGGACAAGACAGCAGATTGCTTCAAAGACAAGGTTGAAAAACAAAAAGCGTGGATGGAAGTGTATGCGTCCATTGAGAGCTGCACACATAGTTCTTTAACCACGTTCGGAAACTGACTGGTATTAATAACGGCACCGTCAATGCCGGAGCGTGTGAAAGATGCCACTGGCCGGCACCGGCGACGTCCCCGGCACCGGCACCGGTTTTGCCGGTGTGTGTGAAAACGCCCTTATGCTACTACCTGCGTACGACCTGATTATCGTCAGAGTACGTATCCAGTTAAACCGCAGCCTTAATACATAATAGTTGCGTTCCTCTTACAAATGAACTGAGGTTAGACTAAGTGAGATCAGTGGCTCATCTCACATAGAAAAAGCGAATGAAAATTTGTATAAGGCCCAGTTGTTCAATTCCAGTTTAAATTTAAGCTGAAGCTTAAACCCATAACAACGATTATTTCAATAATAATTCTTGTTAAAGGCTTAAGCTTTGGCTTAAAGTTAAGTTGAAATTGTACAACTGGGCCTTAATGGAACAACAGAGGAGAAAGTTCTTAAGTCAAAAAATTACAAAAAGTTCAAAGTAAAAATTTGTAAACAATACATTATAAGTAATTTAAGGAAACGTGTAACACGTTCTATTTAACATGAAATAATTTTTGGCAACTACTTCAAGAAGAAACATTTCAGCGCAAGTATTTTGTGTAAAAAAATTATTATTAGTTTCCCCCACTACTGAGGAAGGGTTTGCTGTTCCTTCAAATTTTAGTCAGACAAGAATCCAGTATAAAATTTATTTTATGTACTTATTTAAACTAGAATTTCCATAAATATATTTATTTATCAATAAATCTGAGGCAAGTTCCAATATTTTTTAGAATTATGTTGTGTTTTGATTTTATACTTTGGCTTGAATAAAAATTAATTTTGTTCAAATTTTTTAAAAATGTCGAGAAAAATTCACGTTATGTCTAGAACAAATAAAAATATTTTCAGTAACGAAAATTCTGAAATATTTCCGACTTACCCCGTATTCGTGATTATTATTTAATTAGTTTTGTGCCAGTATCATAGCAAGTGCTAGCCGAACCCGAATATAAATTTGCTATTACAAGCCCAGCTCGTTGGCCAAACTGCAAATAGTCATTAGTGCTCATGCAATTCGGCGTTCGATAGTGAAATAGTTTGTGCGTATTTGGCAACGTGAAAACGTTTCGGGTCGCGTAGCCCTGATGAGGGACGTTCACATTGCGGCTTGTGCGTGTAATAGCGGCCGGTGATGCGTACTCATCAACGCGCCGTGATTTTATCTTGTTATTTGTTCATGTTAACGCTTACGTCTAGTTTGGGTAATTTGCCATGTTATTACGGCGTTTAATGATTTAGTGATTTTTATTAATGACCTAGTTGCTACTAAAATCTGCTTCTTTCTCGCGAAGATGGAACAATTATGTATGTATATATGTACGTACAAAGATCAGCGCTTAACCGTTTCATAAACTCCCATGCTGAAAAACAAAATAATTCAAAATGAAGTATAGGTTTTTATTTAAAGATGTAAATTATGTACCTACATAAGCTTTGGAAATATTTGAAAAAGTTCAAAAGGGTAAGTTTCCTCAGTAAATTTCAAATTTCTATCTAAATTTCTTCCTTGAAAACTTTTAATGAACGATTTCTATGAAAACTCCTGTATACGTACATTAACAAAACATAGAATGCCATCAAAAAGAAATTATAAGTGTTTTTCTAAAGGTACTTTCAAATCGTTCAATGTGCTGGTTAATTGGTGTATGCTTCTGGAAGAATGTAACAGAAAGTATTTTTCTGTGCGGTTAAAAAGGCCCTAGCTACGATTTTAGCCAAAGGTACATAATTAGACAAGAGTTCTTTTAAGCGTACTATATTCTTTGTAATTGCATAAATTATCCAACCGGATATGAACTAACACCTTTGTATCAACAAAGTATCATTAATAAAACACATTCAAAGAGACTTCGATTCCAGATTTATTATTATTACATATTGTTATTCATGTTGTGTTTAAATTTTATTTCTATTCAACATGTTTCGATAAACATACAATGTCTTCTTTATATTCGGCAATCAAGTTTTTTCCATCAAGTGGAAGCATATTTTTATATTGAATTTTTTTATATATTTTCAGCCATAAAACACGTTTTCGTTCGTCGAGCGCGGGCGCCGGGAAATTTTTACGTCGCATAACAATATTTAAAGAAAAAAATGCCCAAACAAAAGAGAACCAGCAGTAACTAATGTGCGTATCGCGAAATTTAATAAAGTTTCGTTATGTGCCTCCCTCCGTACTGCAGTAAGCCTTTTTTTCGCAAATAGTAATATTCGAAAATGATTTTGCTGGAATTTATTTACATCTCTTCCTCGGCGTCGTATTGGATCACTTTTTTATATTGCTTATGAAGTTCCCTGTTATTATACAGTCATATATTATAATGGGAGTTTCAATTTTATGGATGAAATTCATATGTTTAAATGTTCGAGTGAATTCAAAGAAATGTTATTAAAGATTTAATCTTCTTTTCTCTTGTAGAGTTATAAAACCTACCGACAATATTTTCCTATTCGTTTATTATCTTTTAATGATTTCACTAAACTATATTTTATGATTCTATTTACATATTCATTCAATCGTTTGACTTTTGTATTACTTAACTTATAATTTTCGTATTCTTCATATTTAACGAGATTTGACCTCCCGATGCTTGTTATTTGTTGTAGATTTGCATTACCATTGTTTCCAAAATATATTTTGTATTGACAGGACCAATATCTTTCATTATAAGCTGCATCAGAGCCGAATCCTGCTACAGAAATTTACATAATGTCCTTTCCTTTCCTTGATACTGATTTGTGGTTCTCTTGCTAACGTTTTATTAAAGGTTATTTTCTACTTCCGGAAATAATTTTTAGGAGTTTTCTGAATTTCAAAAACTGCCTCTGTAAGGCCTAGTTACACATAGAATAAGGACAGAATAACTATTCGCCGAATACCTTTTAAGGTTTGTTCGAACCGCAGGTTCTGGCCAGTTCAGAACCGTTCGAATCAGTTGGCCTTCCAAGTACTGAATTATTTTGGCAGCTCCTTTGAGAAGTACAACTCTGATGAGTGCATGTTTTGAACGGTTCGGAATTAATCAGAACTCGCGATTCGAACAGACCTTTAACCTTCTTCCATTTTTACGTCACCGTTATTCCAAGAATACTGTTATACTTAGTTTATCCGACGTTTGTAAAATCTGGCCTAAGTCGTCTTCGTTATCGGCTCTGAATCAATATTGTTAATTTCAGACATAATGTTTAAGTATTTGGCATGTATTTTTTCATGTTACTTCTAAAACTAATGCAAACGTAACTTTTTTTTTACATTTATTGTTTATTATTTTTCTAAACTTCGGTAATGTTTCATGTAATTGCCTTATTGTGTTAAGGAATAGGATCTGTTCCTACTGCATTGCATTTTGAAATACTCACCAACATATCTTTTCATATTCTAATCAAGTAATGTACCTTAAATTCTATACCTGACTTTACGTGCACCACACTAACAATAAATTATACAGTGAAACCTACCATGGTGGACACCTCTCTTAGACGGACACTTTTTAATTTCCCAAATTATTTTATATGTAATTTATATGTATTTATATATAATTTATATTTATACCTCTATAATGCAAACACCTCTACAACACGGACAGATACATAAAATTTAGGGCAAAAATTAATAATTTACAAATTTACCTCTATTACGCGGAACATGCAAAAAGCCACATATCTTTTGTGTTTATTTAAGGTCAGTTCCAAAACCAGATTCTGATGGTTTCGAAACCGCATAGCGTAAGTTTTGTTTATGAATACGGACCTTAAATACAGTAGAAATCCCTAAAGCAGAAACTATGGATTATCGACTCCTTTGATGTTTTGAGTTCCAATTTCGGTGACAAAATTCAATTATAAACACAATCATAAAATTATAGTATACATACAATTAGCGATTACTTGCAATGTATATAACTAAAATTAATTAATATTTCAACAGTTCATTTAGTTTTTATTTATCATTAATTTTTAAACACTCTAATAGGCAGACATTTTGCTTGGCATGGCGGGTGTGCACCTAACAGAGCTTTTACTGTACAATACAATATACAATAAATGTTATATGTTCGAAATACGAGGATAAATTATTAAATTTCCCATATAAAGTAAAATTACATGTTATAATAAATTAGCTTAAAATGTCACAGTAACAAGGACGTCCAAATAATTTGCTTTAAAACAGAATTGATTGAATATACTTAATATATGTGTATACAACTGGCACTCTAATTATATTTTAATCATTATCATGTATACTAAAGTATTTTTTTTTATTTTCAGGTAAGTCTGCAGTCCAGTAAACTATATAAACTTTTGAAAGGGTAAGACCTAATTTTCAATGCTTTATTAATATATGAAAGATTTCACCAATTAATTATTTACTTTAAATATCAGATTATGCTTTTGTGTATTACAAATACAAATAATTAATTAATCTTGATATTAAAGGTTACTGATTAAAATTAAAGTCAACAGATAATAGAAGTCACACTATAATATTTTCACACAAAATTTTTTGATAATGAGTAACTAGAAAACAAAAAAGAAAAAGCATGTCATTAATTCATAAAGTCATTATTCTACCATTAACCAAGATATTACTTTTGTTTCTCGTGGTTAATCCATTAGGAGACTTTATGATCATGTTGTATTTATAAACTTAATCACAGATATTAATTAGGAGTACAATAAAATACGTATCGTTTTATTACGCAAAAGGCATGCATGTTACATTCAGATATACCAAAGAAGGGCAATGGTATAAAATTGAGGTAAAAAAATGCCCTACAAGTTGATTATTGGAGATGCAAACAATACAAATAACAGCAAAACACCACAGGCATTTTATCAACAAATAACACAACTCAAGTGACGGAGAACATGTGACTGATACGCGATTCAATGCTAAGGTCGAGTCACTATGGAATGGCAAAAACTATTCAAACAAAAATACTTATATTTGAAACCACTCTCCTCGTTCAAATTCAGCATCATTTTTTTGTGTTTGCTGTATATTTGTAAAGAAATTCTTTGTTGAAATGTAATATATTCTATACGTACTATCAAATTTTCTTTAAATTCATTAATTTTTTTTTTATATCTACTAACTTGTTCTTCTTTTTCTCTGTCCTAAACTTTATGAACTTAAGTGTTCTAACAGTCTAATCCTTTCGTAAAACTTAATTTTTCTCCATTACATTTAGTCTTCAGTTTATCTTTATCCAATTTTTTAGCAGCTACTGAAATTTTGATGACATGGATTTTAAAGTTTGTAGAGATGTGTTGACGCTGGTTTATGCAAACCACAGGACACCAAATATATTCCATTGGACTAGCCGGGTTACAGGTACGCAACGCGCAAACATACACTCTCTCGCACATTACACGGACAATGATCGTGTTGATCATTTTTGAACGTAATCCGACACTCGAAAGCACTAGCGCTAACTAGTCGCGTTTAACGGTATCAATCATCGCTGTTTTACCGCCAGAGATTATGGCCAACACTCACTGTTCGCGCCTCTAATGCGATCAACAGTCCACAATCGCTCGATCAATCGATATAATACAATCATTGTGTGTTAATTATGAAATACTATCGCAAAGTGTTGACCGCTGTTTGATTTCCGCCGCTATTTTAGTTTCAAATGTCATTTTAATACGCTGAAGCTGTGCGGTTGCCCGTTTTGACGGCTCCTGGCTTGTAACGAGATTATTTACTGTAACTGTTAATATTATTGCCAATTATCGATATTGCCTTCATTAAAATTAAAAACCCATTATTTTTAAATCGGTATTATATGATAGTAATTTCGTAAATGAAAATTTGTTAATTAAATTACTTTTTGTTCCTAAAGACACTGTAATTGTAAATTACTACATACATAGAATTGTTTCCAAAGAATACTTTAGTATTATGACTAAAAATGTAATCTCACAGTAAATGCCAAATTGATGCCGTTTTTCGATCGCACAAACATAAGATTTATTATTAAACTCTCTCTGCCAGTTTCTTAGTACATAATCTGTATTCAAGATCCTGCTAATACAGTTCCTTTCGTCTGAAAAATCTTGCTTGATAATTGTTTCCCAGTTCTTTGCTTGTTTTTTACTGACTTATCTTTCTTGTTTATTTTCTACGATCAAGCTTCAATAATCCCTGGAGCTATTTCTTAGGGGGTTATTCTAATAGAATTTGCAACCTAGCAACGGTGGTACCTCCTTAGCAACTGGTAAAGAGCTGCAATTTCGGCAATGTTCGGTGGTAGCAGCATACAACGTTGTGCGGTCTCGATAATGCTCGGAACTAGGATCATACCGAGGTGTAACTTGCAACCCCGATTAGAATGATCCCCTTACACTCAAATCAGTTGCCCTGAAGTGAGAAATTTGTTTGACTATTCATTAGGATGGAAAATCACTTTCGAGAAGTACTAACTAAGCATTACTTTATTCTTTGAAAAATTACGAGATTTCTTAAATGATGATATTTAATTTTGAAATTTACATGCTGTGCTGTTCGTGCTTCTTCTCTGATCATAACATATTACTACCTCCGTAATCCCTGCTATTTTTCCCCAACTAATTCCCCAAGCTCACAGAGCTTGTGGGGGAGGGGTGTTGGCGGCTGCGACCGTCTTAGATGTTAATTTCTCCTTCGGCATTCACCTTACAAACTGGGGAAACGCAGAAAACCCAGTTCGTAGGACCCGGCATGAATCCGAAACACAATCCGACACATAAGTACTCTATCTCTCTCACATAGAACCCATAATTTTATTAATTACACCTAGACTTGGAATTTTAGCTTGGCAAGTTCTGTCTTCAAAATCTATTATTTTCTTTAAAAATCCTATCTCATTAAACTTTGTTTTAATTTCTTTAGCCCTGTCACAAATCTATAGTCATATTGCAACTGTGGTCACCTTTGATATATTTATAATTCAAGTGCTGATGAAGTTTACCAAAAGAGTTATCTTCGCCGAAAGATTTTACCCGTCACCTCATATCATTCTGGATTGTACAAGAAGGATTGTTTCATAAGAAGCTCAAATTAGGATGTGATAAGTTAATAGGAGTTCGAAAAAGCATACGTATTGCTTTCCTTTGAGACACCACATTACAAATATATCTGAATCAGTAAACTAGAAAATTAAATTATATTAGAAAGGAGTCGCGTGACTTGGAACTTTGACTTGGAAATCTTTATGGCGGACGTATAGCGATCTATATGAAATTACTGTGAAAGTGTTAATTTAATTAATTGACATTTATTATTGCCAGAACTATTTGAAATATTGTTGAAAACCTTGAAAATTATGATTAAGGGATATTATTCTGAAATACATATTTGGGTTTGTAAAACAAAGTTATTTAAAAAACGTTACTTGTAAAACCCTAACTGGGCCAAATGATATGATTCTGGGCTCGTATTTATCGTTGTTAACTGGAGAGTGTGTAAATTTATGTTATTATTATGAAATTTTTATCTGAGAATAATACGGCTCTACAACAAGATTATTTATTACACTACTTGTTTATTTTTTGGAATGATTGGGGTTAAGTTGGATAGTGTTCTAGAATTTTTTTTTTTTTCTAAACCAATTTGGATATAGAAAGGATATTACAAGTGAGGAGCTTATTTTCAAAGTGCAACATGTCCAAAAATCGTTATGCGAGATAAATGGGAAAAACTTGTTTTTCAATAATGGCTTGATATTTTCAAGCAATTTTGTTTCCTTCAATAGGTATTGATTTATGGACATTATGCAAGTACATAGTTTGGTAAATATGTAATGGATTATAATTTTTTTGTTAAATATTATGATGACAAAGCATACAAAATCTTAGTTTTACAGAATGAAATGAACTACGTAAAACACGTTGACGCACCTACTATGTAAGCATATCGCCATTCCTGATTGGCTGAAAGGATATATTGCAGTTAGAAAATAAAAATAAGCGGGACTTGTTGCAATTTGAAAATTTAAGAAATATTAGTCGCTTTATGTAATAGGACTTTTGAAGTTTGTCTAAAAGGTTCAATAACCAACTTGTAGAGGAGGTTATACACTATATAATGACATATATATGTCAAAATTGCAATTTTTGGACATGTTGCGTCTTGAAAATAAGCTCCTCAAGTGATCAGCATAGCTTTATAAGTAATTCATAAATTGCCTAACTATTCTTGAAAATCGTTAAAAAAAAGAAAATAATCATGAGATCGTGAGACCTGACATCCCTGGTTCACTGCATTATTTAAAAAGTTACATCGTAGTGTAACATTTACATGTATGAAAAAATGTGTTCTCTCTCACACTTCATTGCTAGAACCACAGATTTAATAACTAACAGATATAACATTGCATATCAAGTACATTGTCAAAAGCGTTAACAACATGCGAGATCGATAGACAAAGCCGAATATGTGAAGTACAAGAAATATATTACTATACAGGGTGTTGCAAAAGTTCCCGGAATTTTTTGAAATATTTCAAGTCTATAGCAGTCGTGTAAATCAACGAATTACCAAGTTCAAAGAATGAAACACTTCTATTAAAGCAATATCAATAAAGAGATCAATACCGTTTTCAATGCTTCCACAGTATTGTAATGCTTTCCTGAGATCTTCTGCTCCAAGATCGACCATACGGAGTAGTCTTGCGGGTTGAGATCTGACGAGTTTGGAGTTTGCCCCAAAATTCGGGAAACAGCTCCTCGCAGACGGCGATGGTTTATTGGGTCGAATGTGCCGGCGTGTAGGTTCGCTGAAGAGTAAATCCTTTTCCGCCGAAGTGCTCTACCGCCTATGCTCCAGTACATCTCGGAGAACTTGCTACTGATAGTTGGTGGTGTTGATTCTTACGTTCCTTCCCAGTTGGGCACGTGCGGGCTCAAACCATCACAGAGGTCAGAAAATGGCTGTGAGCCATGATATTTGTAGCTGCAGACATTTTTTGACCCTTCTTGAGTAATTGGTGGTGATTTTGGCGATTGTGGAGGGGCTCGACGGTAAAAATCTTCTCGTCAGTGAAGAGGACTTTCTCCAAGTGACCAGACAAACATTCGGCGAGATTTCTTCAATCGTTTCAGCTTCATTATGTCGCTGAGGAAATGAGTGCGATCAATCTACGCATTTTGAGCTTCGTTTTGATCATCTACAAACGCTGTCCTTGCTGATGCCGAGCTGTTGTGCCGTTTTTCGCATTGAAAGTACAGTATTGTGACGAATTCGGCAGCGCAGCTTGTAGGCGTTCTCTGACTTAGCTGATGTAGTAGATTGCCCCCTTCGAGGACTATCCGCGGTTCCACCAGTCTCCCTGAATCGTTTCACGGTGTCGTAGACAGTAGATTTCTTAAAACCCTTTGTCTGAACAATGTCGATCGTCTTCGTTTCTGTCGTATGCAATTTTATAATTGTGGTACGTTCATTTTGATGATTCATAGTTCGCTTAACTCAAAATAAACAGACAATTATTGAAAAACACATTCTAGAGTAAAATTTCACGAAAAATTCAATACAATCATAGATATATCCACAAAAAAACATAAAAAAATTGCGTGTAAATAAAATTCCGAGAACTTTGCAACGCCCTGTATTCTGCATTAGTCTAGTCTAGTTATAAATATACTACGTCTAAAGGTGCAGATAGACATGCGAGAAAACTTGCGCGAGTTACTGTCCGACACTAATGTCGCTAATGTAAATAGGGTTGCGAGTCGACTCGCTGGAATGTCTGATAGATCTCGCGCTAGATTCTTTCTTGCCAGTCTAAATACGCATAATTGTAGCTTCGCGATTTATTACTTAACTTCCAGTTTGTTTCGATATTTCGGCAACAACAGTGCGAGTTTAACATGTCGGACGAGAAAAAGGTGTGACACATGCGCAAATAAAAATGTTAATTTCACTCTTTGAAGAAATCCCCAAACTGCGGAGTATTCAGTCAGTAAATTACAGAATCTACAATTATGCGTGTTTAGACGGGCAAGAAAGAATCTAGCGCGAGAATCTAGCTCAGACATTTCAGCGAGTCGACTCGCAACCCTATTTACATTAGCGACATTAGTGTCGGACAGAACTCGCGCAAGTTTTCTCGCATGTCTATCTGCACCTTAAGGCTAGTACAAATTGCCTAATATAACATGTATCTATGCAACTATGCATTTGTAGTATTTATATAACGTTAGAGAAAGTGAACAATTTTCTTAAAATAAGTTTCATAATCCGTTTATTGTCGATTAATAATTGTTCTAATTAAGGCGAAGTCGTTATAGTTATTAGTGAACGTAGAAATAGAAATAATATCGTCCAGGTTGAATCCAGAATTTCAAATGAAAAATATTTTTTGGTCTCATATATTCCGTCGATACAGGACAGGAGATTAATTGATTGAAAGTACGTTCGGTTATTTTTTTGCTGGAGGGATCGGAGTTTATTACTGGCGTACATCAATTCTGACAAAAAAAAGACAAACGATTTTTGTTATTTTATATACGTTATTTTTATGTCCGCCCTCCGCAGCCCTGTGCAGCTGTATTTATTGCGTGTGTGCGAGTTTCTGTATTTGCAAGGATGTAATGTAAATGGCGGCAATATTTGCCCGTGCGCTATCTCTCTCAATCAGGCCTGGTTAAATGAAGATGTATTCGGTTGCGTCGCAATTCGGCCGTCGAATTAATCAAAGTTTAAGCTCTGTAATAATGTGCAGCGCCTGTACGTCAGCATTATTCCTATTTTACAGCAAAACTCAATCAGGGACTAATATATTAGAGCTGTAAATTGGCAATCAATGTTTCCATGCATATGTATGTATGTGCACAGGTAGGACCCGCTCGCCATGTAATAACAACGCTAGATTGCATCGTATATTAAGCAACATCCAATATAGATAGGACAGTTTTAAAATCAAATTTTCTCTATCTATCATGTGTACGGTTTATAATTTCCAGCATTAATACAATGCACAGGATGTTAATCTGCAATAACCGTTCGCGTCCTGGGATTTGTACGATGGCATTACGATTCGCTTGCTATGTATCTAATTTAAGGCTTGCGTTCGATGAGTTTTCCGGTGCTAACTGCCTTTTGCGTATTTAACTTTAATCAACAATACTTTTATTTCTCCATAATCCCATTTGCTTGTTATACCCATTCACCTTATTTTCATTTTACATACGTCGTAATTTACCATCAAATAAATAGTCAAATAATCTAATTTAAAAAAAAATTGGAAACCAAATAAGTTATTAAAAATGTACACTCACATATCAAAGTGTGGAAATAATTTTGTTTTCATTAGTATTGTATTCATAAATAATGTGGCCTTATTAGATTGTTTCTGTCTCGTGACACTCCTTTGATTTTAAGTATGTATGTTTTTTTTTCTTGCCATTTTGTTAAATTATATTGTAGCTTTCTTTCTTTGTGGTTCACTCTCACCATATGAATTTTTTCTTACTTTCGTTTACATATCATATTAACCGTTGCAGTTATGTCTCAAAAAACGTCTTGCATAACGATATATCTCACCTATTTGCACCAAATTGAAAATTAAGCGTTTCTATTTTTTCGAATGACTTTTAATTTACGGTAAAAAGAAATTTGAAGTTACTAATTCAGCTTAGGAAAGTATTTGACTTTTTCATCGAATAATAACTTATAAACCTGCAATGTTCTTGCAAATTTATATTTTCTATTTTAAGTACCGAAATAAATAAGAGACAAGATGAGGCAAAATATTAGCATTAAGCGCTATTAAATTTAAAAGTAATTTTAGAAAATAATTGAGTTTAACGTGAACGCCGTGGAGGAAATGCGAAAAAATAACGTCTTAGCAGCAAATGTTAGGGAGCGCAAATTTTTGCCCGGCACGTGCTATAATTTGTGCATTTCGTTGACAATAAATCTTTTGTTGTCGTTTATGCAGACACGAGTTACCAACATGTCGGAGGAACTCCTACACCTGCAAATTAAAGATAACGCACATGCTAATCTACACAAAAGAGCAAAAGCGCTCGCAGTTGCGAATTATTTATTCTAAAGCTGGATCGCGGACAACATTGTTTGACGGATGCAATAATAATAATAATTGATCTATTTTAATCCTGTTTTTGTTAACGGCAATGAAAACTATCATGCGGTTATTTGCAACACTTTACGCGCGCAATGCATTATTCCCGGAATGCAATTCTGAAATTATCCGCACTGTCAATTAAAAGTTAATTTTCATTATAATATAATTCTCGTCGGGCGCGACTCTTGATAACGTGCGCCACTGAGCCAACTTCCAATGTAATTTAACATTTGGATGGCACTGCCGGAATGTAATATTACATTTACGCAAGTTATAATTAATGTGCTACGATATAACTCAGTTCCTACTATTTGGCCTAGGTGCCGTTCTAGACGCTAGTTTTGACATCTATATTCCCGCACTAAATTGCATCTACATTTATTATCAAAATTAATTCTGTAAACTTTTACGCGTCCGTTTTAATTTAATATGAAATTCCATGAATTTTTATTGATACAACCGACGCATGTGCTCGTTAACAACACAGAACCATTACTTGCAAATTAAAACAAAAATAATTTAGGGTTTTGCGTTCATTTTGTGTGAAAAAATGTTGTCTGAATCTAATAATTAATTTCGTTGATGTCCACGCATACAATGTGTATACGCCAACAGATTTATGAAAACATTAATCTCAACAAATCAGCGTAATCTATACCGGGTGTCCCACGCCATGTGCTCATCCTTCTAGAATTTTTATTTTTTAATCGATTTACCTGAAATTTGGAAAGGATAAATTAAACAAAATAATGAATTTTCTGAGCACGGTAGGACTTCCGGTTTTGCCGGAAGTGATATCAACGTTCTTATTTTAAACGTAATACTCTCTATATTTTTAGATATTTCGAATATGCAGATCTTTTCGAGTCCGAATACCTATGTATCATATCTCAATGTATCATTAGGTAATTTTGGTCTCCGTGACAACGATAAAAAACCTTTATTTTCAATCTTGAAAGCTATGAATCGTGTATTTTCGTTCTAGTGCGATCAAGTAAATCTAGAAAATCACTACTTGATTGTATTTTAATTTTTAACATTTTTACAGCATTTCAAACTTTCAATAGGTCCTAACTCATTTTTTTAAGTAGAACTTCATATGCTTCTTAGCATAGTTCAACAGAAATTTTTTTTTCTGAGTACCCTGATACCTCATACTTTCTTCAAGAATCATTTAAAACAGAGCATAATTTATTGAGGGTTTAGGCGCCCTCTGCTTTAAATGATTTTAGAACAAAGTGTGAAGTATTTGGTATCAGCATACTCAGAAAATAAAATTCATAAATCATGTTCTGTTTTAAATGACTTTCAAAGAAAATATGAAGTATTTGGTAAGAGCGTACTCAGAAAAAGAAATCTGTTAAACTAGGTTAAGAAACATATGAGTAAGGAGGGGCAAATATGCAGAGAAAAAAGCAAAAAATATGCGCATAAATATGCGAAGAAATTATTGAAATTATGCAAGAAATTTAAAAAATATGCAAGTCAAATAAGTTCAAATCTATATCGAAAACTTAGCTATTCAAAAAATACCTGGAATACAATAATTATTTTACAAAATGCAATTAAAATAAAACAAGTAGTAATAATTAAAAAATCTATTTTTTATTCAATCGTTTAGTATTACGATAAATTTTCTTAAAATAGATATCTAAATAACATTTAATTAATTATAAAAACTATAAATAACTAAATGTTGTTCAAAGTTATCCAGTAAAAAATTGTGGCTTCTGTCAGAGTATATGTATTTATGAATAGAAAAACTTCTTTCAACTTCGACAGAAATCAAAGGAGCATTTTTCAGATTTGTTATAATTTCAGGAGGCACATTGAAATTTTCTTTAAAATTGTGATATTATGAGGGTTAATCGACCTAATGTTAATGAAATATACACTCTGCTTCAATATTTGTTGATAAATTTTTTATTACATACATGCAAAATATGCAGTACTTGTTCAAAATATGGCATAATCTCTAAAAACGCATAAAATAATCAAAATATGCAATTTGCATATTTGCCTCTCCCTACATATGAGGTTTCATTAAAAAAAATTATTATGACCTAATTTGAAATGCTATAAAAATGTTAAAAATCAAGGTACCGATTTTCTCGAAGTACTTGATCGCATTAGAACGAAAATATGATTTCATATGATTCTCGATCGAAAAACAAAATAGTTTTTTTTTTAGTTGTCATGAAAATCAAAATTACACATATTCGGACTCGTAGTGATCTGTAGATTCCAAATATGTAAAAATATATAGGTGCTCTATTTAAAATAAGAAAGTTGATATCACTTTAGTGTTTCCAAATTTCAAGTAAATCGATTAAAAAATAAAAATTCTAGAAGGGGAGCACTATGGCGTGGGACACCCGATATATACTTTCCAAACACAATATGTTCATTCTCTTTTCACATTAAATAAAATTTAAGAGCCAAATAATAAAATGAGAAGGTTGAGGAATAAAACGAATTTGTTTTACTATAGAAATGTAAATTTGTTTTGCTATAGAAATGTATAGGTCACGAAAAATATAGTCTTAAACACTGTAATTCCTAAAATTCGCCCACGTTTAAACCAGATTAAAGAAGAAATAAATTACCTTAAATTACGTTTCACTTTAAGTACAAAACGTACGCACATATTTTACGCGCTCTTGTCTTAAATCCTTTGATTTTTACATGGACCTTGTATCTAGAGACTATACGTAGTTATTATACCTCGTGATTGTCCTGCCTCGGCCGGGAGCGGCCTCAACAGCAATTTCTCTCTCGGTACGTTAAAGAATTATTTCGCGGCCTTGGTATACAATAGTATATTACGTATCGAGAGTTGTAAATAGCCAATTACGCACGGTGGAAAAGTTGCGCATGAGCCGCGCAGCGGCGAATGCAAGTAATTCCGCAAGTGCGTAATTGCTTTACAACTCGAGTTTTGTACCATACTTTATCTACGACCACAAAAATTACCTTATTATTCAAGTTCAAAATAATCAGCAATGACACTTGCAATTTCGACGACTGTCAATCTAATGCGATGCGGCTACATAGATCTAACTATAAGCGTCCGTAAAGTAGGTGCGTTGTGCGTTTTTCTTACTTTACGCACGACGTTTGTAAACACAGGCTTACTTAGTTTATGTGTTGTACGTAATTCGTCATTTACAGTAGTGGTCGTAGATAAATAACTATTAATCGACGATAAAACCTTTTGTTGTATTTTTTTGCAGTAACTGAAACTTATCATTTTAATAATTGAAATACAAACGTGAAGCAGTTCTCGAATTTTAAGGTTATTCCACAGTAATAAAAGCATGGAATTGATTAGGGAATTGATGAAAGCGAGGTGAAGTAACTTGATGAATAAAGTTCATTCGTTGAATTTTTATAAACACATATACATACGGCCACGGTGAGGTCAGCGTGCATTAATATTTGAAAATGCAATTAGCTATATTGGATCCTTTATCAATCTCAATCAATCCCTAATAGCTAAATTAATTTTTAAAACAACAAAAAGCTTCCGCGTTCACGTTTATCTTATGCTTCTAAAGCGGTATTTAAATCGGAAAGAACAGAAAGAAACTGCTTGAGGTATATACGGAAATTACTATACAATAAATATAGATCGGACAGAAATTGGAAGTTAGGCGAATATATAGATCCAGATACTAATCTAACAAAGAGATTTTTTTTTCGAAACGCGCATGAAAGCGCTGGCAATCAGCAGTTTGAAGTAAATAATAAACCCCATTATAAATGTTTTATGTGCCGATCAAGAGCCGGCCTGCATTGTATTATACATAATATCGAATCCCATCTTGTCAAATGCATAGAAAACTGGCGCATTCATAAGTTGACATCGTATATTTATAGTGCGTTTTATGGCCGGTGTATGTGATTTATTTATTCCAATGAGATTGATTTTCTTGTAGAGGATCCGGCTACCGCGTGCATTTGAAACGCGTTTTACAATTCAACCTCAAATGTGCATCGTCCTCTCGTTCTCTCTCTCCACTTATTTTATGATATTTGTTTCAGTTAAATTAACAACCGAAAAAGCGTCATTATTTAGACCACCTACGTAGATGTCTTGAAAGATTAATAAATAATAATAAAAAGGATCGTCGTTCTTCTATAATTAAACTTAATTATTTCAAATTGAACCATTTAATTCCAGTTTAGCACACATTAATTTCTTTTAAATACATTTAAAAATATTAATAGGAAATTTAACACTAAAAAGTTAGAATTACTAATAGTAAATATTGTAAAATCCTTGAATCAATAAAATCGTTGTGAAGAAAAAAAAACATCATGCAATTCTTCATTCTAACCTTCGATGGTGTTATAAGCAGAATTTGTTTTTCTTCTTTTTAAATTACACATACTTTTTATCCAACTATTAGTTGCATTGGTTCTTACAACTGCAGTTGTTCAACGGAGTATGTAAACAAGAGTTTTACAATTTCGACCAGGTTAATTAGATCTTACCTTCTATAAACATTCTTAGAACGCGTAAACGTTTGTGTAGCAGCGTCGTTCTCAGTTTTGATTCTGCGCAAGAAATTTTGTGCATAAATAAATTAGTTATCCATTCATAAGCTCTCTGTATGTCTTCCTCATCGCATATGGCGGGTTCTCGTTGGGTATTTTGCTTATGAGCTTGAAGTGCGTTCAAGCTGAGAGCTCTTCACCGCGGTGACCCGCGTACAGAGCCACTGTGTTTACATCGAGCATGTATAATATATACATCTATCTGCGTACTGATAAAATTTGGATGAGTGTAAACCCTGGGAGTGCATTATTAAGCAGGGGGCTGCTCCTGCAGGCAGGGACGGCCTCGGGAAATTTATGTGCCATCGTTAATTTCGGAACGTGATGAGCTTTCTTACGAACTTTTCGGTAAATTGTGTTAGGTAACTATCGGAACAAGACCTTGATAGATTAACTGCGGAGGATGTACGTTTTACCTTGTTTATCTAAATAGAATGCAATAAAGTCATCGTGTTTAATTGCATTGTAAATTATTTATTTTACTATTCTATTTGGAAGAGTTCACCAATCGTAAATAAACATCTACAACTTTCAACGCATACATACATTGCATTCCTACCAAAAGCTTCAACAAGTGCGGTACTTTAGTTTTACGCCCCATTTTATAGTGTGTTAGTTCGAAGGACAATTCGGTCGAATTTTTCAGAAAGCATTTGCAGATTAGAATGCAATTCATTTTATAATACGACCGTTTAAAATTTATGAATATTGAGTGAAGTGCGACCTGTCGATAATAATTTTTCGCCGCGAAAGAAACTGCGATTGAAATAAATTGCGACAATATACAAAATTGATGTGTGTCAGTCGATATTAATTCGAACGTTTAGTTGTCCTCGCGCTCCTTTTTCCACAGAAAAAAGAACCGGTCTCTGAAATATTTTAAAATAATACAGTCTCGCATAACGGCGGGGAAATAAATTGTGAAGCAAATTGAATTTCATAAAATGCAAATTTTCTTTATAAATAGTGCCTTCATTCGGAATAATTTGGGAAAAAGTAATTGCGGTACGTAGATAGACGTTGGACTGGAAAATTGGAAGAAAGAATCTTCTATGATCACATGCTTTCGACGAGTTTATGTTTAATAGTGTTGTTTTAACTAAATTGAAGAATAGAAATAAAGAAATGAAAACAAATTTTTTCAACTTCAGTTGTATGAACTGAAAAAACAAAACGCACAATAAAATACAATACGTTTGTAATAAATATTTTTGGCCGAATAATTTTGGACTTATTTAAGTGTAAGTTTTATATCAGTTTAAACTGTTCAAAATTTTCATAGCATTACCTTCGTAAATTAGGATTTTCATTTCTCTAACTTGTCATTTTGTTTTTCTAGCTATCCTACTTGATTATTTTACCGTCTTTTTATTATCTTTTTGTTGCCTTGGCTCAAGTCGCTTTTCAACATTATGCTTTTTCACATCAAACTCTATTATTGTTAGTAAATTTTCCTCTCTTCATGAAAATTTCTTCTCTCCATACAGAAGAACTGTACTATTGTAAATTTTCAAATTACTAGATACCATGTGTCGGTTGGTATTCAACTACTTTTTCTATTTTTAATTAGATTAACCATGCTCGTGTTTTGCTTCTTTATTAATTTTTACTGCTTATGATTCTTTCGATGTAATTGCATTTTTCTCTTTGCTTTCAAATGTACATGCATTTTTCACTTTGCTTTCAAGTGTACATTTTGATTATTATCGTATGAGTTATCGTAATAGGTTTAGAGTTAGAGATTTCATTTCAAATTATTTTAGACTCATAATAGTATGTTACATAACGAGAGTTGTGAATAGCATATTACGCACGGTGGAAAACTTGCGCATGAGCCGCGCAGCGGCGAATGCAAGTAATTCCGCAAGTGCGTAATTGCTTTACAACTCGAGTTTTGTACTATACTTTATCTACGACCACAAAAATTACCTTATTATTCAAGTTCAAAATAATCAGCAATGACACAGCAATTTCGACGACTGCGAAATTCTAGAAGAGTAAATTTGAAAACTTTGATTTGTTTAACCTTTGGTTCAACCCTTCCTTTTGATTTACAAAATAATTTTCCTTAAGGACAAGACAGGTTGAAGATATCAGTTTTCAATCTAACGTGATGCGGCTACGTATATCTAACTAGCGTGCGTAAAGTAGGCGCGTTGTACGTTTTTCTTACTTTACGCGTGACGTTTGTAAACACCCGCTTACTTAAATTATGTGTTGTACGTAATTTGTCATTTACAGTAGTGGTCGTAGATAAATAACTATAACGTGCTATGATAGCCATAAAATTGTAATCCGTAAAACAGCCTATAGACGGAACAATCAGTTGTACAATACGTCGTTACGACTGGAGTTGGTTCGATTATTGGAACAAGTAGCAAGGTGAGTTGTACAACCAGGTTGTATTGCGCAATCGTATCGGATGGCACATCGATGAAACATCGATAAAATATGTGGTACAGCCGGCTATGGAATGGTCTTATGGAGCGACCCAGACATCAAGTAGTATCACATATATTTGCAAATTATAATTATACATATATATGTTACCGTAAAAACCCGATTTCAGTTAGAACCCGATATTCCTAGGAAGAACTAGTTCTAACTATCCTCATTAGTTAATTCTAGATTTAACTAGGTAAAACTAGAATTGTCTGAGAGCATCAGTAAAAACTAAAAATTTGCAACGTCATTACTTTAGGACAATTTTTATTAGTTAAAGGTAGTTTTAACTGGGGTGTATCAGTTAAAATTGATATACGACGACATTTGAAAACCGGAGGCGATGAGAAACTATTCTCTGATTGGTTATTAGAGGAATAGCATGATGTAATCGACTGATCATTGCCTACCGAGCCAAGATAAAGTAAACTATAGTATAGCTAGCGAGTAGCGATTGCTTTCACATTGTTCTTAACCTGCCAGTGTAATGTTTTAGTTTTATTACGTTATTGTTTATTTTGAATGTACTGAGTTTTTTTTTACCAGTAATAGCGAGTTCATGTGTATGAATATGACTGATATTGGCGAAACTCAGTTTAGCACCAACGATGTAGGAACATGGAAGGAGCGATTTTTGCAAAAAAATTTACAGAAAAAAGAGACCGAGAAGAAAGAAAATCGTTACAACGTTATGACAGGAAACATGTATAATAAACTGGTGATGGAAGTACAAGAGACAGAATTAGCTGAAAAGAAAACACCATTACAAAATAGAATATTGAAGCGATTTAGAATTATTAAGGTTGGTGAAACGAAAAAATTGGCTTCCAGAAGTCAACCTATTAGATATTATCTACCTGCTGACGACATTATTGAAGCCGCGCACGTTGCTATTGAACATGGAGGTAGAGATAGGTTAAAGACTGAAACTTCTAGAAAATACACAAATATAACTATTAATATGATAAATATTTTTATATCAATGTTTGAAACCTGCCAACGCAAGAAGAGTAAAAAGAGGAGGGGTCTAGAGACCTAGTAGACATGCAGTCACAAGATCCCGGGTTAAAGTTCATTATGGTGCATAGTAGCATGCATTTTACGTAGTCGCAGTTCCTCCATTAAATTACATAGCGAAACTGCGATTTCATAAAATGCATGCCTCCATACCAGGACCATTTGATAAAGTTTGTATTGGTAAGACCACTGCAAAACAAGAGGGTGAAAGAAGTTGCTTATCAGTTAACAGATATAAAGTAAAGACTACTTTTAACTAAAACCTGTTTAGTTAAATCTTGAATTAACGAAAAATTTTGGTTAATTCTAGTTTTACCTAGTTAAATCAAGAATTGACTGAAGTGGATAGTTAGTTAAAATTAGTTTTTCCTAGGAATATCGGGTTTTAACTGAAAACGGGTTTTTACGGTAAAATATACATATAATTTTATCACACAGCCGAACTGTCGCAAGAACTGCCGCTTTCTTCTTCCTTGATGACATTCTAATAACGCATACATAAATACATATACTGGGTGTCTCTAAACCTATGTCTTTAATTGAAACCACAGATAGTAGTCAAAAAAAGAACCAAAATTTGTTATACAACAATAGGGATAAAGTAAATAAAGGGCTGGGTCGATGTATCGATATATCGATTCGTATCGATACGCCAGCTGTATCGATATACATTTTCAGCTGTATCGACGTATCGAATATCGATACGTATCGAAATATCGGATATCGAATACCGATACATATCGAAATATCGATACGTATCGAAATATCGGATGTCGATACGTATCGAAATATCGAATATCGATATATCGGCACGTATTGAAATATCGAATTACAGACTAACTAAAGATTTTATTTATTTATTTGTATTTATATGGTCGAATATTCGGCGTTATTATTTAAACTTATTCCAGCTCTATTTTTCATCTTGTATTTTTAAGCCTCTGTTCACTATTTCAATCTTATATTTCGAAACGTATCGATATATCGATACATATCGATCCGATATTTCGATATATCTCGATACGTATCGGTCGCCGATACTCGATATGCATCGATATTCGATATATCGATACGTATCGATACCCGATACTCGATACATATCGATATTCGATATATCGATACGTATCGATACAGAAATCGTATCGAAATTCGATACACAATTTCCCGTATCGCCCACCTCTATAAATAATAACTCCGGGAAAAATCAGTTTTCGTTTTCAAAGAAATTGTTTGAGTAACGCTGGTTGACGATTTAAATGGATTTAAATGTCTCAGCTGCGCAGAATTGGTGTTTTTTTGTGACCATAAACGAATAAATACCGTATTTGTTGGGCTAGGTCATGTTTGTCCGTCACAAAAAAATTTCGTCAGGATTGTAAATAAAAACGTCTTCACGCGGCGTTCCTTATTGCAATTACTTATCACAAGTGTATACCAGTGCAGGATAACAAACAGACCTTTTTTTATGCTTATTTATTTAAAGTAAAATTTAAAAGCAAACTGAATTCGTAGCACAATAATTCATTTCAGTTTTATTTGTTTCATTTTCATGACAGTACATCGATCTGTGTTTATGTTCAGTAATAAGACGAAAATAAATGTCTACTAAAAATGTTGATGAATATTAATTAAATCCAAGAAACGAGTGGCTTAATTAGTTTTCGTGATGAAAATTTGATTCTGGTTTAAAATAATTCTGAATTTTCAGAAACGTTTACCTACATTCGTCTTGGCGATTTATTGGTTACAATTGCACTGTCATAAAATAAAATTCAGCTCAATTCATTTTTGAGCAATACCGTTCATATTTGGGGAAACAATCTCTTTTATAATGAGGAACTTACAGTTTTAATTAAAGCCATAGGTTTTGAGACACCCTGTACAATCGTATATTATGCTACAAGTTTAGAAAAGTAAAGTTTTACTAAACGAGTTTGGCTTGTTTGAGTACGAGCAAGCGTAGCGAGCGAGTAACTTTAAAACCCAACGAGTTTAGAGAACACTTTTCAAACGAGTTGCGTATACCTACTACTTTTTGGCATGTCATGGGAAAATTGATTTTATTGATGTTTGATAGAAGTGACATTAATCACTGTCACACTAATATAATAACTGTCACAATTGATGGGGAAATTAAAAATAGAACATAATAGTAAGTAATACGTTGCTATGGAGTAATGGTTGCTATGTTGTAAAGTAACCCATTACTGTACGAGTTTGAGGATATTAATATGATACGTTACTGTATGAAATGCGAAATTATTATTTATCTACGACAACTACCGTAAATGATGAATTACGTACAACACATAAATTAAGTAAGCGGGTATTTACAAACGTCGTGCGTAAAGTAAGAAAAACGCACAACGCACCTACTTTACGCACATTTGCAGTTAGATCTACGTAGCCGCATCGTATTAGATTGACAGTCGTCGAAATTGCAAGTGTCATTGCTGATTACTTTGAAGGTAATTTTTGTGGTCGTAGATAAAGTATGGTAGAAAACTCGAGTTGTAAAGCAATTACGCACTTGTGAAATTACTTGCATTCGCCGCTGCGCGGCTCATGCACAACTTTTCCACCGTGCGTAATTTGCTATTTACAACTCTCGATATGTAATATACTATTACGTTCAACGGTCAGTTGTATACAGTTTCAGGTAAAATATCGAACGACATGTATAAACAATTTTGTTTCCAACTTGTAGTACAACAGATCGTACGGCAGATCGTACATACAACAGATCGTAGCGTCTTAACCCTGAATAAAATAAAATCAGTTTCGTGAGTTTCTAATTATTTGAATTGTAATATACTCTCTATTGAACTGATACTAAAAACGATAAACATAGTAAATATTAGTTTCTTAATAAAAGTTGGACTAAAAACTTGATGCTTAACTTCCAGTTTGCGTTTACAATCTCTTGGGAAATTTTGGAAATAGGATCATGTTTTTACAAATTTTATTGTAAATATATTCCAAATGAAAGGTTGTTCTGTGTTTATTAAACATATAGTATTTATTTATTTGCGAGAAAAAGAGATTCTTTTAGTATTATTTACCGCTTGAAATGTGTATATTTTCTTATCAAAATAAATATTTGGAAATAATTTAGCAATTTAACATTATCAATAAAGTATGTAAAACTGTTTACTTCTTTGTGATAAATTTCTGCGTAAAGTATTTTCTGTTAATTTTTAAATATCACAAAAAGTCTGTTCATAATTTTTTGATGTGTAGAAGTCTCTATGATTATTTTATTTTGAAGAATTGAATACAGTTTTGTAACAGAATGGAAATTTTAACTGCTTTTTAGCAAGTTCGTTTGCGCGGCAGATGTCAATAAGTTTTTTAAGAGTTACGTTCTCTTCTGGTAGCAATCTTTCTCTAACAAGATCATCTCTTATACCAATGACATTTTTATCGCATATCAAGCTATCTTCAAGATCACCAAACGCACAGTTTTTGCATTTATTACGCAAAGATGTGAGAAACTCGTCAAATGTCTCTTTCGGACCTTGTTTTGATTTATTGAAGACATATCGTTCATATGTTACGTTAATCTTAGGTACGAAGTGACGTGAAAATTTATTTTTTATGATTGTCAAGTTTCTAATATCACTTTCAGACAAATTAAACGTATTATAAATAGTAGCCGCATCTTGCCCTATGACAGACATGAAAATTGCTACCTGTACTTCCGGTTTTTTGGAGTTTAAATTTGTAGCAACAGGTTCACCTGTACAAAGACTAATGAGCAGACGAACTAAAACATTATTGCCGACTTCAGAAAAATTATTACAACACAAAATAATTAAAAATGTAAAAGAAAAAATGGATCTAAAGAAAGCAATTGAAAAGTCATATGCTGATAGAGGAAAACGAACGTCACCACATTTTGAGAAAGGAGAAAATGTTTTGTTTAGGAATGATCACAAGGAATGGTTACCTGCTAAAGTACTTAAAGAAACTAAGGAACCGAGATCGGTTATAATTCAAACAGAAGACGGAACGCAGTACCGGCGAAATTCGTGGTTCCTGAAACGTGATCGCTCATCACCTAATGAAGATTCGTCAAATATAAATATTTCGCAAACAGAGACAAAGGCACCCGAACAAATAAAGACAAGCACACCTAACATATCTATAATCCCAGAACCAAACACTACAGAATAATCCCAGAACAAAACACTACAGAACTTCCTAATTATGCTACAAACTCTAAAGAAACTGAATCGTCAGATACCACGCAAGAGTCAAGAGCAAACGTACCACTCAGACGAAGCAGTCGTCAAATCATCAAACCTGATCGTCTAAAGTACTACTGAGAAAAAAAAGGATGTCATGTATGCTATGAGATAATAATTGAATATATTGTCAAGTTATTATATAAACAATATTAATATGTTGATGTATTTCTAAAAATAAAGAAGTATATTACAGCTTACCAATCGAATTGCTGTAGCCACAATTTCCATTAGACTGACATATTAATTTCATTGGTGATAACCAAAGTGTCTACGTTTGAATCAGTTTGATTTATCATGAGCATACGCTTCGAAAGAGTGGGGTCGTAACACAGTATACGATGCATAGATAACGCTAGGCGAGCTCGACGCCGCTGCAAGTGAACGGAGCCGAACAATGCGCTACTGCATCAAAGCTAGCGGAAAAGATATGCCGTCTCCACTTGGTCGACTAACGCGCATAAAAAAACTGATTTAAATGTCGACTACTTGTTGATAACTAAAGCATGAGTCAATACCATAAAAAGAAATAATAGGACGTAATAAATTTATGGTAATTTTATAAAAACCTCTAAATCAAATCAGTAATCCTATAAAAGCAACATATTCAATCAGTAAGTAACCAAATGAGTAATAGAAAAGTTTTGCATTATACCTTAATTACAAAGAAGTCTTCATTGTGTCCTTCCGTTAAATCACCAGTATTTGATACTTAATGTGTGTTTTGTCTAAATTATGTATTTAAATACTTGAGATACATAAACGCGCAATGATTTACAAAACTACTCCTGAGAGTTTGAACAAAAAATTTGGGGATAAGAAAAATTTAATCATGATAAACGATAGATTTGGTACATATTAGTCTACAGAATTCCATCATTTTGCTAACTAAGGCCCAGTATTTCAATTAAGTACAGTGTAACTTTAATCTTCAGTTTGTTCCCATAGGAACAATTGTTTCTAGAATTGTTGCTATTGGAATAAATTGAAGATTAAAGTTAAACTGTGTCTGAAATACTGAACGTAAGTATAATACACTGACGTCAGTATTGACATTAAATTACATGTTTTACATATTTACATTATTGTATAAATTTGTCGAAGTTATTAAGTCATCTACTGCATTTACTTTGCACTGGATGTCTTTTTATCAATTCGTGTTAAATATTTGACCTGCGCAGCTGCATTTCGAGAGTGCATTTCGCATTTAGATATTTTGCCAGCAGAAGTTATTTGCTTGAAAGTTTCGATACACAAACTCGGCGATTTATTAACGCGAAATTACACAAGTCATCGCGAGTTGCTTCATTATGTGTGTCGTTTTCCTCAGCTGCCGTTTCTGCAGTCTTCGGCTTCACCAAGTAGGCCAGTCCTGTCGCGTCAGACTCGCATCTCTATGTGGGAGGCGTGTTACATATGCGCATACCCGACCGCTGCACACTCTGCATTAAACTTTAACGGCCCTGTATTACTGTATTTGACATTAAGATGTATAGCTTCACTCAGCCTCGGGCTGCATATTTCATCTGCTCTCAAATGTATAATATCTATTCATATGACGCATCAATATATCTGCATTTTTTATAAACTTTTTGAATAATTTCACTCTTGGCGCAAGTTGAATTACGAGGCCGTTTCGTTCGCGCGCACATTTTATTAATACCAAGTCTACCAAAAAAATGTACAGCGATCGAAATTTTTACTCCTTTTTGAAATTTTTCTCTTTTCATTGACTAACAATAAGAAACATTTAGAAAATCAGATTGGGTTTTCTTTCACTTTCAAGAAAGTATCTGTACTGTATGTATTCTGAAATGTGAGGAAATATACGGTGAACATGGTCCAATTCTAAAAATATTCTAATTCTAATCAATTCCAGTCTCAATCGTTGCAGTATGATTGATTTACGTTGCTTAAAATGAACTATGGTCAATGATTTAGATAAGATTAAGAAGATACTTCTGAACTTCCGGAAGCCGCATCAATCTTCTTTCTTCTGCCGATGTTTCATCTTCTATACTATCACACAGGATGCCTTCAAATTTTGCGGCTGTTTTAGAACTTCCACATCCCCAAACATTTTGTTCTTGAATATCGAAAACATTTTAGATTTTTCAATCGAATATCCACTAAAGAATTAAAGATTTAATAATAGTTGATATAATGTAATTGTGTTAAGCTGATGGCTTAAGAAAGAGGACAAATTGAAGGAGTGAGAAAACTTCGAAATAATGTACTCCTTGATGATGATGACAATGAGATAACGCAAACGTTGTGGTTATCAAAATTGATGTCTAAACAGTAGTTATTACAAAACAAGTAGTTGTATTGTTTCAATATACACAACTTTCTTAGAGTTCAAAATACACATGAGAAAGGAAAATTATGACTTCTTTAATCCATATTGTTAATTGGTCAATTATATCCGCGTGAAATTTATTGTTTTTGACAAATCCTAAATTTATAATGGCTAAGGTAAATTACTTTTTTTATCGATAGTATTCACCAGTACTTGTATAATTTTGCGTTAACTATTTTCTGACAAGGCTACGAATTAAAAGTAGTTCAGTTCTTAAACTGAACTCAGAATTAAAATAAATGTATAAATTCAAATAGGGATACATGTCAGGCTTTTGAAGAGAATAAAATTAATGTATAATTGAAAGATTAAATTTGATTGATATATCCCAATATATAATTTTACAGTGATAGGTAGAGCAAATTAGATCAGCTAATTTGCTTAATTTCGTGAAACGAACATTGCAGCCTAATTCACATAAATCGAATTGAAAAGCTGTAATGGTAAAAACTAAGCGTAATTGACTAAAATGATTGAGCTGTTAATTTATTATGCACGTATCAATTTACTACCGAAACGCTAAGTTACTATTATTGAGTGTATAAATAAAATAATTCACGAACTGTCATCGGCTTATAAATGATTCCAAAAATTCATATATCACGCCGGGCCAAAAAGCACATTTATTCAATTCACTCTGCGCTGATATAAATTCTTTAATCTTGAACGCTACAAACTGTGTGACTGCGTGCAGGCTTCAGTAGGCGTTTTTGATAAGCGAAACTAAATAAAAGAGGGCCTCGGTTTTATACAAATCACTGGTATTGGACGCGTCAGTTTCGTTAAGAATATGAAATAAATTGGCTGGAATTAATCATGAAAGTTTTAATTTATATGCAAATGCAATGAATCTTCGTGAATGTTATATATAGATTGTAGTATTTATGGACGGAATGACTGATAATTTGAAGATGAGGGAGATGGGAAAAGAAAAAGTTCAAGTCCCAAAATGTTTAATGGGAGAGACGGCTTTCGTACGCTACTAAATTTATATGTTGCAGCAAGTGACATTAGTAGTTATCTGTATGCTGTAAGACACCTTTGAAACGAGTCGTTAAACTCGTAGTTAGAACCTCGTTAACGTTTTAATTGTTTTGTTGAGTTATCTAAAGTCTGCGCAGATGCTGCAGCAGTTCGCGATACTAAGTAGATTTATATAAGTTCGTCGTGATAGTGTAGAGTAATTTTCATGATTCAGAGTTCGCATGCTGTTAAAATTAAACTAACTATTACATTTTATATATTACCCTCCTTCAAAAGTTCCTTCTCGCGCGCGGTATTTTTAGATACTAGTTACTCGCAAGTTTCTCCATAATATGCAAATGTGGGTTCGCTAGTACATCTCAAAAGTTTCCAAGATACATTTTTACATGAAATATGTGCCCTCGCCTGCGTATATATTCTAATTTAAAATATAGAATACAAATTTATATGTAGCGCACCGAACGGTGTTCAATTCCCTGCAGAGACGTTCAATTTGATAAATGTGAAATAAATATTAAACAGAATTTATCTGTTCCTTAGCAAAACTTATCTAATTTTATAATGCATTTTCGGTTTGATAAAGTTCGATGTCTGTAGCAAAGTCATATTTCTATATCAGTGTTTGGTGCAGTAATACTTCTTGTAGTATTTTCCGGCATTTACTGATTTTTTGTAACAAATTATAAAAACCTTACAAGAATGTTTTTCTGTAAAATTATACTGTTATTGTTGCAAATAAAATTATGTCTACAATGAACCAAATCAAATTGAATTCAAAAGTGAATTCCCTAGAAATTTAATGACCTTTTAATTACACAGGGTGAGTCACGATTCTGTACTTTAAAAAAAAATTCTTATTCTGAAAGTTAGATAGAAGCAAGAAATCTCTAAGAAAAGTTGTACCAGATGTTCAAATCTTGATCTTCAATTGTTCCAAAGCGAGCAATGCCTTCTTCTGTTTGTTTAAATAATATATTAATATTAAATATTTCTATTAAGAAAAAATTATTTGATTACATAGAAGATAATAGTGACTACTAAGATACTATTAACGCTTTCTTGCGCCGTTAATAGAATCCTAGTAGTCACTATTATCTTCTATGAATAAGGCAGTTGGACTTTTGCAACCGACGCGACGAACGTTATTAATTATCAGTTCTGATGTATTGGAGACATAGTTTAAATTGACAGTTGCTCCATTTTGATATTAGAAATCAAATATTAATATTAACGAAGTTATAGGATTTGTCAAAGGTTACTGTAAAGTCGAACAGTAAGCTTCGGGAACTATTTAATGGGCCGACTAGTTTCAATCACGAAGGTGATTATCTTCAGAGTAGACATGGACGGTATTGGTCAAACTATTTTAAATATATTACGTAAAGCACAATAACCTAAGTATTATGGTCAAATTGTACTTGAATGAAAATAATTTTATAATTATTGATTTTATTATTTTCATTCAAGCACAATTTGACCACATTACTTAAGTTATTGTGCTTTATATAATATATTTAAAATAGTTTGACCAATACCGTCCAAGTTTGCCCTAAAGATGTTAACCTCTGTGATTGAAACTGGTCGGCCTATTAAACAGTTTCAGAACTTTACTGTGTTCGACTTTATAGTAACCTATGACATATCCTATAACTTCGTTAATATTTTAAATTGACTGCTTCACATGAAACGTTTACCGTTAGTATCCCGATTGGCGCCTTGTATCCCTGTCATCAGGACTGATCATCCGTCGCTCAGTAGCCGATTTGAAGAAAGCCTTGGGAACAAGTATATTACTAAGAAATTAATTTAATCTGTTTTTGTGTTTAGAAAGTTTCGAAGTAGTTTTTATGTAAATATCTAAAGTTATTATACAAAATTTTATTTTATCGATTAAGATTTAGCGTTAAATATTATGATTTATGTTTTTCAGTGAACATTCCCCTAAGGCAAATTAACATCTCTTTAGAGAAACAAGTAATTATACAAATCATCTTCATGCTCTCTGCACACTTACATGCAACTTACAGTAATTAGTTAGTTATTAAGAAACTAGAGGATATAAATTTTAAAAAAATTGTTTCGTTCAGTCAGAAATTGAAAAGCAAGCATACATACATAATTTTCGTTTGAAATACAAAGGAATTTAACAAAACAGAATACTTAAATTAAAAAGAAAATTAAACCACGTATTTTTTTTAGATATTTTGGTTAATTTTCTTTTTAGTTTTTATTTTTATAGTCACAAATTAAGTTGTTAAGTCTGAATTTTTTCAATCAGTTCCTTTTTCGATTAGCTCACGAATATACCATTAAAAAAATGCAACATTTATTTATTTTTTTTCTTCTTGAATTTTAATGTTCATATGTTCGAGGATTTCGAATTTAATTTGATGCGTCTGTAAAATTTGGATTTTGAAATATCTTCATCGCACCCTTTCTATATTTGTTCATTTTACTTTTTAAGATTTGCTTTTGTATTATTTATAAAGTAATTCCAAACTAACACATTCTATCTTCGGCGTTTAATTGTGCTCTGACCATATTTAATTTAAACTCATCACTTTGTCTTCATCTTTTTTTTAAATAATTTTAGATTTACATTTTCCGATTTATATACTCTTTATGCTAAAGTTAGAAATTTGAAGTGTTTCCGCAATATTATTAGACAAAAGTGCATGTAATTACTAGTTTTAAGACATCTTTTACACATTTGATCGAAATTTCATGTTCTTGGGCAAGATTTCTACTAATGATCTATGATGATCTTTTTCAATTGATATGCAAATATCCTGCTTTGTTTTCTTTTGGGAGAGCTTTAATTGTGACATAGAAATTTTTGAAGAATCTGCTAATAATTTTATTTAAATAAATAAGTTTTAAATAACATTTTTTTTTTTAATTTAATAATTTTAGCTTGAGAATGTGTTAATAAAAGAAACATGAAACATATTCGTTTCGTTTAAATATTTGATGAAGACGAGGGATCGATAAATGCATTAATTCAAGTCCAAAAACTCAGTCTATAAACATAATTATTATTCAAAAAGCGCGTCGGTCGCGCTGGTGCGTAGCATTCAAAAGAGAGACGTTTTCACGAGCTAAAAAATCAATAGAAGCCTACAGCGAGTAAGTGCCTTGTGAACTAAGTGTAAAGACATTGGCACGCGGCGCCGCTTTGTAACTGACCTGCCTCTCGTCTCGTCGCTAGCGTCACAAGCGTCCCGGCGCCTTAGGACTGCATACTCTCTCACTTTGATGTTGTGCAGATTAGAGAAAACATCTGCTACTAGAAAATCTAGTAAAGTTTGTGCTGCGTCATACGCTGAAAAAACTCAACGTGAAATTATTGTATCCTTTTATAAATTGTCCTAGTTGTTTTTCTCTACTTTCTCAACATATTTTTCAAAGCATTCATGCTCAGATGAATTGTGATGAAGAATTTTTTCCTAGGCTCCAGCACAGCTATTTTATCCATTGAAAACAAAGTGTACTTTACGTACGGGCGTCGATTAACACGTTCAAATTTATATTGACATCGCACTTTCCGCTCGCCAAAAAGGTATAATTTACAACAGAAAAACATAAAATTTTTCGGATAACGGCAAAGCATGATATAGTGCGCATTTTTACACGGACAACACATCCCCATCATTCCTTACTTAATAAATACTGTACATAAAAATCCTTTTTGTTTTTTTTTTTCACTGTCTGGAATAATTTAGGAGCTGTTTACATATGCAGTTGTTCGGATCACATACATAAATCTCTGTGCATCTGAAATAAACAAACAAAGCATGTGCACATACATATGTAAGCGTAATACCATAGTCAATGTGATAAAAAATGGAGCACGTATCACGGAAAAAAGCTAAAAAACGCCGCTTCATTATCAAAGTGTCGAACTGTATTGAACATGTATGATTCATGTTCCGAAACGACAACTTCAATGCAAAAATATGCACTTCTCGTGTCATAAACAGGACATATATTGCACTATACATTATTAATAGAAGTTGAAATATGTATCAAAGGGGTGGATACAACCGCTCGCTTTGTAAACGACTTTTGTCTATGCCCAGCACTTCTTAAAAATCATTACAAAGAAACTGTATTTTACAAAATTTTCTTAATAGATCTTCACGCATTTAGGCCACAATTTTTCAAACTCTTTGTATTTGTATTGTATTTTACAAAAATTTCTTAATAATTCTTCATGCACTTAGACCACAGTTTTTCAAACTTTTTGTTGAATCCAGTCGTCAAAATTATTACGGAACAAATAAATGAAATAAAATTAATTCAATGTTTTGCATCAGAGACGCATAAATTAAGCAAGCTTAAATTTGTACAGTCACAGGTATAAATAAATCACTAATCTACAGATTACAATTTCAAGTACTTTTAATCATACATCTGTCAAGACAATTTATACTATACTATCAATTAACCCTTAGGCCCGGTTTTTCAGTCACTGTTTAACTTTAATCTTCAGTTTATTCCCATAAGAATAGGTGGAAATAAATTGAAGATTAAAGTTAGGTATACCGTGATTGAAAACCAAACCTTAGACTCGATTTTACAATCGTCGGATAAGCATTATTCTTAGAATAACGTGATGTAGGTATGACGTAGATATGGAGGAACGATAAAGGATATTCAGCGAACAGTTATTCGGTCCTTATTCCACGATTGTAAAACTGGACCTTAGTAGTATGTATAATTGCTATGAGTAAGTGTTTTATCTTCTAAATAATCTTGTATGGAGTAACAATATTTTTCCGCTAATAATATTTGATGTTTTAAATATGTCTTGACTTTGTGTTAAGACTAGAAGTGGTAGTGTATAGAAAAGTTTGGATCCCAAAAGAGATATTATGTTCCATATTGTACCATGTTGCACATAGCTTATTCTTTGAACAGGCATCGTACTCATGAAAGTGTATATAAAGTAAACATTTGTATATGTATAAAAAATTATCCTTCTATAAAAGTCGGTTTACAATACTGCTTGAAACCTAAGTTAAATAGTAAGGATTTTTTGGGGTTACAAAAGCTCTGCAACTGTCACAGGTGTTTGTACAAGATATTTTCCTTCATAATTAATACTTAAGGAACTAATGAAGAAATCCATACCAATGATGCACCCTGTATAATTGTCGTGTTTACTCCAATTCAATCCTTCGTCAATAAATTCTCCTAAGAACTTTGTAACTTCCATCGATTATATTATGTTATATTGTATTCATACCGTTACTTTCATGAATGTCTCTTCCGTTATCTCTTCTACTAAAGAATTTATGAATTTATTGTTTCGTTGCAATTGATGAGACTTTCATGAAGTATCGTCCACAAATATGGTACTCGTATCTTAATCTTTTTTAGCATATCTTGTTATGCTCTTAACATAAAGCAGAAAGATTAATGGTCCCAACATGGACCCCTGAGAAAAGTTTCGTGTAAAGTTTCATGAATACTGCCTTTGGAAAAAATTGAAAATTACAAATGATCACTCGATGATTAAAAGACTTTTCTGTGGAAAAATCTCTGTGAACTTTACCGGGTGATTTAAAGAAAAAATTATCAACCCTTCCCATAAAATTTTAACACCATGTCTTAGCTTTATTGTAAAATAAGTCATCGCACTCCTTTTGGTTATTGTACAATAAACATGTCGTTCAATTTCACGGCAAGAGTTGATAAAAAGTTTAAATATTTGTCATCAACAATGTGAGGTAACTTTGTGGTACCTACTTGAAATTGCGATTAGTTATGTTTTCAATGTTTTGTTTGGTTTCAAATACGTAATGAATCGTAATTATTGGTTATGATTTTCTGTTGACGTTATGTCAAGGTTAAATGTCAATTTGGCGTTTACTGATCAAGTAAGGAACATACGTGAACATGCGAAAAAATGAGAGCAACACACTAGATGAGAAAACTTTTTGTACACTTTTTATAATGTTCAGGCTTTCAAATTATATTCTAATTATTCCTGAAAAATTCAGAAGCTGTTCACAATATAATGTCGAAGTTCATTATGTGGTACCTACTTGAAATTGCGATTAGTTATGTTTTCAATGTTTTGTTTGGTTTCAAATACGTAATGAATCGTAATTATTGGTTATGATTTTCTGTTGACGTTATGTCAAGGTTAAATGTCAATTTGGCGTTTACTGATCAAATAAGGAACATACGTGAACATGCGAAAAAATGAGAGCAACACACTAGATGAGAAAACTTTTTGTACACTTTTTATAATGTTCAGGCTTTCAAATTATATTCTAATTATTCCTGAAAAATTCAGAAGCTGTTCACAATATAATGTCGAAGCTCATTATGTTTAACTGCCCAAAACTCAATTTTCGTAAATGGAACACCTGTATATTTTTACATTATGAGACACAGAATTAGATTCTACATCGATTGGTATTAGCATTCTGATTCGATTGTAAGAGACGTATTGTGCATATTTATGGATTCTATAATTAAATATTTTTGAATGACTGAATACGTTAGTTAAAAATAATCTAGAGAAGAATCTTAGAGAAAGTTTGAAACGTTTTAGTATCACTGACTTGATAAACAACATAAACTGGATAAATTATTGCACACACTATTAATTTCTGATGTTCGCCGACAAACAAATCCGAACTGCTTATCTGAAACCCTCATAAAACCATTACGAACAACACATATGATATCGTTAACGGTAGACGACGGGCGTGAGTATAAATGAACGTAAGACAGCGTATATCGATCGAGGAACAAGGGCCTAGGAAGGAAGGAAGGCGAGAGAGCCAGCCACCAAATTATATAGTCTGGAAAATTGATGTCCGCCGATTTCATTTTCAGTCGATTTCACACCCGCATCGAAATGTGTTGGGAATATAATTCCGGGTCGAATAATTGAGTGAAATTCAAATTAAGCTGTGTTCGCTGGACCACACGTGCAAGGTTATTCTGAATCCCAATCGCAGATTCGGAATTCAACTGTTGTGGAAACGATTCTACCGTGTGATGCGCCGATTTCTATTAAGGATAATTCACACGGTAACGAATTTCCAGCGTGTTTCGGTTCCATCATTTCAGACGCAATCGATAAATTTATAATTATTGTTCAATTCTCTACAGCACAAGGTTTTTTTTCAACAATTTGTTTTTAATATGTGAGGAGAATGAAGATAAAATTAATACTAAAACATAACAACAGTAAGAAAACCATTTGCTTTCTTAGAACTACTAAAAATTAAATGAATCACCTGAAGTAGATAATAATTATTAATATTTCAGCGTAGAAAAATGTTTATGTGCATGAGTTAAACATTTGTTTTTCAAATTTCTTAAAATCTGAAGAAAGACTAATATAACCAACTTCAGTTATTATTATTAACCTTAGTATTGAAAACTACCAATTGTTAAAGATAATGTAGAAAACACGAAACGATTCAGCTGATTTTAAATAACCAGTTATTTTTAAATAACCATGCGTCGTGTAATGCAAACTAGGTTGAGACTAATCAAGTGAACACATATTTATAACCATTGACCATCACAAAATCCTGCTTAAGATTCAATAATATGTCGGATTCAATAATATATCAGGGTCAAATGGTATTTGAATCTCGTTACTTTCGAGTTGAACCTTTCTGTAATAAAATATTTTAATTTCGAGAAAGATATTTAAGGAATTGTTGGATATTTCAAAAGAAATTAAATTGTACGACAAAACTTACTTAACTTTTTACTTTTGTTTGCCGTTAGCTGGAATAAATGTAGTGTATGATATACTGAATTAATTTTAAAATATAGTAAAGAAAATGCATCTTGAATTAACTATTCACGTGTCCAGTGAATGCTTTTCATTGTGTGAGTAAGTTGCACACAAAGTCAAACTAAATTAAGGATGAAATAAAATGTTTCTCGGTACGCATTTAATTCGATATAAATAAAACGGAGCAGGGAGAATTAGAATCGGTTTTAATTGAGCGATACTGGGAATTGGGTATAAACGCAATGATAGATCGTTGAGATTCCGTCTGGATTCGCGCTCCTGCTTAATTGCTGCCCGTCTTGGATTACTGAGAAATTAATTTCTCTGGAGAGCTCCAGCATTTCTCTATATATTATATTAAATATTGCATTATATTAAATTTTCCATCTGGATGTTCCTCGGCTTAATCCACGCCGCTATTGAAAGTTTTAGTTTGTAGCAAGATTCGTTCTAGAAAGTTGTTAGGAAGCATTTATAATATCCTAAGATAATGGATATCGCTAATGCCGTACTGCATCTTATTGTTTCGAGAGCGGTTCGCTAGCATTAACGGCGGGGGTAATTTACAATGCACATACATCACTTATAAACTTTACCGATGTTGCCACCTTAACATTTGCTGCAGGATGATTTAGTGCCTCGTTTACAGTCTAACTTTAAAATACCATCAATTAAGTTTGAAATTATATTCGAGCGCAACTACTTCTACCGTCGATTAGACCGATTAATATACGTTACTTTGCAAAGACTTGAGTTTATTAAACTTGCTGGCTCTTATAAAAAAATCACACTCACGACTGTACTTCAAAAACGGTTCAGAACAGTTTCCCATAAATTACTGAAATTCGATATTGCATAAATTTCCTGGTCGTGATATGGTCTAATAAATTAGCGAGGTACGATTATCACAGATTTTGCGTTTCATAAATACTATGCAATTTTTTCTGTAGTATTAAGTAGAGCTATCATCACAGAAAACTCAAGCGGTATAATTACTGAGAATAACTTGAAGGAATTAATTTTTATTAGAAAGAAAAAGACAAAACAATTAAATCTGAAAAACATCTAAATTGAAGTACAAGTAGAATTCGGTTTGGAGATAGCAGTAGTTAAATATGCTCTTATTTGTAGGATTGGACGCCATCAGCAAGAAATGTTAGTGGAGCATATTCTTTACCTACTATCCTGTTTATTATTAGACTTTGACATTGCTTCCTATAATTTGTTAATCTCTATGCCCCATTCCCTCCCTGTTAGGTTATATTTTAGTTGTATATACACATATACTTCCGCTTCATATAGTTCCTGAAATGTTGAATGTTCTTCTCCAGTTAACCGCTAGTTCTTCTTCGTTGGTGATCGTTCTCGTACATGTTTTATTATTTTTCCTGTCTCGGAATCACAGCTCTTGTTGAACCTAAATATTTTTATTTATTTATTTTATCCTTCACGTAACATTTGTTGACAAAATTTTGTTTATTGTTAGTTCCTCTTTTACAGTGACAAACTTTTCTAATTATTTTCCTTACCAGAAAAATGAGAACATGTTGAGCTGGCAATAATACAAGTTGTTATTTAAAATATTTATTGATGCATATGACTCAAGTATGTAATTTTAATTTATACAAATGTTTCATAATTAATCAATAAAAGTTGCTTTTCAAATTTCATTTTATGACAATTAAAAATGTGCATTAAATTTTATGACGCGATTTCAAGTAAATATGGAAAAAACACGTAAAGTTCAAGGAAGCGATATTGGCCGGCTTATAAGCGGATGACATTTATAAGTTAAACCGTGAAATAAGTTGTTAAAGCAAGTATATTATCAAATTACGGCGTCAACCTTTTAAAGTAAAGCAACATACACATAAAAGTGCGACGATGTCCAGCAGGTCGAGCGAACGAGAATGCTAAACTAAGGGGAGGCTGACTTCTCAACCCCAGTAGCGCCCCGCGGCCGACAACGCAATTAACAAGCCACCCTGCCAGCGCCTACTACAACCTCTACCACACTAATTAAAAGATCTACAAACGGGATTTTTGGGGTCGCAACTCTGAGAACGCTTTATAACAGGATTAGGACATGAATTCTTATTAAATAGAAAAGCGCTTTCGAAAATGAAATCTAGATTATATCTGCTGTATTTCAGAAGAAGTGCATAAAGTGTTAATATTTCAATTCTGTCTCGGTTGTCTGGAAATTGTTAACCCTTTGTTCTTTCTTATATTTTTTGTTAAGAACTTTTGCTATTATAAAATTATTTTATTGAAATACTATCAAAAAGCATTACAGTTTTTATTATTTAGCATTACATGCAGTAGGTGTGCACAAAGTTAATTACTTCTTCATATTTTAATTAAAGCTAGTAAACGATGTACAACCTCTATAATTTTATAAAATAAAAACAAGTTTTATTATGAAATTCACTTTTCTATTAGTATAATAAAAACTGTAATTAAAAAAATTAATAAATAAGTATCTACTTGGTTAGTTCTAAGCGATTATGAAATTTAAGAATCGAAGTTATAACCACCAATTTATTGCTTATTGTCGATTATGTGATTATTTTGAATACAATTTTTCTTTATTGTTGAAGAGAGAGTTTTGAAAACGTTTTACTGGGTGCATGAGAATAAGATTTTGCTTTTATCTTACTTAGGCCCGGTTTTTCGATCGCAGTTTAACTTTAATCTTCGGTTTTTCCCTATAGCAGCAGTGGAAATAAACTGAAGTTTAAAGTTAAACTGTGATCGAAAAACCGCGCCTTAGGCCCAGTTTCATAATCGAATTTAAAGGAGACAGATGTCAAAATAAATATGAAAACACATTTGTTTACACATCTGAATGTGATTTTAATTTTAAAGCTTCCTTTAAATTCCATTATGAAACTGGGGGTTAGACCGCTGTTTATTATTTAATGAATTCTGCTAATAGTAATAATTAAAGTAAATTTTTGACCGATAAAAATTTAGCATTGTCAGAAGCTGTCAAATGATAGCAAAAAAATAGGCGATTGTGCGATTTTTAAACTGCGTGTGAAAAAATTATAAAGAAATTGTTATGGCGGATTTCACAAACGTTACTTAAATTTAATCATCCGTTAAAAGTAAACGTTGCCATGGTAACATGTGTTGAAGGTATAGGAATGATTATTCTTAATCGATGATTAAAGTTAAGTGATGTTTGTGAAATCCAGCGTTAGACTGATATTAATATTTACTTATTTGAAAGTGGAAATGTTGTTTTCTAAATACGTACGAGTAATGTAGAAGCAGCACAGTCTTAAATTCATCTGCTTGTTTGATGATTTAGACCCGATTTTACAATCGTCGAATAAACACTATACTTGGAATAGCGTGACGTAGATATCAAGGAAAGTTAAAAAATTTTCGACGAATAGTTATTTAGTATTCCACGATTGTAAAACTGGGCCTTAATTATATTATATACATAATTAAGTATCTCCAAAATATAAAAAACATGAACTAATAATGTTTCGAATTATATTTAATAGGAAATCGTTTTGGTATTAATTTAATTTTTTTTATTTCCAGGTGAGTGCCGAGCTATGTTTCTTTGGAAAATGGGTTGCGGTGAGTTACTGTTGTTGCAAAACATCGAGCGAATGTGCTGAACCTGCATATATAAATTAAATCGGTAAAACTGCTATAATATCTTTGTATCTCACGAAATGTGGGTTTTCGTTTTTGTTCTCCGAGAGCGTGAAAGTGCACTATTTCACGCTAGCACGATGCGTCGGGATGCAGGTCTGCTTACTAGCTGGCTGGCTAGTGTTTGTACGACTTTTTGCCGGCGATGCACGCTAAGTGGATAAATAAATATTTCAACGTTGGTTTGCTGTATTTTGAAGCAAATGGAAAAGGCTGTTTTTCCATTTAGATATATTCACACTTTTAAATTGAATTTAAAAATGTTTATTTTTCGGATCCTTTCTACTCATTTAAACTGGAACATTTCGTTTTACACCTAGACCAATGGACATATTTCTCTGTCTGTTATATCAACTTCGAGATTCTATTTTTATAAATAATCGAATTATTAAACATTGTAATAAGCAGACAAGATGGCCTCTTAAATTTTAAAATTCCAAAGCAATTTCTAGGAAGAGTTCTCCTTCTATCGATCTCGAGTTGTTTATTACTTTATAGAATATAAATATTTATGGATTTCGTCTGTATTGACGTTATTTATTTTTATTTATTATCAAATTTGCTTCATGCAGTATGCATTCGTGGCTTATCACGAATTCATGTATTCAATTATTTAAATTGGCGTCCAGAACGCTCGCTAGCTCTGTGTATATATCAGCTCTCGAGCCCAAGACGAAAGAAAAGATGGTAATTGACGTTGAAATGTATGTTTTGGAATAAAAATACCTACAATTTGGGCAACTCCGTATTTTGTTTTCTTTAATAATATGATAATGCGCAGCTATGCATATTTATGAAATACTTTCGAACTTTCCCCTATATTATTTTTCCACCCTCATTGGATTCGCGGTCGCATTATTATATATTTTAATAAAGAAGACGGAAGACATTTCAATGCATAATAATTTTTCTAATATTCTCTACAACGCAAGAATTTATAATTTTATCTTTATTATAACATCTACCTTTTCTGACAAGTTATTTTAGCTTTTCCATTCAGTCTGTTCGATATTTCCTTTACTTTAATACATGAAAGTTATTGAATACCACGCTTTTAAATTAGTTCCTAATATCTTGAAATTTAAGTTTTATTTTCTCTCCTAATACTAATAGGCGTAATTTGAAAGTTTCCATTTGTTTTAAGAAAATATTATTTATTCACTGTGAAAGCTTTTTCTTCCTTATTATTTGCTCATTAACCAATTCATTTGTTTTATTTATTAAAAAATTTTGTGCAAATCGGTTTTGATTGCAGCGGATTCCTCGAGCAGGCTCTGTACAGCTGTTTCAGGCCTAGTTGGGCCTGACAAGCGATCGAAAGATGTCGCTACTTAAATGTTTTATTTATTGTTTATTATCTAAACATTCCTGTTCTGCAAACTCTAAGTATTAACTCGGTTTTCAAAATTAAATTATTTGAGTCGATTGTTTTAGGAAACTACGAAACGAAACAATTAGAATCGCAATTTAATTATTTTCACCTGAAAACCACCTTCGTTTTTGTATAGTAATTGTATAAATTTGTGTACTATTAAAATTCATTAGCCATAATTTGAGTGGAATAATCGTCGTTGTGCTTGTTAAGCGTCACTTCGTCGAAACAGATACGGATAACGACTCCGGTAATTCCTGCGAATGAGCTTTACGGCCAATGTAAGTGTTGGGTTTTTGTGGCTTGCTCGTAGCATGTTGACACAGTATGTCATACGTTACCCGTTCCGTCTATATTAAAACCCCAATTAAAATTATACGCACAGGTGTTCCGAGAAATGCAGCCGTCGTAAAATTGATTTCATTGGTTTGTTACCGATACACAAATTCCTCAGATATGATCTGCAATGCTATTAAGGGCTAATATTTATGACTGATTTAATCTATAATGTGTACGGTCTTAAAATTTAATAGTTTCGGTCATTTATCTTAAGAAAAATATATTTAATATTGCTTAAGTGACTCACTTGTTCAGGTTGCACTGCCCTGGCATTTGTATATATTATCCTTTGCTGTCACTATTTACTTTTACTTTATGATTATCTTTCAAATTATGTATCAAATACCAAAACCAGCAAATTTATGGTTATAATAACTGTAACATTTTCTGAGTTGATACTCTCGGCAGTAATCGCTGTATACAGTGTGTCCCAAAAAGTTTTATACAAATGGAGAAAAAGTTTATCTTACATTTCACAAAAAAAAACTATTCTTTATAAAAAGCTCTGCATGACTTGTAGATCCATAATCAGGTACAAAATTTTTTTAAAAATTGGCTGGAACACAGAGAAAATGAAAAATAATGATTTGAACTGAGAGCAAAATACGTTCAAACTGTAGTGAAGAGCAAAATGTTAATTGAAATTGTGATTAAATAGCAAAAAATTATGCACACTTGTAGATTATTGATATTCCCAGATAAAAATTGATAAAGAAGGTTATCAATGTTTTATAAAAATAAATTATCTAACAATTGCTGAAGTGTTTATTTTTTAATTTTTATCTGGTAATATCTATAATCTACAAGTGTGCATAATTTTTGATATTTAATCACAATTTCATTGAACATTTTGCTCTCCACTACAGTTTGAACGTATTTTGCTCTCCGTCCAAATCATTATTTTTTATTTTCCCTGTATTCCAGCCAATTTTTTAAAAATTTTGTATCTGATTATGGATCTACAAGTCATGCAGAGCTTTTTATAAAGAATAGTTTTTTTTTGTGAAATGTAAGATAAACTTTTTCTCCATTTGTATAAAACTTTTTGGTATACGCTGTAGAATTGGTCCTAATATGCTACCTTGCGGAACGCCAGAGTAGATGGACTGTATATTTCTTATTGTTTTACATAGAAATGTCTGTCCGCCAGGAAGGATCTTAACAGCAGATAATGCTGACTTGGTAAATGTTTCTTTATTTTCTAGAGCAACCCCTCGTGCATTGTGGAACGTCTGGCTGGTGTCAAGAAATGCTGATACAACATTTTTTCTTCAAATGCGGTGTTGATTATCTGTACTATTCTGTATATTTGCTCTGTTGTGCTATGATCTTCAATTCAATTCAATTCAAATTGGTGTTTGCGAATTAGCTGGTACTTTTATAGTATTGGCAGTGCATGTTTGTGAAGAAGTTTCTCAAATATTTTTGACATGATGAGTAACAAGCTTATGACTAAAGTCTCCGAAAGAAAGGTCCGTTTGCCCGTCCAGTTGTACAGGGGCTTCTATAAATGATTCTAACATCAAAGTAGGCATTGAATATTGCGTTGGATATTCCACCTCCTTTTGAATGTGTATTCTACTATCTGAGAAATGCCAGTGTCAACACTGTCATAAACTTGAAACTTTTAGCTTATGAAGTGAATTAGTAAAACTTCGTTTGCATAAAATTAAAAAACTAAAAATCTGCTTTTTAGGTCAGTAATAGAAAGTCACAAGAAAGTGTTTTGCTCCAAGGAATAAACCATTATTGCTAAAACACAACACCAATATAAAATGTTTCAATTTGAGTTTACAACTTATTCCTTAAATTGATGATATTGCACTAAATATGCTTCTGAAAAAGGTGTTTGATTATTTAAGACCGATGAAAACCGATAAATGAAGAGAATAACACTTTCTTAAACAATAACAAAGCTTGATTGTATCGTGAATAAAAGTGAGGTTACGTTACCTATGACTGTGTTCAGTGTCGGTCGTTAGTGGCACATGTTCATTTGTTTATCAGAGGTAATGCGATGTTAGATTCATTTATAGAAGCCCTGTATATTATTCGCTGCTCGCGCCGATGCGGTGTAAACCTCAATCGGTCGACTGGTCAAGTATGCAGTGCTGTTTATGGGTATATGATGCGAGTTTTATCTAAACGAATGTTTTCATTTTTTTTTTTTTTAATTATACCGTATCATCAAAAGTACAGCAAATAACAAAATAAAATGTGACGAAGTTGATCAAAATATTCTCGCTATATCGAAAAAATAATGCTTGCAGCTCCGTAGTTTGATAGGAGCCATGCGCGCATCGAAGCGCCTATGCATTGGAACCTAAGTGTTGGAGACTTTACTTATGACTTTAACTCGTTCGGTTTTTTTCCTGGTTTCGGCAACATGAGAATATAAGAATAAATAAATAATTCTTTTGAATCACTGAACATACATACATACCTTCAAATCATAATGTGCGTGTGTTCCAAATATTTTTAAATTTAGATTATTTTCTTTAGTTTTTAGAATCTGCTCATTCTTGTACCTCCGAAAGATACCAAGTTATTACATCATCTCCAGGTAGCTTAATAAGTACTTTTCTCTGCAATCATGTTTAGGTACATTTAACTTCTGTATGTTCAAAATTTGTGATAGATTCGATATGAATTTAATTATTATACAAAGCAAGATTTGTGCGTTCACTAAACAAGTTTCGAATATTTTTAAAAACTAACTTCTTGAAACAACCGTGCACACGTAATTTCATCGGTCATGAAAAGTAAAAAGTTATCGAGCACGATTACATCTTTCTTTTTTTAGCGTCTTGTATAATAATTACGTTATTACACTTTTGTGCGGGCTGTATTATTATAATCTCATTAAATATAAAATATTACTTTGGAATGTGGCGAACACAAAGTCGTTGCGTTTTCGGCGTTATCTGGGCCCACATCTGAGAACGAGCGTACGTGCGGTGTAACGTGCATAATCGCATGCGATCCAATTTACGGCCGATGGAAATGGCTATTTTAGCGAAGAAGGTTTTGATTGTTTTATGATATGTAATAATACAATGTCGGTAATATGTGTTAATCGCGTTAAATGTTGAGATTTAATCTTGTTTGGTTGGTACGCACTGGCACGAATTAAAGCGTTAAAACTCATATTGGTAATAACGGCGGCGGATTAATCGATATTTTAATGTTCATTAACACGCAGCCAAATGAAGTTTTAGTTATTTCCTGTAATATAATTCCGCACGAAAAATTCCATTATGGAACAAGTTCGATAAAAAGTCAAATACATGTAGCCAATTTATTAATTGCATTTGTGGGATCGAATTAATGAAATATGATACCAACGTCAACACAATTATACATACATATATATTTTGTTTCATCAAATATTGCACAGAAATTCCAAATTCTAATTCATTAATGGAGTACATACTTATAAATGTTCATATTATTTTGCAGTAATATTATGTACTCTTGTTGAACAATAACAAAACACTTTCATTTTCGCTATTTAAGCTACAATAAAGAAATAAATTCTGATCATAAAACCAACTAATGTGTTGATTCTGTTCATATCTGTAGAATCGTAAGATCTGTAAGCCTGTAACTCAATTATTAAAAAACAGAATTTTGAAGTTCTCTATAAGATATGATTTCTCTAGGATTACATACTCGTAAGTCTCCGCGATATTATCTTAGAGACTCACAAGAAATCGTATCTTACTGAGGACTTCAAAATTCCACTTTTGAATAATAAGTTATAGGCTTATAGACGTTACGATCCTTACAGATTTGAGCGATATCGACCCATTCATCTTGTAAAGGAGGTTCCAAATAGCAAAATCAAATGAAAACAATACGATAATAAACAAAATCTACATTATAAAGACCTCTTCAAGACTTACTTCACGTAAATTATACAAAAAAATTAGCAGTGAGACTAGTAATAACCAGTCAACAAAATAAAAAATTTGAGATTTGAAATCAAAATTATTCAAACGTTGATATTTTAAATATATTTTAAATTCAAGAATTATCTAAAATTGTTCAGAGCAGAGATTGTGTGTTCAATGAGATGTATCTCCTCTTGTCTCCTATGAATAAAACAAAGTTTGGAAGGTTTGAACCTAACGTTATGCAACTTAAAAAGATCAAATGTAGGAAAACAAAACAAAGATCAGTAACAAATAACGAAGATAATTAGACAATGGTTTTAAAATACTTTTACGCTAACCCAGAGAATTGCAAGCTAGCGGCTATTTTATTCTTCAATTTAAAATAATGAAATTCATTCTTTTTCGTTTGATAAGATCATAAGCGTCTGCTTTTATTCTAAGGGGACAATGTTTTGACCTATGAACCACACTTTTGACATTTACTCCCGTGCCCCCACGAATACCCTCCCAAAAAAATGTAATGGAATGACCCATCGTGTGGTACCTCAAATGAAAGCTTATCCTCCAAAGAATGCGCCAATGTATCTGTATTTTAGAAAAAAAATTAATTACAAACTGAAAAATTAGCACTTTGGTCTACTAAGACCCGGTTTATCAATCACAAGTTAACTCTAACTTTCAGTTTGTTAGTTTGTAATTAACTGAAGGTTAACTTTAACTTAAAGATAACTTGTGTTTAATAAACCAGGCCTAAATCTATAAACATCTCGTTAGGCGTTGGAAATAACAGTGTGTTAACGACATTTTATTACAGCATAAACAACCAACACTGGAAAAAAAACATTCACCCAAAATTAGCAACTTTTCATTTTTTAAATATTTCAGGATCATTTTCAAAAAATCACAGAGTGTTTTAGCACTTTTCCGTGTGTTATTTTGTTTAAAACTAAAAATGCAAAGATTATTAGAGTTGTATTTACATAACTTCTAATTTTACCATTCATTTAACTAAAAAAGTTATTATAATTGTGAATATCCGGTACATTTATATATTACTCCGAAATCAACTGATATAAACTTTTGAACGTAAGTATAAACATGTACACGTGAAAGCTTTTCAATAAATCTTTTTGAACACTAAAAATGCAAGACCTAACCCAACTAACGTAGGACGATGTCTAGACGAACCATTTGTAAACCAATTTATAATGCTGACGCCGAAGTATATAAGGAAGTGGATATTTTTTTTTTAATTCGGTTTATCATAATATTTAATTAATAATTTTATCAAGTTTAATGCTGCTGATTTAAGATTTTTAATAGAAATCGTTGCAAACTAGATAGACTAAATTAACGGTATACAGTTTTATTAACAGCATAAATAAATTATTAATCCGTAATGGGTAATGTACAAGTACATGGAAGTTAACATATGAAATAAAAGCTCATGAAATATGAAAGCCGCTGGAAACAAGTAATACATTAAAATACCATCTCATAATTTATTTAGCGTACAACTACTCCTGCATATCAACGTAAATAAATAACGAACATGGCGTATTTACATTTAATTGAATATATATTGCTTTAATTAAATTATTATGGCTGTACGGCGCAGCGAATACAATATAATAATTATATAAATACACACATCATGTCACCATAACTAATTAACGTCAATATTATATGATTAATGTATGCTGACCGGGTTTACTGAATTCGGAGAGATTAATTATGTTGACTTGCAGGCCATCATGCTTCCACTTTAACGTGCTTTCGGTGGCGCGAAGGACGGACGCTGTGCTCCACATAAGTCATTTTCTGAAATGATGTAATTACAACACGCCATTGGCGGAACCAGCAGGAATACACTGAATGTCGATAACAGGACAATGTCAGCATTTCCGGTGTCAGATATATGCTTCCTGGTCCGGCCGCAGAACTTCAGGATACCGATGTCCTTGTCATATTAACCAAATTCATATCCTTCAATTTCTATACAAATAATTTAAATTATGAAATAAAAAATATTCTGGCTACTTTTATAACGAAAAACGCTTCCGTGGTGAGCTTTAAAGTTACTCGAAAAGAAAAAAAATCGAAAATCCAATCACAAGAAAGCGCATCAAAATTATTTTTGAAACGATTCTTTCACTTCTTTATATCTAAAAGACGGATAAATTTAAATTGACATTTTTTCTTAGGAGTAGGAAAGTCGCTAGGAAGGGAGGTGTTAACATGAAAGCACTTTGAGAAAATGAGAAGGGTTTCAATCACTTTAAATGTGCTCGCTATTTAAAGTATTTTGAGTAATTTAAATAAAATATTTCATAATACTTTTTCAGACATTGTAGTAGGAAGTTGTTCACAAAGTATTTTCAACAACGATTTTAACAACTTTCTGCAAAGAAATTCGCTTTGACCCAATTGTAACATTACGTTCACTTTTATTTTCTTAAACTATTATGTTAGATAAAAAATAATATGTATAGGGCGCATACAAATTGACGAAAAAATAAACGTGATGATGTTCTTCATAAAATTCCGAGTCAAGAATGTTAATACGAAAATGTTGTACCATGCTTCCTGTGTCCGTTGGAACGATTTGAAAGAAACCCGCATTTGGCAACACTGAATTACACAGAAGTGATGTTACGATGCATATTTACCCAACGTGCAAATCCTGCAAATCATTATGTATAAAATTACTAAAACGCAAACTTCAAAACATTTTACATGTCACTTATTATTATGAATAAAAAGGTAACCGATATAAAGGTAACTGCAGATATTACTTATGTATTAGGAGAATAGTACAGTACAAAAATTTGAATTTTGAATGTACCTACGATAAGATTCAATCACTTTGCGGTAGCGTTATAAAGATAGCACTTGTTGTCTAAGTTGTATACAATTTGTATGAATATAAGTTGAAGAAAAAATGTTAAAAACAAGCTTCTGCGATATAAAGACAACATCTACGGCAAAATATCTTTTATAATTCTTCTTCATTCTAAATTGCAGCTTCATCTGCCAACAAATATCGAATAACTATACTTACGAAAAGAGTGGGTGTTAGATTTTGCAAACCTCGTGCAGATTATACAAGAATCATACTACAGCATTTTCGTATTAATATATTTGACTCGATATTTTACATCACGACTTGTATCTTTTTCGCCAATTTATACACACCCAATATTGATAATTTAAATATGGCGTCAAGGATTTTGCTCGAATAAATTAAAAGTCGTATAAACATCGTGGCGGACAACTTATAATAAATGACTTAAATTCATAAGCGATACATGGGTTGCTATAGCTTAATAAATGATTGAAAGCGCCAATAAATAAAAACAATTAAAATTATAAATAGTCGACATCGAACCCTACACCATTTGGGCTTTGTGACAGGATAATTTATGCGTAATTTTGATTGATTTGATGGAGTGGCCATCGATTTGCTGCATTTATATTGGCTAGTTCGTTGTAGTACCCAATAACTTTTATGTCATTTTTTGTTCGGAATATATTATTTTCTATCAGTTATTATTGAAATGTATAGCACAAATAATTTCAACCAACTTCTTAGAACGGAAACTATGTATCTAAAGTAGAAAAATTCAACAGAAAGTTTTAATAAATACAATATTGTTTAAGGATGAGATTAAAATCAAATTTCAATCACTAGCGCAAAATGTGCAAAATCAACAACTATCCATGACGACCGACCATGACTGCTTGACGTTTTAAGTAATGTCACTTCAAAAATATCTTTTCAAGATTCTTTGTTGTTAAAAAATGCAACTATTGGACAAAAGGTTGTATATCACACGTGAACGAAATGCAATTATACACTTGTGAGAATTGTCTCCAAAATTCCAAAATTCTCACTCATGTATAATTTTGCATTTCTCTCACTTATAATATAATCTACTATTAACGTTATAGGTATAAAAATATTTGCTTTGCTCTTTTAGAAATCTTCTTAAGTGAAATACTCACATCCATATTCATCGACGTCAAAGTTAAGTGTAGTTTAAAACCAGCGACATCAAATTGAAGTGACATGATGTGACGTTTTGGTCTTTCCTCGTGGTATTATCTTAGAACACCTAAATACATATGTGATTGAAGTTGTCAGTCTTTTAAAATCACTTAATCTATTTTTCAAGCGGAAACAAACGCTTTAAATATTTTTATGTCATAACGCTGTTAACTAATTTAGGCTCAATTATACAATGCCAGTGTAAGTTTAAGTTCTGGCTTAAAGTTAAGCTGGAGTAGTACAACTGGGCTTAATTAAGTTTAATTAAATTATATTTAACCAAACGTAGGTGAGGAATAGACATATGTCCAAAAAAAATTCGTTGATATCAAAAGAAAAAGTTTTATGGTGAAATTCATGAAACGGTCGCCACAGATTATACAGGGTGTTAATAAAAAAAACCGTACACCGCTTGGCAGGTGATAGTAGAGATCAAAACAAGAAAAAAATTCTAATAAACCCATAACCAATTCTCAATCCAGAGTGTCCACTCCATGTGTTCCACTCTTCTAGTATTTTTATTTTTTACATAAAATTTGGGAGCCATAAATTAAATAAAAAGCTGAATTTTCCGGCATACCACTGGCCACCGTAGGACTTCCGGTTTCTCCGGAAGTGATATCAACTTTCTTATTTTAAATGGAACACTCTGTATATTTTTACACATTTGGAATCTACAGGTCATTGTGAGTCCGAATATGTAACACTTGGCAATTTTGGATTCCATGAGAACGAAAAAAATTTTTTGTTTTTCTGTTTTTCGTTATAATGCGACGAAGTAATACGAGAAAGCAACTTCTTTGGTTGCACTTTGGTTTATTTAACATTTACATTTTTTAATGCATGTGAAGTTTTCATTAGGTCGTAAATTATTTTTTTTAATATTTATTTAAAAGACACTGTTTATGCCAGAGAAATTAATACAGAACATGAACTTTGGCAGAGAGTTGTAAACGCTTGTCAGCAACTGAAAAATCAAGTTGCTTTCAATCAAGTGCGCGAGTCTCTTCGACGGCGACTACAACTTTGTTTACAACAGCAAGGACGACAGTTCGAACATCTTCTGTGATAATTTTAGTGTGTTAAATTCGTTATTGATTGTTTGATTCTTTTTTAATTAAACCATACTTCAAATACCATTGAATATTGAACCTGGGTTTATTAAATTTTTTTTTTGTTTTGTTCTCTGCTATCACGGTACTAAAGTGTGTAAAGTTTTTATATTAACACCTGTATACCGGCGATGGCTTATTTTTTCAGTTAAGCTGCAACATGTCATCCCAAATTTCATTGCAAGAGTTAATAAAGAATTTAAAAAAATAACCCTCTATTTGGTATCAGCGTATTAAAAAAATGTTTTATTAAACTACTGAAACTACATACTGAAAAACAAAAAAAAATTGCTCGTTGTCATGAAAACCAAAATTACCAAGTGATATATATTCGGACTCACAATGATCTGTACATTCCAAATGTGTAAAAATATACAGGGCGTTTCATTTAAAATAAAAAAGTTGATATCACTTCCGGCGAAACCGGAAGTCCTACGGTGGCCAGTGGTATGTCGGAAAATTCAGCTTTTTATTTATTTATCGCTCCCGAATTTTATGTAAAGAATAAAAATTCTAGAAGAGTGAACACATGGCGTGGACACCCTGTATTGAGAATTGGATATGGGTTTATTAGAATTTTTTTCTTGTTTTGACCTCTACTATTACCTGCCAAACGGTGTACAGTTTTTTCTTAACACCCTGTATAAATAGAAAATAAACTTAACTTTTGTGACATACTTCTTTTTTTTTTTAATCTCATGGCTAACGCAATTGCAATTAAGTATTCAAAATATCTCTAGATACACAGCAGGGGCCCGTTCAGGAAGTATACCACGAGAGGGCGTTTAAAATGAAAAGCAAAATGCACAAAATCACTTACATGAGGGAGAAAGAATATTACCCAGATCGCGCTCTTTTTAGTCGGAGCGTTATTCCTGTACGGGCTTCAGCTAAAGAACACTAGTTTCCCTTGCCCTTGATAGAAGGCAATGAGGCCCGCTAAGGTTTCACAGAACTTGCAATTAGCTCTTTTGCTTAAAAGGTTGCACGGAGCTGATTTAGGCCCAGTTGTACAATTCCAGTTTAATTTTAAGCCAAAGCTTAAACCCTTAACAATATTTGTTGAAATAATCGTTGCTATCGGTTTAAGTTCTATCTTAAATTTATACAAATGGGCCTAAGGCCAATTGTACAAAGGAGGTTTAAACTGACGTTCAATTGAACCAGGTTCAAAGTGAACAAAATCGCATCAAATTTTATTTATGAATGCATTAATTGTCATATGTCATTAAGATCCTATGGGAATTTGTTTACTTTAAAACTGGTTCATTGAGTCTTGAGTTTAAACCTACTTTGTACAAATGGCCCTTAGAGTGATCTTAAAAAGAGACCTATTTTCAAGTCGGATAAAGATATGCTTCATCAGATATTTCCTGAATTTGATTTTATCTTTTAAAACATTTTTAATATGTAAGAATTTATTTTTCTGGATAACTTATTGTTTGCTCTTAATAATTAAGAACTTATTGAGTTTATCAATGTATTGCTTGTATGGCATGGAAGGTTTGTTCTTGACTGAAATAAAGATATGTTCGATATGCCAGGTTCTTTATGAATTTTATTTTACTTATTCTAAACAATGGTAAATATCTAAAACTTGATCGCTCTTAATGAATTAGATTTCTGTTCTGAATAATTAAGAAGAAGTGCTTGAGTTTATGAAATATTGGATATAAATTATAGAAGCAGTGAACAAATTGCTAATGGAAATAAATCACAGCAACACGTTTTGTGGAAAAGTCGAAAATATTTCAGTGATAACTAGTTATAATATAGATGGTAAATATATAGGCATGGGAACACGTTGATCGCTGAAAACAATTGAAAATACTACAAATAGGTGTAATTATCATGATAAACAAAAACAATTAATCAAACGATTCATGTAATTTTACATTCCGCAATCAGAGCCGTGAAATAACATTGAAAATTGAAAATAACAGGTGTCAGGGCTGGCAAATATTCTCGCACTATGGGCGTGACAAAGCACTTGAAAAACACACACAACAGTAGCGCCAAACATTTTAAACGGTAAATTCGGCAAGCCATTAATTAGTCGTTTAATTATACAATCTGATACGTGTATGCGAGTGTGTATCATGTAATTTTCACCTGGCCTGATTACGCGGGTTATCAATTAAGCTGCGTTCTCTGCATCATACGGTTGCAGTGCGGTTTCAGGGGAGGAGCAATGCATATAAAGTGTGAAACAACGTATTAAGGATGTGACGCGTGAAGTTCGATTATGTGTGTCGATAACGATCGATAATTCATCCAGACTGCTGAAAGTATTCATTAAGAAACAGGAAAACTTGCCAAAGGTTAAATGCGTTACTTACAGAAGACGTTTACCTGGAAACAATTTACACGTAAAAAAAAAATGTACCGCTCACGAACTCGTCAGCCTAAATATATCACGAGGAATTTTTTTCTTGCACATTTAATATCAGAAACTAACGGCAGATTTTTTAAACAGTTCATTGAGGACTTAGAAACTGGTTCTTAATGATTCAGTTCATTTCAGGAGAATTCACCTCGTTGCGTGTGATTCTAGAATTGACAACTAGTTCGTCATTTTCATGATCATTAGAAAAGACGTCATCAATTTTGATTCCCATCATAATTTCACTTTAGGAATTACATACTCTATTTTTTTCGGCTCTTCGGTTAGTTACAAGAAGTTATTTCGTCTGCAGTAATTAATAAAAATTAAAACTGAAAGATTGCCTTTGTAGAAAACGTTTTCAAAGAACTTTATTTGACCTTACAGTTAAGAAATTATTTGGTTTCTACATTATAACTGCACTCCTTTCGAATAACATAAGGAAATATAATTTTTAATATTCCTCCGTGGTTGCAGCAACGTCTGTATTTGTCTTTTATGTGTATTGCAAAATACATAAAAATTTACAAACAATAGATGTTACCATAAAACATACACACATGTACAGTTATAGTCAAGAATAAATTTAAAAGGAAGGCATAAAGATTTTGTTGCATCATGGCATGAGAACTTTGTTTCCAAGTAACATGTACATACAAGTTTTCTCTTAAGGTAAATTTATTTTATCAATATCCTATAAGTGTGGGTAATATAGATTTAGCTCCAGTTCCATTATAAAATTTACAATAATTAAAATGCAACAAGATGTCGGTTTAGTCTAAAATTACCTTAACCAACTAAATAATTCATTGCATCTTTAAATGAACAATATTCACTTCCAGCAGTGTTAAATATAAACGGGCGCTTCGAGCACTTAAAACGAATGAAAATATGTCCATTTTATAAAGCTTATTTGCTAAACGAGTTTCGTATGCAGAAATTTTAGTTTACTTTTGTATATGAAATGTATAAAACGTGTTATGTATATTTCATTTTGCGCCTTGAATAATGAGTTTTATTTAATAAGCGCCGCGTGTTTTTATTGTTCCCGAATGTGTCTGAATTTATCTCAGTATTTCGATCTAAAAATCATTTCCTTCGATAATTACTTTTATTCTTCGGTCCCTCTGATCGTATCAAACGTATCTATATAATTAAATTTAATTATGCGTACAAATGGGATGTGGGGAAAACGACTTGTTACTGGAAAAAATAAAATAAAATAAACCAGTATCGAGCGTATAATTAAATTGTACTTATGTTTGTAATTTATTACGTTCTATATAATTTGTATCTGTAATTAACCATAATAAATACGTATTTGCTTGCTTCTCTTGTAGTCGATGTTAATATTTTATATGACGTCAAATATGGTAACACACAGCCTGATAGCCGACATGTTATAATTCACAAGTTAATTTCATATATTTGTAAGTAATTTACAATTTCTCTCACTTATGATTGAGTTATTTTACCATATGAAATTGCAGTTACTTTTTTATTTGAATCCGAATTAACAGGTAATCCCATTTCAAAGTTCAGGTTTGGTTAATGAACTTGATCAAATATATTGCTTTAATTAAATAAAACTGAAAGCATTTTGTTCGTTTTGTGTTGATGATACTAATTAACACTTCACGAGTGTATAATGACACTGGTGCAAGATATATTCAAAAGATGGGATATTTTAAACTCTGCGAGAGGCTTAAAAATGTTTTACATTGGTTAAATCAAGTTAAAACTCTATATAGTCTTCATTCATGTGTATTTATATTACAATGTAACGCGTTAAGTTTTTGTTTAAATGTAAGGTTTATATGTGCCTCTTCCTTCGTGGTATGTCTTAAGGTGCCTACAGACTAAACAATGTTGAGCATCAGGTGAGCCCATTGAAACTTTAGTCTTGTATCAGATTGTTTATAGTAGAAGAGTTTTTATTTTCTTATTTTTTCTAGGCAGATTTGATAACAATTATTTTTTAATTTTCGCAGAAGAAATTTGTGGATAATATCAAAAATTATTTCAAGAAAAAGTCACATTTCCAATTGATAAGTAACAAGTTATAAATTCAAAAATTACTGCATATTTAAAAACACATATGGGTCGATTCTATTCATATTTGCAAGGATCGTAAGAACTGTAAGCCTGTAACTCAATTATTAATAAAAAACGGAATTTTGAAGTTCTTTGTAAGATATGATTTCTCCCAGGTCTCCAGGATATTATCTTAGAGACTTACAGGATATCGTATCTTACTGAGAACTTCACAATTTTACTTTTTAATAATTGAGTTACAAGCTTACGGATACTTACAGATTTGAGCAGTTTAATCGATAAATATTCGTTTCTGTTGATAATATGGGATACATAATTTATAAATGATTTTCTTAAAATATTCCCAGAATATCAACTTGTTTAATTTTTTCCTTTTTTTTCATTGGTGGAACTATACGTACTTATTTCAAGTCTGATATTATTTCTTGTCTGAAAATGACAAAATCTCCTTTGTATGTTAATGTAAAATCGTGAGATATATAAACGTAAGTCGTGAGAAATTACGCAAAGCATTTTTTATTAATATCATTCGTTTTAATTGTTCTTCAATTACTGCTTCTCCTCCGACACGATCCGTATCGAATTTTTCAGATTCGAGATTAAAATTAGTTCTACTTCGTGGTTGAATTTTTGAATAGACAATAGGTGATTAAATGTATTCTATTTTCGCGCTATCTAAAACGTTCATCTGCATGAATGAAACATTCGAATCAAAATGTATTCTTCTGTAATGGACAACGCTCGGAACAAAGTGTTTTATAATCATATAGAATTAATTTGAATCCGACATCCTTTCACATAAAGTACTCATTTATTATTCCTGACAAACAATACGTAGTAAATAAATCCATTCTGAGTAATATACACCGGTATTATATTCAGCAATACTAAACGGTGCGGACATCTGCCGCTGAAAGCAAACACAGCTATTGTTTTAGATTTCAACATTACCACTTAAATATGTTATTAAATTGTTTTATAACTTCCGGTGTGCACTCTCTTACCGCACATGTTATTATCCTAGCCCCGTACTTTTAATTTATGCTAAAGATACGGTATTGAGTTATAACTTGCTGTGTTAAATATATTAAGAAGATAGGTAGCAATATGATCGTATCGGGCCACGGCAGATGGCTCATCCTGTTTTCTATCCTCACAATCGGTCATTGTTCTGGCAATTTTACATCTTGATAGCTGAGTTCTTTTATAAGACATCCATCTCTCCGGAGCCCCGAAGATATCGCGCTCTATTTGATTTGACGAGCGCCCTCTTCTTTCATACCGACCTTTACTCGTTTCCGTCGTTCAATTCCGGTTTAAGCGTTTTAATTCTTTCATGCACGCGTAGGTTTTTCTTTCATCATCAGCGCAGACTTCTTCTCCACTATCTCTACATCTCGGAATTTTTTCGCGGAATCTATACGGAGTTATCTATGATTTAAATGGCTATTTTAACTGAACGTACTGCCTTGAACCGTACTGAATTGTGTGCTACAGCTCAGATGTATATTTAGATAAACAGCCTTCATTCCCGTCGGTAATGACTAGAACACACGGTTTTTCATGTTACACATTTAGATGCGATTTGCGGCATCTTGTACAATGAAGATGTAAGTTTTTTCGCTTTGTTACGCATTTGGTTGGGAATTAAAAAGCTGTGCTTGTTGTAATAAGATCGCATTAGCAACTAGAAACAATTTTGTATTTAAAACGACTGTCAGTATTCCATCAAAAACTTCCTCTTTCCGTTTGCTTTTTCTTTTATCATATAATCGTGTTTTTATGTTCAATTTTGATATTTTCATAATTTGACTTGTACATATTTAATTTTATTTTATTAATATTTATACAATTTGTGCAGAGCAGATGAGTTTTATGATAAAGTAAATCATGGAAATGAAAACGTTTGTCATAACCTACTATACCACTCTGAGAAAAATAGTACCAAGGAGTACGTTTATATTAACAAGAATTCCGAACATTTTATTCGGATTCGCGTTAAAAACCGACTCAGCGTACTACCAAAGAATATTCACTTAGACCAAGAAGCGACACTTCCGATTATTGTTTCAGTGCGTATGCTTGCCAGAAACATAAATCGGTTGTTCTGTTGTTTTCTTGTGTCATTGATGTCGCATATCGTTAATTGTGTTCTAAGGTTGATTTCTGGCTAATGTTATTATAGTAACAACTGATTTGATTAAGCTACAATTGACGTTTCTGGTAACAACTGATTTGATTAAGCTACAATTGACGTTTCTGGCTAGCACGTGCGAAGTGTCGCTTCTTGTTCTAAGTGAATATTCTTTGGTACTACTGCAAAATTAACACTACGTGGTTTGTTGTTTAGAGTATCATTTCCTGTCATGATTAAATTACCGGAGTAATTAACAAAAAGTTAGACATGACATTGTATTACTAATTTATTCAGCATAATATTTCATTATGGTTTATTATTTTAACAATACGTATTATGTAGAATGATAATTTTACATTCTTAAACTTAAACAGTTTCATTGTGCTAAGAATCATTAATTTAGAGTAATATGACAGCATTATACTTTTACATTATACTTTTATTTTATCGATAGGAGTGATGTTTTATCAAAATCGCAAAATTCCATTTTTCTCAGTGCTTACAATTTTTGGGGTTAGTGACGTTAAATTTTACAAACTTAAGCTGATCGCATTCTGAGAGATAAAACAATAGAATTTTAATAGATACAGCTATGGAATAAACAAGTTTCCATCATCCTAATCATCAAACGTATTCCATGTTTTGGCTTAAATTTCCAATTGTAATTTTCTCGAAAAGTTTCGGTTAAGAACAAATTAGCTCAATTGTTACCGTTATTAATTAATTTTTTTAAAAGTGTTCAGGAACAAGGAACAAGGAAAATTTTAATTTAAATCACGAAGTTAAATCAATTCATTAGGTGTATTAAAAATAAATAAATACATCCGTTGTAAAATGTAGTTTTATCTCCGACTTTTGAAGTGGGTTTCCACATGCTCTATCTTCAGCGAGTAATTGGGTCGAGCGCATCAAAGCGACATGTTCCATGCCACTTGGGCGCCTCTTGTTCTCTAGAGCTAATGTGTCTTCACATAACTCTGATTTGTCATAATAAAATTAGGAGGTAAATTGAACATAAGTTATAACGCCCGCGAAATGAAATTACGCGCGTTTATTTCGGTATTGGAAAGGACGCTTGTTCTAAAACAACGCCGTCGGAACGAAATGGCGGAAGTTTCAACAATTATCAAGTTTTCCACATAACAGTTATAAATAAAATAATACAGTTTGCAAAGTTCATTTAATTTAGCGTTTAGTTAAATATATTCTCTCAGCCGAGTTGACACCAGAGCCCGACGGAACGTGATTGAACTAATGAAATTCCCCGGCGTCGTATACATGTCTTATAAACGGTTATTGTTATGATTATTGTTATTCGTTGCGGCGTTTACGATTATTGTTATTATTATAGAATATAATAATAATATTGGAGCGAATGCGTTGTACCATTCGAATGGTAACGGCAACGGACGTATTTGCTGGCGCTTTGTTTCGGTGCATTATATTGATATGATTTCTTATTTTAGTCGTGAGATGTGCCACCCACCTTGCCCATCTTAAGAACGGTGGCACGTACAACCGCATGCAGCCCGACTTCTATTTACAAACGTACACATTTATCAACCACCCAACCAGCCGCTCATTTATGTCTAAATTGACAATAATGATACACCGACATTTATATTTCAGCTTTCAGCGAATGCCATACAAAAAATAATATGCGTGGCGACGACAATAATTTCACTTCTCTATCCAACCTACTATTACGGCGACGAAATCAAGTAGTGGACACCTGTGGACACACCCAGAAACCATGTGCCTTACGTACCTTAATTTTATAGAATACATTCGATTTACCGTTTTTTATTGTTTACTTAACGAAAATGTCTTAATATGGTTTTACCCCTTTTAGAAAATAATTGAATCGTTTACTATTGAAAATCTTAAATAACATTTTTGACCATCTTCATCTTTTCTTTCTTCCTTACTTAATTATAACATGTGATCATAAAGTTCGTTACCCTAGTAGACCTTTAACATAAATATGAATATCTTTTCCTAAGACGTGATTTGTTCTTCACAACATGGAGCATCACGTGTTAGTTTGAATTCAATTCTTATATTTGTTCACTTTTTCTTAAAGGTAATATAAAAAATTCTAAATTTTAACATGAAGATGTCCAACTGAAGAAGGAAATCGCTATCGTTTTCTAGAAGATAAACAGTTCACACTGCCACTATTCAGGGACACTCTCCGAGCATAAGAAAATGCAAAAGAAATCCTGATTTCTTAGAAACATGGAGGTTTAAGATTGGATTTTAACAATTGTTTTATTTAATCAGTTTCAAATATTTTGACAATTTAATTTAAATTGAATCTGAAACATTACTGTTTGTATGCATTATCGCAATCTTATACTTTTTCTTAGAAATATTGAGAATCTCTCTCAATAGTGCAGCCTGGTGTTCGCCATTTTCGCACCCTGTATTAATAAATAATTAAAATTGGCACAAAAAGTAGCCTTAAAATATATTATTAAGTAATTTAATCGATCTTATCTAGTAGTGAATTAAAAGAACGACGTCCCCAACCATCCGTTAAGATGAGGGTTTTCATACACATAAAGACTTGAAAACAAGAAGGAGTTAAAGATTCCTAAAGCAAACGTAGTTCGGATTTATGTGAGGACCTCAGTTACACAGAAGATTTAGTCGGAAACTACAAGAAAATGAGACCCGGGCCATTTTTGGCTACGAAATCCTGGTCATGTTTCCCAATGAAGCAGTTTTCTTGACAAAAGTGCAAGCGATTCCATCGTATGAAGAAACTCATCAATATTGACGAAATACCTAAATAATATTTGTGAAATTAAGCATACGTTTGAACATGTGTCTTTCAAGGAGTACCCGGTAGGTGCGATTTTTTTGTGATCAATATTTAGAACTTTGTTGACGCAGAAAGCTCTGCAAGCTTTCAAACTAAATTGAGACCTGTCGGATGAAATTTAACTTCGGCTGTACGCAGAATGAATGTGCATAGAAACTTAAAGTTGGCTTATTTTGTGAAATGTGGTAAGAAAACGTTGCTCAGAATTAAAAGTTGAATCTAAACAGAAAATCACAGTCTTTTATATGATTTCTTGTTTTCACAAAGTTCATTAAGAAAAATTGCATAATTCCATTAAAATAAATTTGTAAGATGTAGAGTTGTTAGTGAAAGGAAAACTAAAAGAAAAGAAATAGATATAGAAAATGCTCACTTTAGACATTATTATATCTGACGTATACACATTATGATAAATAAGTTTTGAGTAACGCTGTTGATGCATAATTCAAATTCCTGACAAGGGAAACTATAAATACATGAATTTTTCTTAATATTGAATAAATCATGGAATTAAATTCTCATCGGTCTCTTTGTTTGGACAGAAGTTCAAAATTACCAAATCAAATAATGAATTATGTAAATTAAACGAAAAATTATCGCCAAAAGTGGAACGGACGTTCTAATTATAATTTCATTATAATAAAACAGCGCGTGAAGAACGGGAAAGAAGTGATAATGAAATATCGCGCGCGTAATATATTTCGAATAAAATAAGAATAAGTTTTTGTAAATGGAATTTTTCAGTAAATTTGCAAGTATTTCTCGCGCAGTAATAAGAAAATGTATCGGTCTTTTGACCCTAAACGGCGCCGGGCAGATTTCATAAACAAGTTTATTTTGCGCATAAATATATACGTAGTGTAATTACAGTGAAATATTATTTTTGGGAATAATATAAGCACAGAACCCATTAAACGGTAGCTTATACTCTGGAATTATTAATACACCACATTATTTAAAATGATTTACTCTGGCGTATTAATATTTAGTACATGAACAGCTCTGTATAAGTGGAGAATAAATTTAGAATATATTACACGAGTAAATTTATAATTTCTAAATACATTGCCGTAAATTACACGTAAGTAAATGCAGCTCTTTAAATATTAATACAATGTAATGTAACAACGTCGAGACGCCTGGCTGAAAGATCACACACTCGTCGAATCCAGGGGGTTGTTTTAACGCACGCTAGTTGGCTTGATTATGTTCTTTATTAAATATCGATTCGTCGTGTTTCCATTTATTTTTAAGGGACGTCAATCAAAATCCCCGATGCCAATATGGAAAGAGAGCAATCAATTTTAATTATATTACTCTACATTTTTGTCGCAGAATTTTTGACATGCATCAGAAGTATTTTCCAAATAATAAAAGTTTCCTAATATGGCATAATTATTGACGTCAAAGCGAATACCGAAAATACGATCGGCCGTACATAAAGCTGTAATTACGGCCGGCTAAATTGCACTTGAAAACGTTTTTCTCTCGCTGCTAAAAGCATTTTTTTCGTTTATACAATAAAAAAAACTACATTACGAACAAAGCAACATTTAAAATATCGTATTTTCGAAATTCTAAAGTAAAAACATATTTTCAATTTTTTACTACAATTTTTTATTCTAGTTACATGGCCAAGACGTCGATCGTCTTCTATTGATCACATTATTGTTTTCTAAAAAATCCTAATAATACGATAGTGAAAATTATTTTAAATAAACAATTTTTACCGTAGTTTCAAATTTCCACCAATATTGTAACATCAACACTGCATCGATAAATATTTTTTTATTACTATTGTTTTATTCATAATAAACTTAAAAAAAGGGCCTTCAGCTATTAGACTATGTATTTTTATACCCTTAATTTTTTTTTTCAATCAAAGACAATTTCATTGAATTAATTTTAATTTGTACATTTTTAGAATTCATTTTAATTTTAAATACATGTCTACAAGTCGCCACTAAGTCTAAGATGGCTTGTCAGCAGCGTTGCTCAAGGGTATTTTATTTTTCCTCCAATGATTATTATTTTTCTCACGACATTTTGAGCAGCCTAATTAAGGCTTATCAGCTGAAATCGGCAGCTAAATTAATATAAAAAACCAAACAATAATAAATACTATTTATACGAATCATATCATCATTGTTATTTTTAGAATTTATTATACAGGATGTTATTAAAAAAACCTATACACGTTCACAGGTGATAGTACAGACGACCAATACCAGAAAAATATTCTAATAAACTCAGATACAATTCTCAATGGTTTTCGAAATATGGAACTTTGAATTTGAATTAATCTATTTAAATCAAAATATCGTAAAAAAGGTTACCCTGTTGGGGCAAATATTGACAGTAAAATTACTTAATAGTAAGCAAGTTTAGTTTTTTTAGTAAACCATATTTCCTTTTCCTATGAGCCTAAGGTTGCCTTCTTGAAAAGTTTAATGAGATGGAATATACCTCAAAGGATACCTTCGCTGGTAAATTCGTCTAGCTTCACGCTAATTCTGATAAGCTTCGCCGTAACAGAAATGCACATCGACGTATTCCGCTAAAGTAAATGTAACCATTGCGAAACTAAACTTGCTTACTAATAAGTAATAATTTTACTATCAATATTTGTTACAACAGGAAATTTTTTGTTTTAACATAATTTGATTTTTATAGATTCATTCAAATTCAAAATTTCAAAATCCCATATCTCGAAAACCATTGAGAATTGGACCTAGGTTTATTTTTGCCTTGTTTTGGTCTCTACTATCACCTATCAACGTGTGTAGGGTTTTTTATTAACACCCTGTATAGCGTATACCAAACTTTTATCATACATATATTAAATTTTGTGGGTTTCGTATCTTGAATATGACAAATTTCTTCAAATTAACAGTAGTATATGTTAATACAAGCACATTTGTTTAATGTATAGCCCAAATTTTTTCATGTTTTATTCCTCGTTTTAAAGATTTGTCAGTGACATCGACTAATCGTAGGTTACACAAGTTCGCTACTTCGTTTCCCCTACTTTCCGTTGCAGCTACAGATGTTTAATGTTGCTCTAATGGCGTAATCTCGATTAAACTTAATAAGAAGAAAGGTGGGTTTATCCAGCTAACTAAGAGTTAACAGTTAAGTATTAAAACTAACAACTTAAGCAATGTTATTTAAGCTTAGTTATTAGTGAAGTTGTATAAACACCTTCTGCTTATGTATATATTTTATCCTCACTTTTAACTGTTTAATTATTAATTACTAAACGTTAGTTGTTAGTGTTAGTTACTGTATAAACCCATCAAGAGAGTTCATGAAAATTACAAAATGAAACATAATAAAAAATTATTTTTAAACTGTTAAATATAAATAACGTATTAAAATTAAATTTAAAAAATGTTCATAAGTAGGTCGTGATGAGGTTTCTAATTATTTACAAAAGTTTACTTATTTTACAAATTACTCCTAAATAAATGTACATCATTTTTGTATAACTCTGCCCGCCAAGAAAATCTGGGACAACTTCTACATATGCATTTTTGAGTTATTTTATTAGTCTCAATGCAGCTTTAAACAATTCATTTACCTTATCAGGATCCCAGAGCCAGGACTCTATTAAGTCCAGTTTTTTTTTTAATGACTGCAAGGTTCTCACCTAAAAGTTTTCGCTCTTTTTAATGGCAGAGAGTATTAAGTTCTGGGTCCTTTAGTTTTCGATACAGCAGTGTATAAATGACAGTAAGTCCAGAGAGTATCATGGACACTTGATATACTTAGTTCAGCAAGGATTCAGATCCATTCAGTTGTAAGTCCAGTCTTAAATGAAAATGATTTTGGACTTGATGCTGACCTTTAAAGATTTTCAGAATCATACAATATTTAGTCCTCTTTTGTGTATTAAGTGAGTACAGTGATAAAAGATACATGAGAGCCATACAATATTAAGTCAACACAGGTTAGCAAATTATTGATATTAAGTCACGTAAATATTAAGTCCATCGTGAGAGCCAAACAGTATTAACCCCTTTATTTTGTAACTCATAACGACATCGTTATATAACGCCAATCGTTAAGTGACATATTTTTAACTAGTCAGTACATAGAAATGCGTTGTATCTAAGTACTGATTGGTAAAAATATGTCACTTAACGATTGTCGTTATATAACGATGTCGTTATGAGTTACCAAATAAAGGGGTAAGTCTAATTAATATTTTATTTACAAAAACACAATTATGAAACACGCCATTTTACTTTTATATATATTTTAACTGCGTTTTTATCTCCAGTGGTTCCAGAGTTGTAACGTGTACGCAGCTTTGAAATACTCTAATGTAGAATTTAAAAAATGTGACTTAAAACAGTTTGGCTCTGTAGTACAGATACAGATCTTGTTCCATGGTAACGTAAAACGTACAGAAATAAACAAACGGACGACATAGTTTCTTACAATGTGTCTGCTGAAATTGACAAATATTCTCATGCGGGCCAAATGCCTTATAAAAAAAGGAAAGATAGGTATTTCTTTGCTTACATATTATTTATTTTTGACCTATAGTTCTACCAAAACAATTCTTATACCTTTCTTTTCGTTTTCTTTAATGTTATTTACGGTTTCAATAGAGACTTCAAGTTCTGCGCCACGTTATACTTACAGCAAGAGTTCTCCGTTTTTGTGGTTTTCGCAGTTTTTTTTTCTGACCCTTCATTAGAACAATCTTTTTTCTAGCTTCATTTGTCCTAAAACATTCTTCCAACGGATATTTTTTTGATACGCTTTTCGGTGAACATTTTTCCTCGCTATTTCTTGGAAAAGGGTTATCGATAATAAGTATAATTTAACTAACATTATATTTGCTCTATGGTCTTAAGAGAGTCTTCATTTTTGTTTCCTTGTTTAATTACTTTTACTTTCTAGTTAACATTCTCGAATTATTTTTTGCCTTCTTTTAAGTACTAAATCAGTTTTGTTTCAAATTCTCTAAACAGTTTCCTTTAAATACACCTAGAAATATAGAATTTCTCTCCAAAACCTATTTAAGAACGAACAGCATCAGACATTTGAACTATTTAAAACGATCCCAATCACTTCAGCCAAAATTAAATGGTTTTTAGTTTCTTGTTTGGTGACTCAGGTTTCATGAATACAAGAAGAAATTACTTTTTTGAGACAACCAACAAACAGAAGATACAGTTTCAGATCTATGAAAAACGAATTTTTTCTGCTGAAGAGGTTCCAAGTAGGGCCCTACTTGGAGCCTCTTCATGGCTTATTTATTTCTTTTTTTCAATTTATTCCTTTTCATTTTTTCTATTATTTTGAAAAATAATTGTTTATTGCAGCACATCATTGAACGCAGAAAAAAAAATTCTTTCGAAATTTATTACAGTAATTATATCATTGTATTTAAAAAACAAAAGTTGACAGCTGTCATGCAGCTGCTTTAAATGTATTAAAAACCCAAGGTATGGTATATTGTAGAGTTTTTTCTGCCATTTCATTTGATTTTTTGACCGCTCAAATACGACAATAAACACCGACGTTATTCAGGTAGGCGTTTTTTTGGACTTGGCCTGTATACTTATTTTGAAAATTAAGCTGTTTGCTATGTACTTTTGTAACAAAAATTGAATTTCTTTGCTCAAACCATCACTATTTACGTTTATTAATTGCAATTCATCCAATAAAAACGAATATGGTTTGGATTCCTTATTTTCTTTTGGTGCGGAAATCCATCTTTCATACAGGTGATGATTTTTTAGGAATGGTGCTGGAAATTAATAACAAGAAGTGAACACTGAAGTAGCAGATTGGAGCACCCAAATTTGATGAATTTTGCTTCTACATGATTTGAACAACGTAATACAGGAAATATGAGAGGAGTGTTTTTCGGTGTTTTTAAGAAAATGTCTGTTTAAATCGAAATTTAATAAGGAATTTCCAAATTCTACATATCGAGATCACGCCATCTTTTAGCCATTAAGTAATGTTTAATTTCCAATGCATCAACAATAAAAACGTAAACTTAACTTTCCTCTTCTCAGCCATAATGTCACTTTTTTTTAAAACCACTTTGACAGCCTACGAATGAAATTTCAATGACGGACATCAAATAAGACTGAATGGCATTGACGAACTTATTAGATTAATGCTTTAAGTTGGCGCTCTTGAAAAAGCAAATACAGCATAAATCGGCCGGAAAACTCTTATATGATAATTAACATTCATCTAGTAACAATTTTGAGCTAATTTACTTAAAAAAAAAAGTTCTATTTCCGATTTTTGTCCACTGTCGAAACACTGTGATGTCGGGATAAATGTTACAAACACTTGGGCTATGTTGTGACATATTATCCTAATTAACTATTACTATGAATAGATAGATAGATATTTATTCTTTGCCAGTAGCATCGAATCACATAAAATATCTCAGCAGTCAATACTGTAGTCAACACAACAGGTTACATATAAATAAAATATCACAGTTACATATATACAAAGTATGACAATAATACTAGGCCATGCCAAAGGTACTAAACAAAATTATTTTTTTTAAGATTTTGTTTTTATGTTTTTTAATAGATGTTTTTTTAAATTTGCTTTTGTACAGAAGAGAAGAATTCATTTTCCTTTAATATTTTTAAGCCTAATATAGTATTGTTTGTGCAAACAAGTAAGTAATGTTCAAGGTGATAATTGTCGCAAATAAAATATTGCCAATGATTAAATATACAATAATTTTAATAAAACGATTCAGACGAACTGTAATGCATAAAATAAGAAAAGAAATATTTAGGTAGAAGCTAGATACAAAGGGCTGTTGGGAGACGTTATAGAGAAGAGAGAATTGAGGTGATTTGACCATGAGGAGCGCATTTAGGAGGAAAGTGACGAGAAGACCTGTGAAAAGGAAACTTCGGCAGACGAGGAAGAATTTAATAGGAGCAAGTACGAGTAGCAAAGAAAAGAGCTGGGAAAAGGTAATGCAAGCTGTAACAGACCAGAGAAGACTGGAAGGGAAATATTGAATTTCTTCGAAAGCCTAGTCACGCCTATCCACATTCAACCTGAATGATATTTCTTATTCGCTTACGCAATCGCTCAGTATTTCTTTAAGTAATGTGATTCCAGTAACATTGATGTTTTATTTATTTATCAATCTATTGACTGATAAAACTTAGTTTGATAATATCGATTATACTGAATCGTGCGTTCCAGAAGCCGAGTGTACGTCTGGAACATCGAGGCCGCGTCGCGTCGGTGTTAAAACCGCCGCTTTATTATGAAGTCTGGCATAAAATAATTGCATTCGTAATTTAATTGAAATATCAATCAGTCAGGAATCGAAGTGCTCTTTAATGCATTTCTGTCTGTAGCGTGTGCTATGCACTTTGAATAATTTACTAAACATTAGCACTCTGCCTCGTGTTACCGTAAATGCTCTCCAGTGACGCCGTTTACACGACGCCGTAGATTCCATGCCAAGCGGGCTCTAATATCGGTTGGTCCTTTGATGTCAATGCCTATTTAAATATTTCGCCCCCTAATATTTCCACAAACATTTGCTAATTTGTCCATGAGACGTGAACGATGAAGAAATCCGAAAAGGTTAGCGGCCCAAAAAAGTAAATGTATTTTGTTGGTGCTTATAAAGTAATCTGAAACGTGTTACATCTTTGTTTCCTTAATATATTCTAACAAAGCGATACAGAGTTTTCCCGCAATTTATAATCCCGAGCAAATCGCGGCCAGCTATTCGGAAAGCAGATTAATGTGGGCACATTACGGCCGCGTTTACGCCGCTTTTCACACTCGCACAAAACGTGTAATTGAACCTCCGTTTAGAAATTATTCACAAATTATTATAATTGGCGCGATATTTGATGCTAAAATGTTTTATTTACTATCGACGCGTCCGCTTTCATTTCAATTCATTTTCGCCGAATCTAATAAAATTATATTTGAATATATATTACGTAATTCGGTTCCATTAAAATGATACATATTGTTCGAGTATCTCTGTGTTTTGTGCGAGTTCACGGCTAAAAATCGTTTAAACAGATCGACAAATACACATATTTCGGCCAATTTACGGGACACGTGAATTAATCATTTCATGCATATTTAAATTCCTTTGCTTTGTTAATATTAAAAAGTTGGAAAATCAAAATTTACACCTTCCTTCTCTATTTTACAAATTCGAATTCGAAAATTCAAAATATTAATTTGATTAGCAGCGTATACAATATGTAATACATAAATATTATTTCGTTGTGTACAAACTTTCTACAAATAAAATGCAAAGCTTACTAGTTATGACACTATAGACACTTAGGGCCCGATTAACACAAGTTAAAAAAAATTAAACTTTCGATTTATTCTCATAATGTCAAGTAGCTAAAATAATTATCGCTACGGGAATAATCTTAAGGTTAAAGTTAACTTGTGATTATAAAAACCGACCTTAGCACTAAATGTAATAATAATACCTAAGTAGACGTACAAGCAAAAGGGCAAGTAGGTAAACAAACACAAAATAGAGACATGAAATAAAATTCAACACGTGTTTGTTTACTTTTTAAATCGCGACTTAAAATTTTATTGGGGAAACATTACTTTTAACGCTCAATGTACTAACAATGTAATAATACCTACTTTCTTATAGTTAATCAAATTACGAGTGATCGCATATTTTTTTAATTTAAGAATACAATAGATGCATATTAATTAATTAATAATTAATCAAAACATGTAAATATGTATTGAAATTGAAATGTGGCACGTTTCGCTATTTATTATTTAATATGTAATTATTTTAGAAAATTCAGAATTAGTTACGAACTCTAGAAAGAAAATACTTGTCCAGAATAATTATTTTATTTAAATAGGTTCGATGGAAGTCATTTATTCGTTTTACTACTAGAAGGAAACAATTTTTACTGTCAATTATTACAGTGTAGAAAGGAACTAAAAATAAAAATAGATAGAAAGTTATTATCGCAAAAGTTATGCTAAAAACTATTATTTTAACGTTGAATTTTTAAATTATAATCAGACTTTTTTAAAAATGCATAATTAAAGTGATGTGATTTATATACATATGTTAAAAATATAACAGATCTATGTTACTTATAAAATTTAGAAGTCAAAGTCTACATGGATGGCTAAAAATTAAAATTTTGAAAGGATGAGAAATGTCGATGACAAAGTAGAGAGGTTTGTTGAAAGAATGACTTAAAAGATAATGTATATGTACAGGGTGGATCAATTTCGATGTCTCTTATGGGCATCTCTGTAACTATAAGAGATAGAAAAAAACTAGTGGCCAAGTCTCGATATCTCTTTAGAGATAAAGTCAATAGTGTAAACAAAAATTGACTATCGCAGGTGTTCGAACGTAACAAATTTTAAGAGTATTTTAACTCTTTGTTAAAAAATGTCACATCATCACGAAAAATTGTAACAACTTCTACAAAGGTGACAAATTTCGGCATATACTTCCACTTTATGTATGAAAAAATCGAGTATGTGAAGCTTAACTGTTTACGGTGTTAGTGTGATGGAATTTTTCATTTTCTCGGAATGAGATAATTCCACCTTAATTTTAACTACTTCCAAAAGATAAACGTGTATCCGAAAAAGTAAAAATACATTAATTTTTAGTTAGAACTAACAAAAAACAGATATTAATTGCAAATTATGGAGGAGATGAATTTAACTCTCTAAAATTTTTCTCTGTGCACGTACATATTAAAAATGTAAAAAACCTAACCGTCTGGTTCAGTTTTCTTTAGAATGGCTACAAACAGGAAATGCTTACCAAGATTCTTCTTGGAGGGTAAACATTACTGGCTGACAACAGTCACACAACACTTACATATTTTTAATAAAATTAGAATATTGCGATTGGATCATTCGAGCCGGTTTTAAACGAAACCATTTAAACTGATTTTTTTCTTGCTTTTGATTAATGGAAATTCGGTTAACTAATTAATTCAATTAAGGAATTGTCTTAGCTGATGCCAGCGACCGGTTTAAAATGAACCAACCGCTTATGGGAATTCTGGAAAACTTGATTTTCCAGGTATTTTTACAATTTGTCATAAAGCTGCATGACCCAGAAATTCAAATAAAAAAAGTATATTAGCGCACGATTCTGAATGTTTGCAAAAATCGCTCGGGATGATTGCTTTCTCTTATACTTAAATTTCAAGTATCCACGTGGATAAAATTTTTACCAGTTTTAGTTATCACCAGTCACAATAAGATACTTGCAAGGAAACAGGAAATTCAATTGGATTTTTGAACCTCCTCGTAAGAACACAATTCTTGGAACAAGAAACTTTTTAACATAATTGTCTTTCAGGTTATGTGCCTTCGATCTAAAACTTTCTTCTTTTGTTACTAAAACTTCCTTTTGAACGTTTTGTAATAATGTTCTTCAACTTGATTTAAAATTTATTTTTTGTTTTATTTTATTTAAGTAACAGAAAAACGGTATTCCTTGAAAAAATCTAATAATACTTATCATTCAGATATTCGAAACTTCTTGGACTTATTTTTCATTTAATCTGATACATCTTATTTATGTATACTTTAAATTCTAAGGAGGAATATAAAACTTCTGTCTTCAACGTTGCACATTTGATGATACTACATGTAGATTTTGTTTTTAAACGGTGTAATTAGGAAAGACTTCGAAGTAATATATTGTCGCACATTATGGTAACAGACGCATTTGATTTTTTCAGATATTCTTTTTGAGGAAAGAAATTGTGAAATAGCTCTACTACTTGCATAAGAAGTACTCTCTCAAACCATAGTTGCAGCCGAATACATTCAACGTTCAGACATGCTTGAATAAATTTACCTTTACGTCCTTAGCCGCGTACATTTCAACCTTAACTCTCGAAACACAGAATAACAAAGCAATAACTATCAGAATAATATTCAGAAGTTACAGGATCACGATGTGTTGGAATTCTATGTTATGTCTAGACTGTTTCCCCTAAGTTTCGTCCAAGTTTCGCGTCTTGTTGTTCTTGCTGTTCTGTTTGATACAGCGCTGACCGAATAATATTATTGTTTCGATTCTCCTATATTCATAAGCTTGATGTGAATTCAGTTCATGTCGCATTAAATGGAGCTGCTGATGGTTTTTCATTACCACACTGGTTTAAAGATTTCATACATTTAACAATTTCATGTGATTTTATTAGTCACACACACAATGTTTGTTTTATTAGATTTTAACGATAATTTTTAACGTAAATACCGTCGAAATAAACAGTTTACAGAGCCGCCGATATGAAAACAATATTTTAACCGGCTTTTTATGCTGAAATTTATTTATGTGGGAATATTTGCGAATTAATTTGTGGGAATTTTAAATAAGTTTATGCGTTAATTTACGAGCATTATAATTAGTAGATTAAAAATGCTTAAAGTAATACGCCGCCGACGCGAATCGTTTTCAGTCCCGCTGAAAGAAGCGCTCTCCCTCTCGTGGCTTCAGCCGGAATTGCTACCCGCCGACTGACACGCGATGATGAGAAGTGTTAAAACTTCTTGATCTCGATTTCGTTTCGCTGTTTGTTTTTACAACTATTTAGAAATTTAATTTCGACGGAAATTAAACACCTCGTAAAAAATTATTTATTCTCGCGTTAACAAGAAGAGATAATAAAATTTACATAAAATTAAGTATTTTATACTTTTTCTCGTCTGGTTTCGTTTAACATTATAAACGAAAATAATGAAGACTAATCATTTACAAATTATAAAACGAAATATTTTTGTTTTTAAGATATAATTACCTGATATTTATGTATTAGGATTACAGACTTTTCAAAATATAATTACTTCATCAAAAAATCAAAGCCAACCTGACAAACTTTTCAGTTGAACATCCATTATATCTCTCTTTACATTTAACTGAGGAAAAAGACCAGAGAAAATGTTACTGTTTTGCACTTTGAAAAACAGTTGCAATGTTGTTTGCTATGGCACCTTAAGGGATAATTTTGAGTGCTTCTTTTTTCGTAGAAAATAATTTTGTTAAAAGAATGAAACGCAATTACCATGAAAATTTGAGATTATATTAGAATTGAAGAAAAATAACATCGTTTTATTCGTGGATTTCTCACAAACTATTTTATTAAGTGATGCAATGCTTCTTTGATATCAATTTCCTGGTTTTTCGTTGTTGAAGTGTTACACGAAACACCTCTCAAATACAGCTATGGTAATACCTATCTGTGTATGTATGTGTCCAACACAATCAAAGAAATAGTTACAGCCAACTCTTTGAAACTTGTGTTTTCCATTGAACTCTTTTACAACATATTAATAAGTTTTACTCATGTATTAATAAATAATTAGCAATCTTCAAGTGCATGTCTTAATATTAATTCAAATAGTGACTCTAAGATCGAAGAAATTACATGGAAACATCGTCTTCCTCGTCTTCCAGGGTGACTTCGTCAGAATAGTTTCGTATTTGTCGAATTGAATAAAGCTACAATAATTTTCTTAGTTTCTCTTTGATTAATTCTATTCAAAAACAAAGTTAAAACTTTACAAACTTTGAGATATCATTTATTGTTAAGAAAGAGGTCGAACCATTTTAGAAAAGAACATTAGGACAACACAGAAAAAGACAAACATAAACTGTCACAAAACCCAACATAGAGTAATATACAGGCTGACTTTAATAATAACTGACAAAATAAAACCACAATTTTTTAAATGTATAATTATAATTATAAGTAGATAGGTACGCATTTCATTCAAGATATCGAATACTTTTATGTTTAAATCTGAATTGAATATATGAATATTTCATGAATATTCTAATACAAATCATTCATGCGTAATGAAAACATTCATTTCTTTGTTTCTTTGTCTTCTTTTCTTCCCATCATGAATTAGGTTTCTCGACCCGTTCCTCTTTATCTCTTGTTGTATGTATATCGATAAGTTTTATAAAGCTGTGTATTCCATATATTCTCCAATTATTTCACTGTTTCTTTATTATTTCATTTGCAGCTTATATTTAAAAAAAAAATTAGGCAACCGCCGCAGCTTGTTGTGCTGATTAAGGTTGCAGGAATTCCATTTCGTTACCACAAATTCTTTCGTTTTGATGAGAAGTCAAATTTTATCACAACAAAATAAAGATGGTTTACAGAACATGGTTTCTTGTGATGCTTTAAGTGAATTTTATCAGCCTTATGTAATCAGCACATAGTAAGTGTAAACCGTAACATGTAAACCGTTATATGTAACGTATCAGTCAATTATCAAGAATTATATTGGAGCATACCTTACATGATAAAAACATAACAGCTAGCGTAGGGATAAGTGTCACGTGACGAAACTGTACCCCATTGTAATATTACTCATTAACGTGCTTGATACAATATATTTCTTACTTGATCTTACCAAGTATTATTAGTATACAGACTGTATGTTGTGGATTAGCTAGGTGGGAGCGTTAAGAAGCAGATACTACGCAGTGGTTAAGCAAAGAATCGAATCCATTTATTGGCACAACGTTTATTAGCCCACCAATTAGATTCTTAGATTTTGGTTAAATTGAATTGTGTTAATCTTAGCGTTACTCCTTTGGTTTGATCCTGATTCTATATTTTCCAGAGCTCTTTCTATTTTACTTCTGCATTTTCTACAGGATTGTCAAAGAGCCAATGTAACAAATTTGAATTTTTCTTTATTTATTACAAGTTTTTAGCTGCATTGGGAATTGAATTGAAAAAATAACAAAAAATTCTGAGCAATTCAAATAAATTTGTCTTATGGATCTGGAGTCTAACTTACTGTTCTGGTAAGTCTTCCAGACCTCATACTCTGTGGAGACACTGCGCTGTTGTATACATTTATGCAAACGAGATATTAATTTGGAAAGTTTGTAACCGGTAAATGCGAATCAATTACCTAGTACAGCTAACTAAATATCTGTGAAATAAGCAACCGGTGTGTTAACTCACGACGCCGACACCGAATAAGCTTTAAGCCCATCGTTAATTCATACAGCATGTGAGCAAATGCCGGATGTTAGTGCGGGAATCCACATTTAACATATTCAGCCCTTCCAAATATTTGTTCCATACATCTTGTTCGCTGCGCTTGATCTTCAAGTGTTGTTGAACACCGTTAAAAATAGAGGCAATAAATACGGTTTATTTGCTTTCGAAATTAGTTGAGTTTTTAGAGAAATGTATAATATTTCAGCGCGCCTGTGTTTGGTTTCGACTGTTTATTGTGGACAAAGTTTATATGAACTGTTAATGGCTTCGAGTGTAATTGAAATAACTTTTTCTGAGCGAACAGCGCTCACAATTTATTAATAGGATTTCTAATATATATTTTCTAACGCACATGGTTAACTAATTTATGGACACAATAAAAGGCCCCTGCCACATGTGAAATTTACTGGATATTTTTAAGAATGAAAAATGGCGCTTTAAATACTTACATCCGCGCACATAAAAATATCCTTTATGTCGTTTCGTTTACGTTCATAAATGCATGGGGCCAATCAATTAGTTTGACTTAATCTAGAAGCAGGTTACATGAATGTTTTTTTAAAGTCGTGCATAGAATCCATTTTGAAAATTTTATTGCCTCATTTCCTAGACCAACGAGAAACGTCTTACAATGCAACCATAGTACTTGACAGATCATTATTTAGTAAAAAAAAGATTTGTCCAAAGATTTAGATTTACAATTTATGGAATTTTGCAATTCATTATTGTAACGATTACGCCCTCCTCTATAATCACAAACTTATAACCACAAATTGTACTACGTACTTCTAAACTGTAATTTTATTGATGTTTCAAGTTTTTCCGCTAAATAGAAAATCATAGTTAACTATGATTGTGAAGTAGTGGTTTACTAGCAGTAGGTCAAAAAAGTTTTTGATGATTTTTTATGACATAAAAGTCGTCCTGAGGACTACCTCTTTAAAAAATAACCTGCGAACGAGACACGAATTCACGTACAAGTTTTTTACGGCCAGTACAAATCTGTCACGCGGAAAATTACTACACCATATTTTCCCCATTAAATATTTGTGAAACGGTATACCCACCTGTAACTTTCCGCCAAAGCAGACGCTGTAAATCAAAGTATTAAAAACGATACGCGGTTTCCTGTCCGGACTATAAATTCGTCCGAACTCTGGCGAGCAAAGAAAAACCTAAGTTCTAAGGTTTGCTTCATCATGAGATTAAGGATGTTGATCTTTACCTTTAAAGCTTAATAGAAGTAAAACTATTAAGTTAAATTTAAAAAATTCATACGCTTACGATTTATTTTTTAGTTCTTAATGGCCATGAATGCCTGACAAACCAATAATGTACCGAGTGATTTTTTAAATCACTATATGCAATTTGAAGAATCACTCCGTATAATATTTCTTATTATTAGACCTTGACCCAGCGTTGATATGGTATTCAAAAATTGCATGATTGGTATGGTGGGATACGACATACCCCATAAAAATTGTTTATATATGCTTGATTGATAACTTTGTATGATTGTTGTGAATCACGTTGAAAAAAATAACATCGCTAATGAATTTTTATTCTAGAAAAAATGAGCTTGATTGAAAATATTACATTTCTGACTCATAAAAATGAAACAAAGTTTAAAAATATAAATGTCGTTTTTCTTACAAATCAGTCACTGCTATCTCACATCAGAGCTTGGAATCACTAAAAAAAATCATTTTATTAAGAAATGAAAACATTTTTATTGCTATTATTTTGAGACTCATCGTAAATACAGGTGCAATGGTCCATACAAGTAAATCGATTGCAGGAGTAACAGGTGTAATATGACTGACTACCTACTATTCTGAACACAAATAATATCTGTTCAGGTTTTTTGTCTTCAATACCTGGCTATGTACCCGAACCTAATAATAAATGATTGAACCAGTCTATATCTGATTTGGATCCTATGGCTTATCATCAGTTACATTACATTCTTCCCACAGTTGAATTAAGCGTTTCTGTTCCTCTTCATAAGGCTGCGCTCACACTGATGAAGCGAAACGTTTTCAAACAAAAAACACGCTTGCTTTAAACTTTACAGTAACTGTTTTAGCGTGTTTTAAACTGTTTTTTGTTGATATATCAGTGTGTGCCTGATTCTATTTAAAGCATGGAAAAAAACGCTTTTTAACAAAATTAGTTAAAAATGTTTTGTGCGAAAACATTTTTGCTTCATCAGTGTGAGCGCTGCCTAAGATATAATGTCCAGTACTCACTACTGACTAAAATTCAGATTTGTTAGATTCTGTGACATCGATGGTATTGTACCTTATTTTTTGTACAAACTTTGGCTCAATTTCTTGAACAATTTAAATTGCTCAGTATCACACACTAAATTACTTATACCAAAAATTAGATCAAATAAAAATTGTCTTAAAAGTAGAATGTATTCGATATTTCCAAATAGCCAAAAATTCCAGATGTTATTGTAGAAATTAAACTAAATCTTGTTCTAAAAAATAGGGTAGTGTAAAACGGTCTTTAGGAAAGTGGCACGTAGATAGTAGAGATAATATTACTAAGGACATAATTATCAAAAATCCGCTACATTGTTTTGATCAATAATACATTCCATATGCTGTATCTATGAAATATTTTCTTCTATTAGTGTTACAATTTTATTGAGGACTGACTTTTTGCATACCAAACACTATCATAAAGTAATATTTATTGTATGAAAGCATTGGTTATTGTTTTCCTTTCTATTCGCAATTAAAATGAAGGTGGCATTTTTTCAATCCAGTGATTTTGTGTGTATCTCTACATATAGGGTGTAAGACGAGCATCCCTGTTGTCGCCCTGGACACAGGGGATCTGTAGGTCGATATCACATTGTTAATTATGTACGTTATCGACCGGCCAACGGAGGTGTAGCCACTGCAGTCAACTCTGATGTAATAGAATTAAGCCCTGGTACAGCCAGATTATCAAACTTACTCAGCTCTCGTTCGTTCATCTAGAAACAGTCTTCACAAATATATTCCGGCACTTAACGCTTTAATTAACACCGTATTCTTGTAAACCGCACGTTCCATAAAAGCGCGCCGTAAGTAAAGCGATCGTTTGCGGTTTGTCTCTTGCTTAAATTGCTACATTGTAGTGTACTAGATGACATTTGCAAATTAATGGCTGTACAGCATCTCATCTATGTCGTTGTCCGTAATATGACGTCATGAAATAGTGCTACACATGTTACATTGCGATATTAAACGAGCTAGATTGCTCAATATATTTACCACATCATTCAGATTTTATACGAGTATATCTACTTTCATTTTATTCATAGCAATTTGGGTTACATAAACATAAAGAAATCTCGAATAATACTGTCACAAATCGAGAAAGTATCCAATATGTTGTTTTGTATTTTACAAAACATCTTTCTAAAAGGATTCTAACTAGTTGAGCACATCGTGCGTTTTATCTTCAATTTTCACTAAATCGATCTTCAGAATATTATTATATCTGACATATTTATTATTATATCGTAACATATTTCACAGGACTGTTGCCGAAATGAAATTTAATATTCCATTAATATTATTCTTTGAAATTGTGCATTTATTGTTGAAATAACTGTCAATAAAATTACACGAATCCATCCAATGGACTTGCAGAAGCCAGAATAAATATTAGTTTAAACTGACAGCCGGAAAGTGACCATAACGAGCTTTAATAATGCAGCTAACATTACAAGGTAAAGGCAAAACAAAACGTTTGATTCTAATACAACAGGACGTTCGAAGAAATTGTTATATATAATTCAGACAAATTGCAAGCGTGGCGCGCAACACAAAATGTCAACAAGGTAAAACCGATACCGTATAAAATATACAATCGGAGCCGAAATATAATTACAGCTGATCGGTCCCGATGCACGTGCAACTGGCCCGGTGTTGACATGTGTCTGATGCAGCGCCGCGCCTGTCACATCTCCGGTTTGTACTTTTCTGAATATCTGAATATTCGTAATGGAAATGCATGTTTTGAGGCCAGGTCGTAAAATTGCGATTTGTTAACGACATTCCTGATCCCTCAAATGTTATGGTACCTACATACACACATGCAGAGCAACGGTGTTATATCTATGTACAAATTTAGTGAAAAAGGATAACACATCCAACGCAGGTACAAAAGAGAGAACCATTAAAATTTATTTCATTATTTTGCGAACTAGTTCTGGCACTATTTCGCAAAATTAATTCCACGTCTCCGAAGATTCTTCAAGAGCTTTCATCTCACTTTCTTTTCTTAATTCGATGAAGTTAGAAAAAATCATAAAGTATGATGTCCGAATTATAAGACGAATGGTGATAATTATGATACCATCAACATCCCCCCCCCAGCAGAATATAAAGGTATCTTTCCTTTTATCTTCACATTTCATATCTACATCTACAAGTTACGAACGCTTTCGGTAATACACTTAATACGAAACCAAGTATAATTAAATTCATCCAGCATATTTTGTTGACGGTGATCAACAGGTATATTTTTCTTCTCTTCAGTTTTTTCTTGACTGGTATATGGATAATGAAATAAAAGTCTTGATTCTCGGTGAAACAATGTTTTCAAACCTGCCACGTTCATCCTCAGTATCTATAATTTTATTTTGTTTTCTAAGAATTATCAATTAACTAATCTAACATTACAAAGTAGAGATTAAAGATTAATTCTAATAACAACAGTACTCTGTAAGTGTTTGCAACTGTATATGTATATGAAAAAATAGAAAATTGAAATGGATAAGAAGCAACGTCAGTTATAGTTTATACAGTTTCTTAAAAATATTCGATACAATAGCCAGTCAATTGTATTCATGTGTGGCGATGACAGGGAATGACAAGGTGGCTCAGATATGCAGATGAAAAGTTGCAGTTTTAAGAGCTCGTGTGAAACACGCACGAGGTAGAAGTCGCGTGAGGACAGGCCCATTAAAATCCCGTATAAACACCTTGTCACAATTAGTTGTGTGGTAGCGCTAATGCGTTTCGCGATAAGTGATTACGCTACAAGTATTTATCAGATGTCGGCTTATTTTATTTTAATAAGCTTCGATTTTCTTGCGTTAATCACGACCTACACGACAGACGCGCATTTCTTACACTGGTTTGCATAAGTAACGTTCAATCCCTAATGTTGTGTTCAATTATGCAAATGGGAATTCCGTAGATACCATCACCAATTAAAACTGTGTTGCATGTATATTTTCGCCAGGCAAACTTACATATTTTAGTAATTCTTATTCGCGTAGCCGCCCTGTGAAATGATAGCAAGCAGTGCAAGGCAGATCATTAGCTTCGACTATTTTATTTATATTATTACGAGCGAGATGCGATCATCATTCGCAGACACATGATAAATTATACGTCGTACGCGTCTAACATGTAACAAGATGCGAACAAAATTACCTTTTAATGGGTTCACTATTTATTTATTTGTACAAACTTAAACGTAAAACGAACGAACGACTTCGCAATTAAATTTAAAATAAACAAAAACGAATCTCTCCATCTATTTAACTGCTATTTATTTAGTTTTAACGCATTAAATCGTTTTACAACTATATCTTTGAGAAATGTGTTGTAGCAACTTCCTACGATTAATTAGTATGTGAATAATAAAACAGATGTAGTTATGATATATTAACGGCCCCATCCATTTAAATATCTATTTTTGGTATTTACGATTCCTTTTTTAAGTTGAGTGCGTTAAATGCAAACGATTTATTAATAATCTAAATTTAAGGCCTCAGACGTTTCATTTATGTATGTACTTTGTAAATGCATCTCTTTATAAATAAAACAAAGATTAATACCTACGTAAACCACTAAATTCGTATCGTAAACTCACCAGAAAAATTCTCTTCACTATATATCTAAATATATATATTGATATATTGGCAGATTAATATCTTAATTACAAAATACATAATATACCTGACCGACTACAAATGTACTTTTATATACATAATATAGTGACAATAAAGTATTAAAGTATTTAAAAAAAAGATTTTAAGCTTCAATAAAAAAAGAAAGCGAAATAATACCTTTTTTAAACTGTTGTTCTTGTTTTAAAACTATACGCCCGTACAAGTTCGCTTGTAGAAATTGTTGAGTATCGTGCTTTTCACATATGGTAGCTATGTTTTATAAAAATGACAACGTAAAAGGCATATATTTTATTATAAGGCCTCAGAAAATCTATTCTTTACAGGAAAAAGGAATATACAGAAAAGACCTCATACTTCGGTAAATAGTGCCCAAAAGGTACAGAACATCATTAATAAAAGGTGGGCACAACTAGAAAGTAAATCTAACTAACGATAAGTCATAATAAAATGCGAGCCTTTTATTTTTCAAAACCACCTATAAAATTTTTATTCAATGCATCTAATTTAAGTATGGATTTTATTTTTAAAAAGATCTCCGTATATCCGTAAACAATGGCTTTAGGTATACTGGTGCTTAAAAGTATTCGGACGACCGGCTATGGGAGTTTACCACAAGGGTCATATTCGAACGATTTTATTGCTTTTCATTCGGATACTTTTAATATTTGTAGACTGCTTCACAAAAGTATCCTTCCGAAAAGCAATAAGAACCTAATAAGGTTCAGTTTTGTCCAATCTTATTGCTTTTCGAAAGCATACTTTTATCAACTGTTGTAGATTATTAATAAAAGTTGAATGTAACTAAAGAGTAAATCTAACTTAGTCATAAAATACATATTGTAATGATTCGTCGACACCAGCCGGCGTCATACTGTCTCTTGCGCCACAGCCGTCTAGTCGACGCGCCTTAGGCGACAGCCTAGAGAATTCCGACGGCGGAATAAACTAGACCAGACAGTCTGTCGCCTTCCAGAAAAATACGAGAGCAACAGCTTCGGTATATAAAATGCACGCGGCCGGGAGTAGGACACAGTTGAATTGAATTCAGCATTGGAAAGTTCGGCATGAAAGTTCGGTAGACGTTCGCTCGGTTGTTAAAATAAATCAGACATAAGCTTGTAAATAAATTATTGTAAGTTATTAATAAATTGTTGTAAGTTATAAATAAATTAGTGTTACTTTTAAATAAATTAGTTTTATTAACTATTTCGTATTTTGTTTTAAAATAAGATTAATAGAACCGTAAAATCGTTACAATATTTTTTATTTTTCACGAAAATATGGATTTTATTTTTAAAAAGCCTATATCTCCGTAAACATTAGTTTTAGCTATAGGACATTATTAATAAAAATTGCTAAAAAAATTAAAAGTAAATCTAATTAAGTCCTAATATATGCAGGTCGTTTCATTTGAAATTTTGAAAAAAAGGTCAACAAATAGAGCCAGCTTTGATTACAAGGGAAATATAAAATATTTCAATTTCGCATTTGCTACAACGTAAAGACGCCTTTATACTACCAATTTCGCAAACTTTAATTTCCTAGGAATAAGTACTATTGAACGAATAAGTACTATGGAAACAATTCAGAAAAATCAAGTTATTTGCCGAATAAATTTAGTGGGCAAATGGAAATACCGGCCCTAAAGTTACCGTGACCCATGACGCATTATATTGTAACGTGAAATCGTGAAAGTGTACACATTTTCTTTAATAATTTAATTTTACTGCATCCAAAGACAAATTTTGTTTTATGTATCTTGTATACAGGGTGAGTCATAATGGGCGGAACAAATTTTACCAGTATGTAGGAAAGACTTTTTTAAGTAAAAAAGTTCCTGTAAGCCTATGTCCTAATCCGCACAGTTGAGGAACTACAAGGAGTCAAAGTTTTGTAATAAACAAATATTTGATAATAACGGCAACTGTGAAAACTGTTAAAAAATTAGACAAAGTATAAAAAATGCTCTATTAAATCACAGTATTACAAAAACTGTTCAAACTATGCTCCTTGAGCTCTAATACAAGCACGAGCTCTACGAATAACTTTTTTACTTAAAAAAGTCTTTCCTACATACTGGTAAAATTTGTTCCACCCATTATGACTCACTCAACTTTGACTTCTTATAGTTCCTAAACTGTGCGGATTAGGACATAGGTTTGTAGGAACTTTTTTGCTTAAAAGGTCTTTCCTACATACTAGTAAAATTTGTTCCACCCATTATGACTCACCCTGTATATCTTGTTTTAATTAATTTAATTTAAAAAAATGTGAAAATATGTAAGAGTTCAGTTAAAAAAAAAATGACATTATTGTGGCCCACACATGTATCTTTGAATATATTTTTAGAACATACATTTTTTGGCTCTATAATTTTATATCTAACTCTTTTGTATATTTCGTTTCAAATCACAATGAAGTTATTGAACTTTTCCTTACTAATATGTAACCCTGTATGCAGGCACCTGGATACTCCTTTACGTTACAAGAAAATCGTTAATAATATCAGAAAATTCTACGAAATCACTTTTAATGATACTTTTGAAGTATTTTTATTTTTGAGAAATTCAAGATGTTTTTAATAATAAATGTGCAGGCGTTGTTATAACCGACATGACAGGAACATACTAGATTTTATTCACAAATTCGAATACTTTACTTTTTTAAAGTTCTTGCAATTTATAGTAAGATAATGATATCGTCTGATATCAATATTTTTTCCACAGAGAACTGAATAAAGAAGGATAAATTTCGGGCATGTTGTACAATATATCACGTAAAAATGGGAGTAATGTCATTGTTGCACATCTTGAAAGACTTAAATCTAATAAATATAAAATTTTCCTGTTGAAGCGGACCAGGTTTCAACTCTTGTAAATGACACAAATCGATACCGTTGCAGACAATTACCAAGTAAATGTTGATCAGGCAGGGAAACAAATTACAGTAAAAGTTAGAAGTATTCACAGAAATTTGGTGTAAAACGTCCTCTTCAATTTTCCTTTAAAATTTCAATATTTAAAGACAAGTGTTACATATTTTTGGAAGGCAATATTTACAATATACTTTCTCGCAATTTTATATCAATATCCATAAGTGAATACCATCCTAGTGGACTATTAAAATTTTAACAATTATCATAAATCATCAGAATCATAAATTAATTCATGTTTCGTTAGGAAAAGCAGTCAGACAGAGTAAAGTCGCAGCTATACACAGTTATATTTGGAAAAAACTAACTTGTTGAATTGATACAAATATGTTATCACTAAATTGTAACAAGACATTAACTAACTAGATTCATTAGATACATTAAGAATTGGATTTGAACAAAAGCTTTGCCATGAAATTTCTAAAATTTTTCATATTGTTCAGAATAGAATCCTAAAGACATAAACCTATTTTATATTGTTAAACATTAAGGTCCATTAATTTTCTACGGTTCTGAAGAATTATTGTTTTTTCTTTAAAGAGTACAAAATTATTCTTCAAGCTTATTGCATTATTGCATTCGATACATAATTATTTTACTCTGAAATGTGATGATTCCATTTTCAGGTCAACATTTTAATTTAAATTACTAGTTTAGGATATCAGTTTAAGAATTTGATTTTCCGCACTAGTCCAGTTGATTTTCCACAGACTTGTAGGATCATACGTTAAGAAAAGCAACCACGAAGCTAGCTAGACCTAGTTTGATTATTGAAAACCCAAAAAACTCAAATACCCCTTGAATAACCGTTTTAAAACGAACTGTTGCAACTGTTGTTGATAAACTACGATAATAACGTAAGCTAGCATAATAATACCTATGCTTTTAAGTTAAAGATTATTTCCTACAAAGTGTTTAAGTTACAGTGATAGTTTATTTTTCATAATTAAACTACCATAGAGAGATATCCGCCAATATTTATTACCTAATTTAAATTTCTAATAGTAAAATAACCCAATAAATTTCCAACCTGCATCGTATCGTCACACATGAAGCGCATTAACGGAAAACAAATTTTTACAATGATTGCATAAAACAAGCCAAATTGCCGCATAAGTGATGAATTCAACCGCGAGTCGGTGGTAATGGGCTCCGGTAAATATAAACATGAGCCACAGTATTTTAGCATAATGTCCCAAGTTAGATATCTGGAGCTCCCAACTCCCGCCGTTCATTATGTATTTATGCTGTCGTTTATAATTACTGTTTATTATGGTAATTACCAGTCAGAATGGCCATTGGGTGTCAAGACCACGTGATGTGTGCACTCTCCTTACGTATGTCGCACGCCGCACCTTCGACAATTACGAACCCACCTAAGAATGTAAAAATTCAAGACGGCGTAATTGTTTTCAAATTAAGACTAATCTTGCTCAATATTAAACGTAATAATTCTGCCTTTGTAATGGATATGAAAAACTACGTCGATAAGAAGGCGTCAACCGTTTCGAGTAAGGGTAGTTTCTGATCAGATCAATCGAATACAACGATTTCGATTGTACAAGAAATTGAGAGAAATTGATATTCCATTTAGTCTAAAACTAAGCAAACCGTATACATATAAAAAATTTAAAGGAGAAATAAAGACTAAAATAAGTAATTTCGAAATATGCTCAAGTATTGAGGTTTACTGGTTATAAAAACATAATAAAAATAAAATTTTAAATATACTTGTGACAAAAGAACCTGTACAGAATGCGTTACAGAAAAATATATTTCCTATTCCAGAACTGAAGGCACTTTCTTCTCCAATGTATTATGTCTTTCTGTCTGTGATTATAATGCCAAAAAGCGTCGATTACACGAAGCTAGTTTACTCGCTACTAGCTTGCTAGTGAAAAAGCCCGACAGTGAGCGAGTAGCTAGTAAACAATTACACGCAGCTAGTGGCGAGTTTACCATATTTTAATCAAATATTCATGAAAGCAAACACGGCTATTAACTGGAGCGCTGCAGAAATTATAACATTTTTTGAAATATATAAGCGCTATGGAATTGTAAACATAAGGATTATTTAAGTAAAAATTTAAAACAAAGCGATTTTGATAAATTTCTTTTATTTTATGCTTCTACGTTTCTTATTTCTTCTTGTAGCAATGCACTAATAAAAGCGACATATGCGCAAATTACCTCAGCCGACATTTTTCATGACCAATCACCTACACCGAACTAGCTTCTTGTTGCCAGGTTTTGTCTTTACAAGTGACGAGTTCACTAGCCAGCGTGTAAATTCGCCAGCTAGTAACCAGTAAAATTGACGGGTGTTCAACTTTTCACGCTCCGTTTTTAGCGAGTAAACTTTTCAGATAGTTTACTAGCTACTGCAATTACACGTAGCTTTTTTACTATCCGCTAGTAAACTATCTAACTAGCAGCCCGTAAACTAGCTTCGTGTAATCGACGCTAAAGACTTGTTCGTGAAGAGGATGCACCTCAGACTGAAAAATAAAGAAGTTAATATAATAATATTAACAGTAGGTATTAAGTACGGGCATACACGTTTAAGTGCACGAAGAAAGACATATTCCTTGCTTGAACTAATTAATTATATGTATTTAAAGTTTCCAAACTGTTGAATATAAAAATAATAGTTCTGGATTAAATTTAATTAATTTATGGTAAATAAATTGGAATTAAGTCAAAGATAAACAACGTTAAATCAAAATGAATTAGAAAAATTAAGACATTTTATACTGTGGTCAAGGGAAAGGTATAGCGTAAGCTACCGTTTCATTACATGCAATATTTGATGACAAAGCTTAGCGTAAAACATATAATAGAATTAATGGACGCCTATTGCCAATACGGATAGACGCGGATCTGTAGTTAATCTTCTTAATAGATCGGATAGACATCGTGTAACAATAGATGGATTAAATCGCACACCTATCTATCTTATCTCAGAGTAACTGCATCCCTAATTAACAAACCGCAATCCGTTTCTCTTGCTCCTGACGGCATCAGTATTTACAGTGGTATACCTGTTTAAACCATAACTCACATAATTCTTTTGGGAGGGTTAATTGTAAATTAAAAGTTAACAATTAATTAATTTTTTCTTGAACTAAAAATTTGCTCCGAATTTCTGTCTCTGTAGATCACCAGAAATTAATGAATTAGTAGATCGGATATCGTTAAACTAATTAAATTTGAAGAACTCATTCTAAAAACTGATTTTTCAAGTAATTAAATAAAAAAAGATTTCGTTATTGAAATGAAATTCGCCTGTTGACTCGGCTTTTTAATAAAAAGAAATTATTTTGAGCTCTTCTTAGAAAATCGTAAGTATTTTTCAAAGTACTTTTAAAATCGAAATAGCTCTAGCCTTTTAAACGTAATTTTCAATCACAATTGAAAAAAAAAAGAAAATTTTATGGTTTCAGTGGAAAATTAGTTTTTAAAACTACGAACGTAATTTACATTCTTTTTTGGAAGACGAAAAGTTTGACGTTCTATTAGAAAATCAGTTTCTAGAACTATATGATACAATCCAAGAAAGAATTCGCCATTTACCCATTTTCATTTTCCATACCATGGCTTAAATATTATTATTGATTCTATTCTTTCTAAAAGGTAGATCTTTCATGCACTGTTGACATTTTGATACAACAATTTAATTAATTCCAAGAATAGATAGATAGTGTCAAAAATATTTTTACTGACTGATTTTTAATACATAATTAAACTTGTAGTTGAGAATTGGATGTCCTTCACCTTCAGCAGTTTAAAATTAAAGAAAATTTAAGAGAGTTGAATGTTAAATTTCTATGCCGAGCCAAAAAAAATTAAATTTGAATTACATACTTCATTTATTAATCTCCATTTTGTAATTTTGGTAAGTTGCTCCATGATTGATATTAGTAACCAAAGGTTTTAAGAAAGAACTTTCGATTTGTCTTAAGGTTACTAAGAAAACGCAGTGCGGAGGACTAGACGTTTAATGCCGTTTTAATGCCGTTAATGACGTTTAGGGATTAAACGTCTAGTCCTCCACACTGCCTTTTCTTAGTAACCTTAAGACAAATCGAAAGTTCTTTCTTAAAATCCATTTTGTAACTTCCTAAAAAAAATTTAAAAAAATTAATGAAAGAAAATAAAGTTTTTTAGGATGTGTAGTTTTTTTTAATAAATATGGTACATGTACTTATTTAATTGAAGTTATTTAAGATAAAAGTACCTACTCCTGATGCGAAAATAATTTGAAAGAGAAGATGCCTCAGTGCGCAGCTGTTTATGTGGAAGTCGGCTAAAATATCTGCTCCAGTGCTTCTTCAAACGACATACAAATGAAATATTGTCAATAAATCTATTTTAATGCCTGTTTAATATATGCCGAGTGATTCATGAGAGTTTGTGATCTCAACTAAGGTGAATTATCTTTATATAAATATAAATGAATCATAACTTATGCCGAGAGGCATAATTTCAGAACAATATAAACGCACATGTTTAGTCATTGTTCTAATTTTTCAGTCATAAAAACGGAAATTCTTCGAAGAGAAAGTTGTGATAAATAAACACGTAAAAAAGTAAATACGCCTTGCGTCTGATGTAAATATTTGCCCGTGTAATGTTTATCTAAGAAATTATTTCTTATAAAACTATATCGCTTTTGTAAATGCACGAAAGCCGTAATATTTTATATTTGTTAATAAAGTTGCGCAGTAATTTCTCTTTTGTAAGACGATGGATTATTTATAGCGAGGTACAACATGCAAAGTTCTGGAAATAGTACGAAATTAAATAATGATTTATAAATGTTTTATTGTAATTGAACGCACGTGTGTTCTATTTCAACTTATAATGAAATTATTGCCGGCATTAAAGCTTCAGCCTTTGTAATGTAATAAGTTAATTATAACAGGAAGTTGGTAATTGTAATTTAAATAATACAGAACATTTGTAATTAAGGCTCTGTAAACAAAATGGCGCAGATTCTATGGCGGCCTTCCACCTAAGTTTATTGCGAAATGATTTGCATATTTCATGAAAACTATTAATGAAAATTACACTATTAACACAGAAATAAGGAGTGGAAATTGTTTAATTACAATTATAATTATACGTACGAAGGACTGGCATACGTTACGCCATACGCTAAATAAACGCGATAACGTTATGAAGTTGTAATTACGGCTTATCAAAAATTAATAAACAAACAAGCAATTTATTTCTTTTAATCGCTTTTACACAATTGATACGCATATTTCGCATTTCATTGATCAGTTTTGCATGCGATGTAAATTACGTTTTAATGCAATCATTTTAATAATTTACTGTAAATGAACTGCAACGACGCATTTAATGAAAATTTTATATCGCAATTTTATTAGCACAACTTAGACTATTGTACTTAAAAAACAAAAGCAAAATCTTGTTTAAAGAATGCTTTTATAAAGTAATCTCTTGAATATTATATGCTGCAGATGACTTTAAAATAAATACCTTAAGAAATTTATACAGAGAAGGGCAAAAGTATGGAATCGGTTTAACATTTCGAAAACTGTTTGACGTATCTGAACGAAACTTGGTTTAGGCTTTGGAGTCAATAAAACCAGCATTGTTAACTTATGTCATCTGTTCATCTCGCTTTATTCTTGAGATCTAAGGCCAACATGTATTTTTTAAAATGACAACCTCCTATTTTTTTTTCTTTATTTAATAGTCCATTTTATTCTGTAAACGGCCATATAAAAATTTTGATACGTTACATAAGAAAATTTTTGAGAAAATAACGGTCGAATGAGAAAAAATTAAATTACAATAAATCTGTCAAAATTCAATAAAAATGTTCTCATATGTTGCTGTTTAGTCTATTTACCATTTGTCTTGGATCTCAAAAATAAAGGGTGATAAACAAATGATATAAAGTTACAAAGTAGGTCTTATTGACTCTAAAGCAGGGAATACACGATCCCACATGTCTTAACACATGTACGCGCATACATGTTCGCCGAACATCAACGTGCGTGTGTTGGTCCGAAAAACGCTTCGAACATGTACGCACATACAAAAAGTCCGTCGAACTTGTTTTCTGGATTTCCTGAAAACAAGTACGTGCGTTGATGTTTGCGCGTACATGTTCAATCGTGTGGTTGCCAAATGTACATGTTCGCCACGGACTTATTCAATGCAGTGCGTCGACGTCGTGCATACTCTTTTCCACAGCACCTCGAAACAGCCAATTTATGATTTTTAATAAATAAATTTCCGGAAATGTGTGGTGGCAGATCCTGCAATTGGAACTATTAAACTGGGGACTTATCACAGCTTTGTTTATTATTATTTTTTTTTGTATTTTTGTTTTACTATAATAGCGCACGCCAGTGCCACCAAAGATAACTATTCCGACATCGCCTTGGTTGATAACTGGACTATGATGTCTTAAGACAAGTTCGATCGTGTGTAGTATGGTACTATGTGACGTTGATGTTCGGCGAACATGTACGCGCGTACATGTGTTAAGACATGTTGCATCGTGTATTCCCTACTTTAAGCACATACCAAATTTCAATACGTATCTGATCGAAACATTAAGTCGGTTCCATACTTTTGCCCTTCCCTGTATAAATAATTTAATGCTAAAAGTGAAATATGGAAACAGAAAAGTGAACTATAAAAAAAAACAAAAAATCGATCCAAAAAATGAGAGAAATAACTCTAGAGAAAAAGCAGAGGAAGAAATTAATTACCACGGCTTCCAAAGAAAATGTATCGAAGCATACAGCTGTAGTTCAGATAATTAAGCTCTGTTTTAAGATACAGAAAAGTTGTAAATATTTTCACATGGTATACGGTGCGATCCAAAATTATTTAGATAAGGGGAGGCTATGAAAAATAAATCAGCTTAATTGATACAATTAACCTATTGACCATCTGTCAAAACTAAAATGTCAAGATACATTTGACGACAGTAGAAAAAATCTTCTGATTGAATAATAAGGGTTTGTTAAAACTCTTTAATATGATAACGACCAATTTCAAATGCCGCAAGCTTGCTGACCAATGACTACAATATTCAAAAGCATTTGAATAACAGATTTAACAGGAGTGAGAAAGCAAATGTTAGACTTAGGGCCGGTCTTTTCATCTTCCCGTTAACGTTATCTGGCGAATAATTTGATTTTTATGAATGGTTGACTGACTTTTATGAATTGTTTCCGTGGTAGTTATCCGTCAGTCAGTTTATCAAGAGATGGGAAGACTGGACCTAAAAGTTTCGAATCAAGTTAAGATTTAATTTTTCGTACCCTCCCCTTATCTAAATAATTTTGGATCGCACAGTATGTTATTATTAGTTTTAGTAATATAAAGAATTGAACTTGACAATATAATTTAAAAAAAAGAAACAGTTAAAACGCAAAGATAGAGGAAGATTATTCTGAAAATTTGCAAGTGTATGATACGGAAGGTGAACTGTTTAAACAATGCAAAATCAAGCATGGCCCACTTCCGATTCCACCGGAAATCCACACTAACTTCCTTACTTTAAATGGAACATTAGCATTTTTTGATTCCTTGATTATTTTTAGATCGTGTGTATCCACGTACTTTGTGGTTAAAATTCATAATTTTGACGAAATTAACTTTTTGCTAGAAATTTTTACGTTTGCTGTATTTACAAGGAATTACGATTTCTCAGAAGCTATTGTTAATAATGTTAGTAACATTTTTGATCAGGAAGGTTACTTAAAATCATCACATTTTGCAGTAACAGGTGCTAACTTTAACAGTTTGCAGTTGCAAAACTAGCAAACCGGACACTATTTGTTTGTTTTTTTTTTTGTTTTGGCCTTTTCACGAACTGATGATCAGCATGGTATATTTTGGTACCCCACTTCACTTACACCATACATACATATGGGACAATGAAATTCATTTTAAGATGGTATCAGTTTTACCAATAATTTACGATGTAATTCTTCTTTAAGGGCCGGTCTTTAGAAAAAGCAAGCTATTCGCTGAATAAATTTAACGGGCAGACGGACAGACCGACCCTAAGGACCGATCAGATCAGTCTAATGATGTGAAATTAAAGACAAGTTAAATAATAAAATGAGGAAAACTCGATCAAAACTAATCTCTCTTATAATTAAATCTTCTCTTCAACCACCGATTGTCGTTTCAACTTAGAAGCTATTGTCATCGGCAGGTATAAAACCGGAATATCTTAAAATCTGAAGTTTAACTGCCCTATCCGAATGTTTGTGATAAACAGGCGGAGTAACTTAGGAGTACAATATTTTGTAGAACAAAAGTCAAAATTTAACATGAAACCAAAAAGATCAGCGGAAGAAATCAGTGTGGTAAATAATTTAAAAAATATTATTAACATGTACTAAATACACACACTCTGACCACCCTCTTCTGACATAATTTGTATTTTTAAGTGTGTCAGTCAACAACAAATTTACTTTTTAATTTGTCCAATTTAACTTAAAGAAATATTTCCGTGTGACATTAAGAAAATAATATTAAATTCTAAATAACACTATGTTAAAAGTCAAGTACCGAGAATATCAAGTTATAACCTGTGAGCAAATAAAAATCAGATTAGAGTAGGCGGTGCAAAGAAAATGTATGTCTGTGATTAAATAAAAAGTCAATAAATTTGACATTCCATGAATGTATTACATTAATTAATTCAGTTAATCACAGACATACATTTTCTTTGCACCGCCTACTCTAATCTGATTTTTATTTGCTCACTTTTTATAAATATGTCAAGAACGGAGTTTTTGGTAGGTATATTTCATTGATGCCTACTACTTTGATTTGATATAGGTATATCCAAATTCTTAGTTAAAGTAGCAAACGAGCAAACTTTTAAATGCATTACAAAATCTTGGAAACTTATAAATATGTAGATCAATAATTACCGGAATTAGAGAAAATAAACCCAAATATCTTCACCAAATTGTTTAAATTACAGTAAAACACCGATAATCCGTAATATTGATTTCTAAGTAATCCTGAGTAAGTAAATGATCTTTAGAAAAAAGACATTAATTAACCTATGAAATCATAGAGATATCAAATTAGTAGAAGTTTTGGATAACTTATACGTAATTTTATTAATTTGTTATTGATTTCATGTGAGTTTTCTAATACCTACTTCTTAGATATTTTAGAATTTAAGGAGAACAAATCAAAGTCAATGTAGATTATATAAAAACGTATGAAAATACCCGTAAAAAGATAGTTTTAGTTGGAAAACTTGTACAGTAAAAGTATTATAAATTTGAACAAGCTTCGATAATGTATTAGCATGATATTTATAGGCGGTGGTATTAGGTGCGGCGATAAATAATATAGGTAGAGATCTAGGTGTAATGGTGCATAGAATCCAGTTAACTGAGAATGGATATGTAATGAAATTTTAAATTAAATTCGGGCAACATATTATAAAATTAATAAAGCGATATTTATGGTGGCAATTTTTGGCGCGCCGGTGTAATGCCGGCGTATTTCAGGCGTTTATTCTAGATTAAAACAGTTTATTTTAGATATTTATAATGGGAACGTGGCTTACAATGCAGATCAGTTGTCGGCAACAAAAATAATAAAAATACGAAATGTGACGTTACTGCGAATTTATTGTTTTAATAATGGTAAATAAAGCAGATCGGGGCACGATAGCGGGCTGCTGGGCGATTATGGCGGCTCACTCCTGATACGGACCCGCTACCGGCCAACTCGCGAAAATTGGATTTTTATGCCATATTCATAAATTACCGCCACCATGTGATATGTATAAATTGGAAATGACAAGCCACCTAATAAACGATCTTGCGAAATTAATGCGCTTGCTGAAATTTAAATATTTCATAAAAATATGGTTATGGTTTCGGCTGCTTTATTTATTACGTCGCCGTTTTAAAAAAAAATTATTTTTTGCACGAGTGACCTCGATTTCATTCCTGCAACGAAATTAATGGAAACGTTTTCAGCACGTCGTTTTGAGAAAACATTCGTAAGCTTTAGTCAAAACATTTGTCTTTTCTGTTACTTCAAAATACATACATTATTTTTTATAAATTTTGAAACATTATGAAAATGGAAAGTGGAAAATGGAAATTTCTTTTTGTTGTTTTTAATTGTTCAATTAGTCAAATTTGTGTTGAATAAGAGGTTTTCATACAAAAGATTTTCAAAACGTGAATATACACATATTTCCCTCCCTTTTTTAAAAAATATTATTTGTTTACAGTTTATTTTAATAATTATGAAATAATTTATCTATGTTAACAAACTACTTTTCTTGTAGTTTATTTATAATTTTGATTTCTTTTTCGACACTTAGATTTGGTTTTAAATAAATCGAAACCGGTCAAGTTAACAACGCAGAAACGCGAACCTAATGCTATCCTGTTCGCACTTCTTAGATCTTGATCTTCAATTATCTGCGCTAGTTGTTTTCATTGAATTCATATGATCTCAGTATTAGTCAATTACCGTATATCGATATTTCTGTAGGGATCGTATTTTCGCTTTACAGTGGCAGCTTTCTCGATTTTGAAAGATAAACAACCTTGTTTCATCATTACCGAGAACGCTGGTAATGTATAGGGAAATGTCGATATTCCAAGAGCTATAAAAATTGTCCGTTTTTATTTATTACTTATTTATTTAATTTATTTTCAGTTTGAAATAGAAATGTATGAATTTTTGATCGTTTGTCATTCTTAGATATCCAATCACATTTACTGGAGACATAAAACTAATCAATCAAACTTCAACTACAATAGAAGGAGCTGCTGTAGAATTGAAAATAAAGTGAAAGATGTAATCCGAATAGACTGAAAATTTCGTCTTTAAATAATTAGTTTATAATTTAAATTATTTATATTAAAGCAGTTCGAATTAATAAAATAAATTATTCAGTCTGGGAATTCAGTGACTCTTAATACACGCGGTTTATAAATGTTTCTGAGACCAGTGTGCTCTGTGATTTCTTACACATGACTGCATTTGCCGCTTTCTTGAAAAAAGAATTTTGTAAAAGTGTTAAGGTCGTTTTAAACTACTCTATTTCTTGTACAAGATTTCTGCAACAAGTATTTACAACAAGAAATTTTTGGGCTGCAGATAGAGTTTGGAGATAGAACACGTTCTATTTTTCCTAATAGTTCTTCAATTCAATTTAAATGTCGATACAATTTCCTGCATAAATTAATTTGTTTAAGAAATTGAACCAAATCTTATACAAGAAATAGGCTAGTCTAAAACAGCCTTAAACAGACACACAGAACAGTGTCTGCTAACTCAACAAGTTTTAAAAAAAGCCTTAAACAGACACACAGAACAGTGTCTGCTAACTCAACAAGTTTTAAAATATAAAAATTAATGAAAACTTTTATACAAACAAGTAAATATGAATAAATGGGATGGTATAAAAAAAACAGAATTCTCAACTATCTTGTAGGTAAAATATGTTTCATTATCTATCAATTTGCTGCAAAATACTGATATAAAGTTTCCTATTTAGGAATGTGAGAAGGATCAGTTTTGACCTGTCTGCTGATAATAAATCCCACATATTCCTAAACGGGGAAGATTAATATTCATGCTAAATCTTCAAGTGATACGATTTATTTAATTAAACGCATTTTAATGAAGTCTAACTGTTTATTAAAATGAAATAACGAAGATGAATGAGACCCACAGCGGCGGTTTAAGTTAATTGATCACTTCGCGGTCCGCGTTTTACAAATTACGCGTTTCCTTCCGTCCCACAGCGCTGACCCCTGTTGACCACTTGGAATAATACCGACGATTAGTCGGTGTCTTTACGTTCATTTGCTGATAGCTTACCTACAGTTTCATTAAGCGACATTTAATTTATAATTTAGTTGTTCGCGTTTCTGCTTACCCCGCCTAGACAATTACCCTCATTGTGATTATGTAACGAGTTCATTTATTTTCTTCATCCTCAATTGTATATACTCTACTTCCCTGAAGCGCTCAAAAAATCAACCAACCACGTGTTTAAAAAATATGTAATTTTATGGCTGCGGAAATATTGTTATCGCATCCGGTTTTAACCCTTTATGCATTGCTGATTATACTGGCAATTTTGGAGAAGACTTACAATTATTATGTTTGAAATAGATCAGCGAACACGTGAACAACGTACAGCAAATATGACAGACGTTTAAAGCTCTTCCTTCTATTCTGTTCCATTCCATTCGGTAATGGCCCTAGGCTACAGACGTCGCCCGCTTGGAGTGCATATAAAGGTTTATTTATACATATAGAAGTAACATGTGAATATCTAAGCATTTTAAATATTTTTTAATAAATTGTTTACTCCTTTTGTAAAATTACCCAGAAATAGATAATTATATAATCTTGAAGATGATTGCTGAATGAATTTCGTGTAACTATAATATATAATGTGTAAATCTACAAGTGTATAAAAACAATTTGCGTAATTTGCAAGATATTGGATTACACGCTGTAAAGAGAAAGACTGCAGAATCACTCTATCGCAGCCTTTGTCATTAACAGCCTGAATACAATATATTTCTTTCTTTGTTTTGACCATTGCGCAAAGTGTTATGCATCACAAATTGGTTTACATATTGTGTATGTCACAATTTTATCTGAAAGATATTCTTTTATGCTAGTATAATTGAATAAAGACAGTACGATATCGCCAGCATTTAAATAGAAATTGATACTCTGAATTTCTACTAAAAAGACTTGGATGTAAACCTCATACGATGAAATTTCTAAAGAAATATACAGCAAGTACAGAAACTCTGATTGTAAACCAGTGCTGTCTAACTTTAAATAATCCGAGAGCCGCATAAAAAGAGAAGATTTATCCGAGAGCCGCATCCGGAATAGTTAGTAAACGTAACACATACAGTTGTTTCGGTTTTAGTTAGAAACGTATGCACATAATTTAGAACGCACTTCTCTAACTATATCAAAGAAGCCAGGTATGGTCTAGTAATGAAGCAAACGCTGACATTAATCATCTATTATGTTCTGTTATGTAGCCATTTATTTTCTGCCTCAATCCTTTTACAAGTTTCAATAAGTCAATCGATATATTAAAATATTAGAGTTTTGCTGTTAGCTAGGTTAAGTAAATTTTTCAAAAGTTTCAAAAAAATAAAATCATTGCCGCACAATATCGTACCGCATGCGGTCCGAAGGCCGTGTTTTGGACGGCCCTGATCTAAATTACTGGAGGCTCATAAAGGCCTCCTTTTTACTAAAACCGCAAGTCGGAGGTAAAGGAGGTCACATGAGAACAATTTGAAAAAGATGTATCATTCCCCGTGCTTTTGAGAACAATCTAGGCGAGACTTGAAATTAAAACTCTAAAACTGTTCGCTTCTTTCTCCTTTTAATAATGATGTTCTAATAGCACTGCTTGAAAGAAGTATTTGATTCTGTCAGATTTGTCGACGAGAGAAATGTAACGCTGAGGATTCAGAACTCAGAAATATTATAGTCGCGGCCAATTTTAGATACAGACTTTTGCTGGATGTTTGTAATTATGAGCTGGTACTTACGGATGATACACAGCAATATTTATTGTTTGTCATTCGTAAGTATCAGCTCAAAATCACAACCACACAGCAAAAGTTTTAGTATCTAAAATTGAGGTCCAAAAAAAGTGTCCACTTATTTTTTGGCGGCGCCTATAAGCACTTTTTTCCAAATCGTAAGATTGGTTACGTTATATGTATATAAGAACATATAAAGTTCATTTTTTATTTATATGCCTATCGCATAGGTCTGAATTAAGAAAACATACGACGAAATGACACGACGCGACATCACAAAAGCCACAAGGCCGTTTCACGAAAGTTAGAAAAAGATAGCTATATAAAAGTTCTTTAAGTTATCGATAAGTCCATCGACATACCTATAGTAAAAAAATTGCCTGTGCACATAAATATTTTTTAATGTCATTAACATCTGTGGTAATGTTTCTTGTTAATGGTTCTAAATGTGTACATTTTATCTAAAATAATAAAACAGTAAATCGTAAAGATTGTTGTCAAAAGAGAGTTTAAATCTTAAGCCTGTTTTACATTACCGTAGAAAACGATACCAGAAAAAAGTATATCAAATTTTACATTGTGCAAAACAAATCATCTATACAAATACATAGTACAGATACAGAATACGACATTTTTTATTAATATTTTTTGTACTATTTCCTCGTAACAGGAATAAGTGAAATGTAAAACTGGCTTTATATATTATATTTATTGTTATTGTTGACGTCTCGGGCTGTTATCTGATTGTTCAGCACCTTTACGACGTTTCTGCTAATGGTTCACTGTATTGAGTGTATTGAATGAGAGTCAAAGTAATAACGAACTTATTTATTCAACGTCTCATCTACAACTGATCTAACGCTACTTCTTAAAATCTAAGGGTGGTCAGGGTGAGGTAAATACAAATTGGGGTGCGTGAGAACTGAGTGTTACTTCTTAGAACAACGGTGTTTACGTGACCCAGAGATTCGGAAATACATGGAACACGGTGTCGTCACTTTAACGTTAAATATGAGACCGGTATATTTCCTGGAGGGACAATCATTATTAAGCAAAGCAAAGATTAAAATACTGATGCAAAGTTGCCGGAATGTCTGTTGAATATTAAACATGCCGCCCGCCTTGAAGGATTTTAGTCCTTTAACAATTAAACAATAAATGACAATAATAAATTAAACGATAAATAACATATTAAATAACTTAAAACCCTTCACCAGCACTGTCCACGGGCAGTAAACACAACTTTCCTATAGACCGTTTGTAAGTACCTGAGGCGGTATGTACAGTCACTACACGCACTAAACCATCCTTTCCGGGCCACAACTTCGTTATTCGACCCATTTTCCACGTTGCTGGAGGGCCTTGCTCTTCCGTTAATATCACCAGGTCACCTTCCTTGAGAGGCCTGGAATTTTGTTTCCTCCATTTATTCCTGGGTTGTAGAGTATTAACATATTCCCTTTGCCAGCGCTTCCAAAAATGTTGGACGATTTTTTGCATCCGTTGAAAGGCTGATAGTCTATTATCCGGTGTTGTTACGTAGTCTTCATCAGGGGCAGCTGTCAGTGGACGGCCGATCAAGAAATGAGCAGGGGTTAAAGGAGAAAGGTCATTTGGATCAGTACTCAAGGGAGAAATCGGTCTTGAATTAACAACAGCCTCCACTTGAGCAAGTAGAGTAGAAAACTCTTCGAATGTAACGATTGCTTGCCCAATAACCTTCGATAGGTGCATTTTTATTATTCTAATTTGGCTTTCCCATATTCCTCCAAAATGAGGCGATCTAGGTGGTATAAATTTCCATTCAATGGTTTTGCCCTCGTTTGAGAGTTGTTTTATTAATTTATCACAATCGTTGGATATGGTTTTGTATAATTGATTTAATTCTGAATTTGCACCGACAAAATTGGTACCATTATCCGAACAAATTGTGTGAGGTTGTCCTCTGCGCGCAATAAATCTCCGAAGAGACGCCAAGAATGCTACACTTGATAAATCAGAAACTACTTCCATATGAATTGCCCGAGTATTCATACATATAAATAAACATATATAGGATTTATACGTTTTGTAACCACGAGCTCTTCTATCTCGCGTAAGAAAAGGTCCAGCATAGTCAACGCCGCAGAAATAAAACGGAGGTGAAGGTGTTAATCTGTATGCTGGTAAATGTCCCATTTGTTCATTATATGGTTTTGGTTTATAACGATAGCAAGTTAAACAGTTATGAATAATTTTTCATATTGTACTTTTGGCAGAGATGGGCCAATATTTTTGTCGTAAAGTGTACAGTAATTGTTGTGATCCACAGTGTAAGTTTTCAACGTGCGCTTGGATTATTATTAATTTTGTCAATAAGTGTCCCGGTGGAAGAATGATTTGATGTCTTTGATTAAAGTTGAAATTTGAGTGCATAAGTCTTCCACCAACCCGCAAAAGACCATCGTGTAAGAATGGAGATAGAGATAAAATTTTTGATTTATTGTTTAAATTACAACCTTTAACTAAATTATCAATTTCTCGCGAATATAGTTCTAATTGCGCCAACCTTATAAGTGAATTTAAGGCATCCTGTCTCTCTGATGTCGTTAACATTCCCGATCGTGTCTGAGCATGACTGCAGTTATATGCAAACCGCTTACAATATGCTACAACATTAATTAGTTTGTTTAAATTAGAAAATTTAGAAAAAATAGAATTATCAATTAATATTGGCAGTGAAATTTTTGTTTTTCTTTCTTCAGGAATACTGTCTAGAGAATTTTCAATGATGTTAAATAATTGAATGTTTGATTTTGCTAGCCAATTAGGACCGTGCCACCAGAGCGCGTTATTTTTTAATTCGCTTGGATTGACACCTCGAGAAATTAAATCAGCAGGATTTTCTTTCGTATTTACATAATGCCATGATTTTATATCAGTTAAACGTTGTATCTCAGACACCCGGTTAGCCACAAAGGGTTTCCAGCGTGAAGGGGCCCCATTTATCCAAGATAATGTAATCTGTGAATCTGACCAGAGATGCTTAGTGTCGAATTTAATATCCAAGATTTCACAGATTCTGGTTGTTAGTTCTGCCAGCAAAACTGCTGCACAGAGTTCTAAGCGCGGAATTGACACATTTTTGATGGGAGCGACTCGCGATTTAGCTGCAATCAGATGAATGCTGCATTTATCATTATGAATTGTTTTAATGTAAACGCAGGCTCCGTATGCTCGTTCTGAAGCATCTGCGAATCCATGCAGTTCATCACGTATTTTATTTGTACTTGTGATATATCGTGGAATGTGTATGTTACCTATAAAATGCAAATTGTCGCGAAATTGCAACCATTTTTGTTGAAATTCAAAATTAAGTTCTTCATCCCAGCCTATTTGTTTAATCCACAAGGTTTGAATTAATATTTTTGGAACAATAGTTATTGGACAAAGTAAACCAAGTGGGTCAAATATTTTCGCAGTTTCACTAAGAATGCTGCGTTTTGTGATGGTCTTGATTGTGTCAGATGTATTGAACGAAAACTGGAACAAGTCGCTTATCGGATTGAAATGTATTCCTAAAGTTTTCATGTCTTGTTTAGTTAAATCTAGGGAGTCATTTTGAAGTTGAATGTTTTTTGGCAATGCAAATGATGATGAATTACATATCCATTTATGAAGTTTAAAACCGGCAGACCTTAAAATCGACGAGATATTTGAACAAAGGGAGATTAATTCCTCTATATCGTCTGAGCCTGTCAACATGTCATCGACATAAAAATCTCTTTGAATAATTGTTGATTCCTTAGGGAATGAAATTTCTGAATTTTTAGCTAATTGTTCCACACAACGTATTGCTAAATACGGTGCGCTGGCTGTTCCATATGTTACCGTGTTTAATTCATAAGTTGCTAGTTTATCACTTGGATTTTCGCGCCAGATTATTCTTTGATATTTTCTGTGTGGTTTATGTAGCCAAATTTGGCGGTAAATCTTCTCAATATCAGATGTGACTACGTATCTATATTGCCTAAATCTTATTAAAATTGAGAACAAGTCTGATTGTTGCATTCGGCCAATGAACTGCGTATCATTTAATGAAATACCTGAGTTTGATTTATAAGAGCCATCGAAAACCACTCTTAATTTAGTGGTTGCACTAGATTCCTTGATCACAGGGTGATGAAGTAAGTAATAACATGAATTTGTTGAATAAAGTTCGTCGTCAACCTTAGACATGTGCCCCAAATTCTTATATTCTTTCATGAAATCGATATATTTTTGTTTTAGGTTTGAGTTCCTTTGCAATTTATTTTCCAATGAAAAGAATCGTTTTGTTGCACCTTGCTTGGTGTCACCGATAATTTCGAAATTTTCCTTGAACGGAATGTGAACTACAAACCTTCCGGACGCATCACGTGTAACAGTGTCCTTAAATATTTGTTCGCATGTTAATTCTTCGGATGAGAATACCGCTAAATCGTTCTTAAAATCATCAATTTTCCAAAATCGCTCAATCTCCGATTCTAAGCTCAAATACGACATTGACGCATAACCCGACAATTTTTATATCTGAATATCATATGGAATTTGTCCGAAAACTATCCACCCGAATTTTGAATTTTGCAAGTTTAACTTGTTTGTCAGATTGATTTTTCCATCAATAATAATATTCCAAAAGGCAGTTGTTCCGATGAGCAAATCGATTGATGATGAGTTGTTTAACGTAGTGTCTGCTAAATTAATGTTTGACGGTATATGTAATGATTCTAAATCAAATGACTGTTGAGGAATGTTTTCAGTTATCTGATTCAGAATTAGAAAGGACAGGTTAAATGAGTTGTTATTGTATCTTGATGAAATTTTGGCTTTTGTACATTGCTGTACGTTAGAATAATGTTGGCTGATACCACTTATGCGAATACTTGAATTATGCTTATCAAGATTTAAACGACTTACAAGACGTTTACTGATGAAGTTAGACTGGGACGCTGAATCTAATAAGGCTCTTACAATGTGTTTGTTCCCTTGCTTATCAAAAATGTAAACTTCTACCGTCGGAAGTAAAGTTTATGTGTACAGTGCTATTTTTGTAGCACAATTTGAAATAATTGTTGGATTTGATGTTAATATTTCGCTACTTGGACCTACTTGATTTCTTTGATCTGACATGTGTAATAATGTATTGTGTGAAGCACTGCACCTTTTACATTTTGAACCCTTGCACTCATTTGACAAATGTCCTGCTTTTAGACAATTGCGGCATAGTTTTGAAGTATTAACAAACTTGATTCTATCTTGTATAGATTTACTTAAAAATTCCTTACAGAAATAAATTGCATGATGAGCTTTACACAATGGACACATGGCGTGGTCGCTTTTTGCCGTTGTTAAAAGGGTACGTTGATTTAATTTGAAATTTTGCGAATTCTTTTTTGAACTTTCATAGCAATCAATACGATCTTGCAGGAAGGTAATTAATTCTTGAAAAGAAGGAATAAAATGTTTGGAATATTTTGAATTTAAGTGATTTTCCCAATCTCTGTGAACTCGCTGATCTAAGTTTATTAGTACTAACGGAACTAAAAATGCATCCCATTTTTCTGTTTCTACATTTAAGGTTTTTAAACTACGAATGTGTTGTTCAACGCAATTGATAAGTGATTTGAAGTTATTATGAGTGGAAGTTAGTAACTGTTTAACATGATGATAAATGATTTTACGCGTGCTGCTGAATCTATCCTTAAGGATTTGAAGAGCTTCTTGATAATTAGCGGAAGTAGTTTCTAAAGCTTGAATGGCATTAAGTGCGTCGCCTTTTACTGATGATCTAAGGTAGCATAATTTTTCTACGTCGGTTAATTTAGCATTCTGGTGTATGAGCGCTGTAAATGCGTCTTCAAAAGCACGCCATTTTGTAATTTCTCCGTCGAACGAGGGCAATTCAATTGTTGGCAATTTAACCGTTTGATGTTTTTTGTGTTCTACTGCTATATTTTGAGGATCACTAACTATATCTTTACGATCACTAATGAATGAGTGTACAGTTTTTCGAATGTTATAGTATCGCGACTCGAGTTCAAATCTAATATCACATTCCTCATCTAATTTATCGGTTACAAGTTCGATACCTTCTTGAATTTGTTCAAAAGCTGAAAATTGGGTTTCTAATTTTTCAAATCTAGATGAGATATCGTCAATATCGCTTTGATTTATCTGACCCTTAACAAATGGCTCTAAAAATTGACTTAAATTTGTTAATTGCCTTTTGAAAACACCTCGCTTGACATTTAATTGCGACAACGATAATTTCTCCATTTTGCTCAAGTGAAACCGTTTCCAAATAAGAAGGAAATGAGAAAGAAAGGAATTACTAACTTGATCACCTTGTTGAATCTGCTCTGCACGATGTTGGATAAGCTTGTTCCGGTTGCTCCGGCTGCGTCAGCTTCTCCTGAACGGTGTTGGATAGGCTTGTTCCGGGATATTCTTCCGGCTGCGACAGCTTCTCCTGTATACTGCACTTATATCGGAACTCGAAGGACCAGTTTATGTTGACGTCTCGGGCTGTTATCTGATTGTTCAGCACCTTTACGACGTTTCTGCTAATGGTTCACTGTATTGAGTGTATTGAATGAGAGTCAAAGTAATAACGAACTTATTTATTCAACGTCTCATCTACAACTGATCTAACGCTACTTCTTAAAATCTAAGGGTGGTCAGGGTGAGGTAAATACAAATTGGGGTGCGTGAGAACTGAGTGTTGCTTCTTAGAACACGGTGTTTACGTGAGCCAGAGATTCGGAAATACATGGAACACGGTGTCGTCACTTTAACGTTAAATATGAGACCGATATATTTCCTGGAGGGACAATCATTATTAAGCAAAAGCAAAGATTAAAATACTGATGCAAGTTGCCGGAATGTCTGTTGAATATTAAACAGTTATAGTCTTCTTATATTTTACAGGAGATTTTAGATTTTGAACAGTTTTAAACTTATACTCCATACTTATAACTTTAAAAAAAGTATTGATGTGACTACAAAAGAGTAACAATTAAAGCGCTCTTCTATTGTTCATATTCTACAGTTCTAGAGGTAATATTATTTTCAGTTATTGGTGGTCTAGTTGCAGATCACAATTAAATTTATTTAAGTTAAATTTAGTTGCAATTAATCCAATTGTCAATTGCGTCGAGCCCTTGTAACATAAAGGACACTATGGATTATGGATGGACAATTTTTATAACTCCGTAGAACTGGCAAAACATTTGAAGTCGAGCGGCAATTAACTAGTTCTAATGACAGGTATTAAAAAAGTATCTAGTAATCTCATTATTCATCCATACATATAATATTTGAATCGATGTTTGTTGCATCATAATTTATTTTTATACAATTATAACGAGCGTCTAAATAAAAACCTGGTCAAGTAGGTTGTGATCGAGAATATCCATTGCATTTACATAACAGAATTACTAAATGCAGCCTGCTTGACCAGGTTTTTATTTAGGCACTTGTTACTTAGGGGTTGTACCTACTTTAGTCAATGGTTAGAAACATTTGTTTTTATAATTGTAGTCATCGGAATAAACTAACTAATCAGTGATTAAAGTACCAGCCCTGAGACTGAGTTGCACCGACATCGACTAAATTTAATCTCGAATTAAAGCGAATAAAATCCTTTGTTTAATCCAGGATTAGTTAAAAACGAGGTTGGTGCAACTCAGCCTGAGTCTATCAAAGCATAGTGTAGTTAACGCTTACAGGCCTGGTCTTTTCATCTCCAGTTAACCTTATCTTTATAATTAAAGCAGGTTCTTGTCTGATGAAAATTTTATCACAAAATCTTTTAAACGGACACTAAATATGCGCACTAACACTTTACGTTTCGCTATCGTTTGATAACTTCGTCAGTAACAATTGTGATCACAATCGTTACTATGGGAATTAATCGCCAGATAAAGTTAATTGGGGATGACAAGACCGGCCCATAATATAACATTATTTTTAGGTAATTTAATTTACATACATTTACACAATATATCTCATAGAGTACTATAGGTATCGAAAAATTTATAACAATAGGTTTTTCTTTTTAAAGCTAATTGTTAATTAAATATTCATTAAAAAAACTAACAATTAATTACTTTTAATTGTAAGTATCCAATAATTAAAATTAACCAACCAATCTTTCAATTTTGTCCAACAATGACACCACTGATACTTTGGGACTGTGACCCATTTTACACGTTTATAACTTTGTAGTTTGTATAAAAATTGTTCGAAATTACAAACGATTTTCTCTGCTTAGTGTATTTAACAAGTCAAAGTATTTTTGTTACCATCTATAAAATTCTATACAGTAACTTCCATACCCTACCGGAAATTAAAATTCTTATTTTTATGGATAAGGCAACTTGAAACTTTTTGATGTTTTATATGCTGATGTTTTTCCTTTCTACCAAAGTAATGTTGTGCGTTCTTTTGGGAAAAGATATCGATGTTAATATATATTAAGTAGAACTATACATATTCCAAGAAATATAATTAATTTTATTGCCGTTAGCAATTAATTCGGTTCACTTGGGTATTTAAATGAAATATTACGTTATGAAATTTTCACAGAATTAATTTGCAATGTCCCAGGAAGACGTTTTGAACAGTTACTACAAATCACTTTTTGTTGTATTATAAATTTTCCTGATACACATACACTAACATGTGTTTCAAAATAAATTTTAAACCAATTAGTGATGGCAATAAAATTACTTTTCTTGAATTATCTAGGTGTTATGTCTTGTACGTAACTTCTTTCTTCATTCCGGCATTCCGAAAATTAAAGAAAGAAACATATAGACGTACAGAGTATTTCATTAAAAATAATAAAGGCTCCCTTATCTGTGAAAAATGACATTTTTATTTTCGATATGGCCGGATTTGCTACATAGGTAACATATACATAGTATACCCGGTATATTTATTGTAATTACCTTCGAAAATCTGCGGTTCAATTATAAAATTTTCCGAAATTATATTCATTATATTCGAATTAAATTCACCGTTGTGAGATTTTAAATATCTTGTTTGTTGTTTCTTTTTTAATTTCTAGTGAGTACGATTTTAAATTAAAATACCAAAATATGCATGGACCTCCCCGTTTTTAATTTTGTTTTATTCGTCTTTGTAGCACAATCAGTATTTGCTCATACATCTCGAACACTAAAAAATGTTATGTGAGCTTCATTTTCTTTCTTCCGCATTTCTGAGTAAATATTTTAAGAAATAGCTTTTCTGTCGTTTCTTCTAAATAAAGCACTTTGAACAGCTCTTCTCTATGTCTCAATTTATTTTCGAGAATCATATCTTCGTTAAGTGTGTTGATTCTCTTTTTACTTTCGGTTATAATAAACTGCAAGTAACCAGTAATAAGATTGACCATGAGTAAGATTATTTGTGAAATTCTAAATGTCACGCTTTTTTGGATAGTTTTTTAACAATATACTGGGTGTTTTGGAAGTGTGACTGAAAAACAATCCGGATACAATATGAAGCAAATCCTAAAAAATGGCAGACTTTTTTTTCTCTGTTCACTTTGAAATGACAAATAATTTCATAAATTTTTAAAAATTACTAAAAATTGCGACACGGTACTAATTTTGAATTTTTACTAATTTTTCCATACTTTGACAATTGTGACAATTTACATTTAGCTGTAAACAGTAGTTTTTTGTTTCACATTTAATAATTAAAACCGTAACGATGAGTTTTTTTCTACGAATTATTATGTTTTCCATCTTAATAAGTCATTTAAATAAATTTTCTTATTCAGCAGTGCCGCCCGGGTGGAGGTAAAATACAAAAAAAAAATTACATATTAAATTGGTTTTTGAGGAAAAATAAAGTGTTCAATCATATACTCAGTACATGTAAACAACAAGGCTCTGTTTTCAGGAACATTTCCGAAAACACCCTGTGTAGTCCATCTAGAATAGTGGATCCCAACCGGTGGGTCGCGACCCAAATGGGGGTCGCCTTGGGTTTTCTAGTGGGTCGCCATCGGTTTTAAAAGCAAAAATTTAGTTGCCGGCGTATGCATCCTATCATACTATGCATTACTATCAAATATCGCAAATGAGAAGCCGGACCTTGAACATTCTTAAAAAATCTAAAACGGTAACGATTAAAAAAAGGTTGGGAATCACTGGTCTAGAAAGTATTCGGAAAAAGAAAGAACTCTTCAACTTCCAGTTTTTGAATTTATGAAAGAAACAATTACAATAGAGGAAACAATTCTAGTTATTTGTTTATGTAATTTCAGTTTAATCCTAAAAGTTATATTAAACGTGGGGAACCTGAAATCAAATCAACTAAATCCTGAGTAGATTTGGTGTTTCATTGGTGTTTCAAGCTGTTATTTTATTTTTTCTTACATTTTTTGGTAAAAACAGTTTTACAAATCCTTTTTCTTTAATTATGAATCCCTTTGTTGAAAATATGTTCTATCAGTTTTCATTTTTCTCAAATTTGACATAAATTACTCAAATTTTTCTGTTTGTTTAAAAGTGTTAACATCTGTGGTCACTTTTTTTTGTTATATTCTTTGAAAAATATGATTTTGACAAAATACTGCGCTCCTAAAACTATCGTAAATATAATATAATATTTATAATAAGCAATATATTGAAAGAAATTTCAAAATTGCGGATACTTCTGGACGGTCTATATTATTATATACAGAGTGAGTCACTGTGCTTTTAAAATAACTTTCTTGTTTTGGAAGAGAAAGCCAAAAGTTTGTAAGAAAAGTTTGCATAGAATATTAAGAGCTACAATCCTGAGAACTTCGATCACCTCGACCTTAAATTGTCTCGAAGCGGCCACTACTCCAAGTACCATGGTGCTTTTTATAACAAATTTAATATGTATAAAATCTGTTTTTATCTGTGTAAAAAGAGATATAGAGGTATTAAATATTTTTGTAAAGGAACTGTAAGAGAACATCGTTTCTGTGTTGGTTCATTTAAAAACATGCTTTATAAAATAATAATTTCTAGATCATCATCTTACATTCAGTATGTTTTGAAGGTTTTCAAAACTGCATGGCGCGATTTTCGCGTAATTAAAGAGAAAAACTCGGTCGTTTTCTGTAAACAAAATTACGGTTTGAATTGAATGGCAATTTCAATTAGGCGCAGAGAAGACGACTCTAATGAACCTGATACGTAAAAAAGCACGATAACTTTGTCTAAATTGGATGTATAATGAATAAGTTAATTAAGTTGCGTCGCGAATTACGCGAAATTAAGTTGAATGCTCCGTCATTCGCAAATCTTGCCTTACATCCAACGGTACAATTTAAAAGAGGTATAAGACGTTAGCTTATGACAGGAAAAGGCTCTTCTTTGTGTTGTTTATGACAGAAGTAGTAAATGATGCGGTCGCAGTTAAAAAGTTCCTCTTGTAGAGAGAATGCAGCGTGCAACAGCAGCAGAGGGAATGTCATATTGGTCATAACTAACGAAAGCCACCCAAGGTAGTAGCAAGTCATGCAAGATGCAAGAAGTGCGCTACTTTTTACCCGTTCTTCCTATCGTTCCGATTGGCTAAGCTACTTACTCGCGATGGCCAATACCCCCAACTGTGCACCGTGTAATTACCGTTGTATTTTTAACAAGACAGTCGTACAATGAATGCATGGCATTCTGTATGATGCATTGCGCACGACTATCGTCGTGCATTTTATTAGAGACAGTTGTCAGCTAAAAGATACCTATTTTTTACGAAAATGTTTCGCTTCGTTTACAAAAAATTTACATTCGTTCCAGTGATTACATTTTAATTTTACTATTAAACTTCGCAAACCGTGAAATTCTTTATAAATAATGCACGCAATTCACTGACAATGATATTGAAATAGTTGCCGTCAAAATTACTAGAGTGGATGGATATACCATTTAAGCGTCATGGATGACATTAAATTAGTACAAAATTTTATTCCCTTTAGAATTTGTTCAATCTTGGACTTGGAAATATTCCATTTCAAAAATGTTCAATCAATATTTCTAAATTTATAACAAGAACTTGTTATTGAAAATAATGTTTATGGTTTTTTTTATGCCGAAGTTTGTGCTGTTTTCTAAAAATGTTAAAAGACCTAAGATAAATAAAATAAAAATCAATCGAAAACAAACAAAAACCCAGAAGAAATTGTTTTAAGAAAAGTATAAAAACGAAAAAAAAACTTGAAAAGAAAAGAGAAACTGTCCAAATCGTACCTATTTAAACTTTTTAATAAAAATTTTAAGTAGGGGTAGTAGGGGGGGGGGTATTCGCAGTGTGCGCAGCTGTTCAGTTGGATGAAAGAGCTAGTATGTAGAATTTTTTAAAATCATAATTAGGATGGTCAAAAGGAGTACTTTTTACGGTGCATACCTAATTATAAATATCGTGTGCCTCTATGAGAAATAGTAACACAGTTTGCACAGAAACAATTCAAACTTATTACATTGTTTAATTAAAAGATTCCCTGGGAGAGCAATGAAATAGTCCTTTCGGAATGCTATAAATCCTCACCATGAGATTTTGATTATATTCAAGATAATTGTAAGGTTGCCATGTATGGATATGGCAACTCAGTATCACTTGTATGTATAATAAAATCCATAAAAATCAATCCTGTGTAATCATTTTCACAATTACATTTCCACTCTCTTTGTAATTAACATTCTTCTTTAGGAGATACGAAATTAAGCTGTTGAATTTTCTCATAGCTTTGCGTTTACTTGTTCTAGCGATAATTTTGAGTCTACCTGGGTAATTCGCCTCGCATGCTTTAACCCTGACGTTCTGGAACGGAAAAACAAGCCGGCTAATGTTACGACTTAGAAAACGGCGGTTCTCGTTAATTAACTATCACTGCAGCTTTGATTGCCAACGGAAATGTTTGTTTTTCTTCGGCCTCTAGTTTTGGTCTTGTTATGTTTACATTAGTCAATTATAGGCGCAGCCCGTACATACAAGCGGTTTATTTGTGTTTGGAGGTAGTCGGTGATTAGTTCTGCAACTGAAATCATTTTTAGAAACACTTCTTGATTATTGAATATGTCGTTTATTAGGACAGCGAACTAGTCATTCCTTTCCTCATGCTTTATAACATAGTATGTGTAAGCACAGTACATCACTTATATATACGTAGAATTTTCGGAGAAATGTCATGTACTTATGATATAAATAAGTTTATTACTTCGTTGAAGTGAAATATAATTGAAGAAGTGAAGGAAATTAATGACCTCGGTTCATAACATGTATTTTTGCCAAAATGCTCGCTTGGTTAATATTATGGAAAAAAGTGGCTACTTTCAAGTAACTGTAAAAATGCAATAAATTTCTTTTTTAGTAAATCAGAAAATTTGAACATGTAGGACGGTATATTGGCATTGACGAATAATGTCAATCGGATAAAACCGAATCTAAAATTTAGCAAAACGTGAAGTATGAATATCAAGCCTTAAATGAAAAGCCATATTTTAATGATGACGATGATGATGATTGACGTTTGTTCAGGTGTTGGAAGGAATTAAATTGTCTACATTTGTCCCATTTGTCGGCCGCAATATTTATGCTCTTCGTTAGCGCGGACACGAAAATTTGAGCGCTTCCCTCTTGTGCGTGCTCACCGACAACGTGCCGACGCATCATCATCAACGGAAAACGTTAATATTAGGTTTGATAACCATAAAGCGGCGGAAAATGTACACATTTAAGTTATGTGACAATTTCGATTGCATAAAACAGTTTACCTGGTAGTTGTTTACGACTGCATCTATATAAAGGTTCTCTTTACGACTTGTCCAGCTTGTTAAGAATACTTTATTGTCGGCTGTGATGTATTCAAGTCGACTGCCGACTGCGGCAGTCAAATTTAAAGGGTTGTCTTTGAAATGTTGCAATAAATATGGACGAAATCCTATAAAGAAACTAAATAACTTACTTATCCTTTACGTACGTACGACTGCCATCTTTACATGTTAAGCGTTTTTATAGACATGTTACATGGATTTGTAAGTATCTAATTAGTACTTTTACGTTAGATTAAATTACAGCCCTGCTGTAATACTAAAAATGAATTTTACATTGCTCGCTTTAAAAATAATGGCTTATTACAAGAGATGGAAGGTTTCAAGCAAAACCTTAATTAATTCTCCCGTCGACATATTACATAAAAACCTTTGAAAACTAAATATATGTAAATTTAAGCTTCGTATAGTTTGAAATAAGAAGCTTCTAAATAAATATAGTTTTCAATTTATTCTTAAAGAATTCGAATGTTTTCTGTTAATGCATCACAAGCGGGTAGACATTTGTCATTTCCGGACAAAATAAGGAGAGTTGAAATACTTGATACAGCCAAAAATAATCACAAATTTACTTTGATTTTTATTTTCATTTGCTCATATACAGTGACCGGCGGAAAGTTGGACATATATGGGAAATTTCTTTATTATTGATTTCTCAGATAAATGTATTGTATATGAATGCTCCTGCATCTTCCAAAAGTCAAAATGCACATATCAAAGGAATAAAACGAACCATATGCTTTTACTTTAAAATTTTTAATGAAAATACAAATATATGAAGAAAAACGAAATTCTAAATACTTTTGACCGTAACGCAGTAAAAATGTTAATAAAAGGAATTGTATAATGATTTGCAATTGAAAATTTTCCAGATATCTAAGCTTTAAAAAAAATCCTAACAAAAGTAAAGCATGAGCTTCGTTTTATTCATTTAGCTCATTGAGTTGGAACCACCTTGCTAATTGCTTTATTCTATATTTTGTTTAATATTAGTTTCGTTTTAAAATTGCAATGGGATTAACTTATGGATAGACTAAATGTAAACGCTATTTTTCATTGGTTCAAAATTACTTGAACTTCATAAGCTTGCCTACGCTTTCATGGCCATACAATTCACCAGACTTCAATGCGACTGAAAAAAATATGGAATTAGCGCGTTACTGTGCGATTCAAAATTATTTAGATAAGGGGAGGGCTATGAAAAATAAGATCAGAGTCTTAACTTAAGTGATACAACAATTAAACTATTAACCGTCTGTCAAAACTGACATGTCAAAATACATTTGACGGCAGTAAAAGGAAATCTCCTAAATCTTCTAATCGAGTACATAGGGGTTTGTTAAAACGAATTTCAAATGCCGCAAGATTTTTTGCTGACCACTGACGACTGCAGTGTTCGAGAGCTAACAGATGTGATAAGCGACAAAGCAAATGTCAAACTAAAAGTGTTGAATCAAGACGTGTGATGTAATAATCTCGAAATTTAGAAATAAATTGATACTTGCATTAACAGTATATCATCAAGAATTACTGTTACATAAAGCGACGGGATGTATTACTGAGTATTAATTAAAGTGAGTGTTATGTAAGTAAGAGTGTTTATCTTATCAATTTATTGGTAAGAATGAGTTAACAAAATATCTACACAAACTTTGTACAGTTTTATACCGCGTGCTCATAAGGGTTGGTCATAGAAAACACAAGTAATGTCTAAAGCAAGCTTTAGAGTTCATTAACTCTATCATCATTGGTGTTATTGTCAGAACTTTATTTTGAAAACTTTTTGTATTTTTGTTTTTATTATTGCAGTTAGCTGTAGACATAACTTGTGTTTTCCATGACCATTCCCTATGTAATTATTTTTTTAACTCGGGAATTTATTCTATTTATTTATAGTCTAGTCCTAAATCGGCAGCTATCCTTATTTCTGTTTTCGTCCTGGCTATTAACTTCTGAAAGTCTGTTTTCTTGAATTCTGAATAAATTCTGCTCACGACAAACTAATGTAGGGTATTCCATATCGTTCTAAAACAAAATGAGATGATGAACTCGACGTTAAAATCAATAGAAAAACAGTTTTAAATATTTGATTAGATTTTAAATAGCGTCAATATTGTGCAATGATTCAAAAATTTAGATAAATCGACAAATTTACTTTTCGCTTAGTACTGTTTTTATCTCAACAAAACTATAAAATTTCAAATGTAATACAATAAATGATTTTTCTGAATTTTTTTCTAGACCTTATCAATAGTGTGCCTGAAGTTTTCAGAACAAAATTGTACATCATATTCAGTCATCCATGACATCAGCGACAGAAAATAAGTCTCAAAAGTAAACATTTCCGAACGTAATTACTGATTTTCGTTAAAGCTAGAGTGGTCAGATTCGCGCACAATCCTAAAACAAACATTTGCGCACGAGGCCTAGTGTTTAAAACAGCAATATTTTAAAAACATTTTTATGGCGTTTTCCGCGACGCACATTTTATAACAGGATATCCGCCAGAATAATTAAAGTAACTGAAATACACGATAGTAAAAGAACAATACGCGGCTCGAATTAAAATATTCCGTAAAAAAAGGTCAAAGCACTTGTCCTACACGGTCACGTATCGACACATATTAAATTAATCCATCTGTTAAAATGTCTCCTGCCATCCGTGGCACTTTTAAAACATTAAAAACTTTTTTCTTTGTGCTTCGATACGATGTTATATGTAGAAATAATTTTATATTCACATATATATAATTGGACATTCTAAAATAATTCTAAATTGTTTTAAAATCTTTAAAATGTAATTTGCACTTTCAGTTAGCATTTCCTGTTTTCAGCTTCACCTTCAGCGTGAAAACTCGCACGCAGTTTCAAGTTAAACCGGCCGCCTTTTTATTTTAATGAGCTAGTTCTGAGCTGGTTAGCATCGAGCTGTTCCTTTTATTCTTCCATAAGAAACAGCCGGACAGACTCGCGTTACGTTATTAATTAAGTTAATAACGCCATTTGCGAGCAAAAACGGGCATAATTAAATGCCTGCACACTGGTTACCTGTGCCGCGATCGCATTTTCCATTTCATTTAATTTTCAGTTTTTCAAATCACATATGCGAACCGTCCGGCCCATTAAATTTTAAACTGCGCCGTTAATATGACAAATTCGAGACTTTATTGGATACAGTTGCCATTGTTTTTTTTAACACTTTAGAACATTGCCGAGCGTAAAATGCACTTTCACCTCTCCAATCCACGTTTCTGAACTGATGGGAAATAATTCTAAACGCACTACAATGATGGAAAAAGTTTTCAAAGGAAGAGGATTTTATGCAAAATCCTTAATCTGATCAAATAATTTCGTAGATAAAGTAATAATCATTTCAACTTCAGGCATTCGTTAAATGATCATATATAAAAAATTCAAGTTAGTATAATAAACTAATTTTATTAATATTAGTAAAAATCGCCAGAGTGCAAAATTTACTGTTTTCTTTCTTGGACTTTTTGTTTATACTGTTAGTGAAGGAAACGTTCGAATTTTACGTTGTCAATGCATTGTCAATTATGTTCATTAACCTCGCGATAATCTAGGCAACGGAATTTAATATTATACACACACTTTTGACCATACATGTTGATTTTTCTACCATGCGATTTATTCAAAACAAGCCAGAGTGGACCATGAAATGTGCAGACTTACGTCTTAGCTAAGATTACTTTTAAAACAAACGTCAAAATAATTTTACCTATGTTAATGTCAAAACATTATAATAAATATTGTCTTTCACTTGCAAAACATAACTGCATCCTCCTTTTCAAATGTAACTTTCTAATAAGAACGATTTTTGTTCATTAGAAAGCATTCTGGTCACAATTTTAAAAATATTTTAATATTTGTTCTTTGACAAATGTGGATATTAATTGTCATAAGTAAATTTATTTAAGACAAACGTTTCAAGATTCCAAAGCCAACTGAGGCCTGTTTTCACACGGTACTATGTAGCAAATAAACGAACAATACTATTTCCTAATATGTTCTAAGGGCAAATCAAGAGTTTGCCTATAATTGGTAAATCTTTTCTCATGTTGAAACTCTTCTCTCTCTCTCTTTCGTTTGTAGCTTTTGTTAAAGCGGAGTAGAATATTAATGTTTTGATACGCCTCTAGAGAATTATTATTATTTTAGTTATGTAAGTTAATATTTTGTACGTTCCAATATTCATTATATCATCATCTCCATTGAGTAAAATATTAAAAAAGGAAAACTGAGTAATTGCTTTTCTTCTTTGGCTTGTATTATACTCCTATGAAAATACATATAGTTTGTATGAACATTATTAAGGCAAATTGCAAGCTCATTACAGCGGTGTAATCAGATTTCACATGCAATATTTTTATTAATAAAAGACTATAGTTTTTCTACGGTTATGTTGTTTTTTTAAACCTCTCCATCTGCTTTTTATTTTCCTACTAATTTATGCATGTTAAATTTAACATAAGTTATAATCAATAACGAAAAAGAAATTTTTAAAATTATTCTTATAATTAATCACATCATAAAGATGAAGTGTATTATCTTCTGCTTAGCAATTTTGTTTTACAAATTGGAAGTTTAAACAAAAATTTTAAACGAAAATAATCAACAGCAACAGAAACATTTTCAATTAAAATTTTTGATTATTTGCTAATAGTTGTTATTTTTTTTATGGAAATATTTTAAAAACAGAGCAACTATTATTACAGAAGTATGCAGAAGTGACCATTACTAGACCCTTGATTCTCAGAGAATTAATTCTTTTATTTTCATATTTTTATTAAATTTTCGTAAAATCTGTTGACATACTTAATTGTATTTTTGAAAATTTGTGCACTATAAATGTAAAACTACTGTATCCAGTTTTTAAATTTTATGTTTATATTTTCCTTTAAATATTTAACTGCATATTTACTAACGCAATTTCACAGTGATAAATGAGAATTGTTTTTATTGTATTTACTAAATATGTTGAAGAGCCAAATGAAATTAGGTAGAAAATTTTATTAATAGTCTGATTGGTGGCAAAATACAATTTTTCAGTTTTCGTAAATTACTGATTAGTTAATTTTAAAAATATAGTTTGTTAAATGAATCTTTTTACGCAAGTCATTGATTTTATCCATATGAAACGCATCAATAGTTTCAAGCCAAGTAATAAATAAATCGTAAGTTTTACTTTATAAACATTCGTATAGAAACGTTTCTTTTTCAATCTGAACGAGTGATGTACCTAGATGCTATAGCTACCTATAAAAATTGGTTTTACTAGTGTCGTTTGTCAAGGACATAAAAAAAGGATCCATTTAACAAACTGTATATGTGAATACAAAAGCCATCAGAAACTATTTTAATAATTTCTTGAATCAATATTTTGCTCAGTTTCTATTCTATTAATAATAAATTTGTTCAAATTTGATTTTTTATTAAATATTTTACTTGCATTAAGAGGCCTTTTACAAAGCGCCAATTTTTAAAAACGTTTTTCTGGGTAACTATTGTAAATTATAAGCTCAAATTTTCAGTACGCATTCATGAGACAATTACCTAGGTCTCACGTTGACATTTTTTTTCTAATTTTTTTTTGGAAAAATAAAATCGATATTTCAAAAACTATAAAAATTTTTGAGAAAAGCGAAAACCTGGATATGATGTTCTACAGCATATTTAAAAAAAATGAGTTCTGTGAATTTAATAATAGCTGAGAAAAACAGCTTCAAAATTTTCGAGAAATATTGTCGTTGTAATACAGCGCCTCTAACGGAGAGTTGTCTAAACTACAAATTTCGTATTCGGAGCACATTAGCTACGAAATTTATAGTTTAGACAACTCTCGCCTCTAACGGAGAGTTGTCTAAACTACAAATTTCGTATTCGGGGCACATTTGCTACGAAATTTGTAGTCTAGACACCTCTCCGTTAGAGGCGCTGTATTATAACGATATTTCCCGAAAATTTTGAAGCTGTTTTTTTTCTCAGCTATTATTAAATTCACAGAACTGATTTTTTTTAAATATGCTGTAGAACATCATATCTAGGTCTCACGTTTTCGCTTTTTTCAAAATTTTGTATAGTTTTTGAGATATCGATTTGATTTTTCCAAAAAAAATTTTTTTTTTTTTTAAAATTTCAACGTGAGACCTAGATAATTGTCTAATGAATGCGTACTAAAAATTTGAGCTTATAATTTACAACGGTTACTCAGAAAACTTTTTTAAAAATTAGCGCTTTGTAAAAGGCCTCTTAAGGAAATTATGTATTTGTAAATGGCAAATAATTCTTTTTTTTAACTTTACGATAGGTATTGAGCAGTGAGAGAAATTTCTGAAAATTGAAAAATATAGTCTAAAATTTGCTTTAGTTGTAAAAGCAATTTTTACAATAATTAAACTTCGCATTATTTTTTAAAACCTGTAGGTATAACTATTTGAGTATAACTCAGTTTTTTCATCTTAACTTATTACTACAGTTAGTAATTGAGTAGATTACTCGTTAAGCAATTTAACTTGTACTTTCTGCAACTTTCTTGTTATTGAGTTTTTATTAAAAGCTTATTAAGAAAAAAATTTTACTTTGATTTCCCCTCGCAACCATTTTAGTTTCTCCCGTATGCTGTGAATACCCTGCATAGGAAAAAATATGTCAATAATTTTCTAAAATGGATGTGAAATCCAATATACTATGTGGATAGGTATATAGTTTCACAACCTAATTAATTTGAGTAAATTCTTACAGAAGTCCATTTTGTAAACGTATGTGTTTGTATATTTGTTGGCATGAATTTGTTTGATCATATTTTTATTTAGATTTCTTTTCCAGGCCAAGTTATTGGAGTCGTCCCATGCTTGGCTCGGTGCCGCCTCGACGTCCTCAATAGCCGGTAAGTGTCAATGTTTTTACTAGATTTGCATTAGAGCCGTGAAATACTGAAAGTTTGATCGTCGGGAAACGCGCGATCACATGCCGCGAAAATTATCGACACCGTCAAAGCTCTATAATAAAAAACGCAAGTCAACTTGAATAAAATGGAAATCTGTCGGGAGATAATTACGCGCTGACAGTTCATTTAAAAATAGTGAATTAATTCAAAATTCATCTGAAGCCCCGCACATCGTACGTACTCCAAACGTTATGTGTCACACTTGTGAGCTAGTTTAATGTTTTTAATATGACAGTTCGTTTGTGGAGTAGGAAATTATTTTCGACACTCTACGTTTTCGCGTAAATAAATGACACAAGATATCACGTCGCTGCGAAAAAATCACGTGAATTATACATCCGGCACGTCACTCGTTACCGACGTCCGATTTTATTAAACCAGACGGCATTAAAGAAAATAATTTATCACTTGTAGCTCGTGCTAAAGCATCACGTCGAGGAAATTTTGACGTATTGTTTCAATTATAAAAGATTACACGTACATCATTCGCGTTTTATTTTAAGGAATCCGGAGTTTTCATTCCTTCACTTATGAAGGAGATTCGGAAATATCTATTAAAATATTTCTTTAGTATTTTCAGTAATATCTTTCGCGAATTACTGAGACAAGTATATCTTTTCAAATCATCAAAACGGCTAATTTTTGTACAGCGTATTCATCAGTTTTGTCTACTGTATTTAGTCAATTGTACGAAATGGGAGAACATCACCGATGAACATTTACCACAGAAAAATTCGCGCCCTGTGAATTACATTAGTAGAATTTATGATTTTGGAAAGAGTTTTCCAAAAATTAGAGCAACCAAAAATTAAAGTAATTTTTTAATGAAATCCTGAACAAATTTTCACTGAAGAATATCCTTTGGTTTATACACTCAGAAAAATAAACTGTTCAGTTAATAAAATTTTTCGTTTATCTACAGCGTGTAATCGAATAAGTTTCACATATTGTAACCACAACTAATACAAAAGAAAAGAAGCGAAGTTACGACATACGTTTGAAAAAAATGTCAATAATAACTCCGAAAAAATATATGTTTAGTTTTTAGTTTTTACAAAAAACGTTTGAGTACCGCTGGCTTTGATTTAAATCCCCGGACGGCCCGAACGGCTGAGCGAAATTTACTATTATACGCAATAAATGAGAGCAGTAAACCCGCAGATGCGATACAATAAACGTTGAGGCAGGTCATTTATTACTTTCGTACGAAAGAATACGGAGATTCCCAGCTGTTTTTTAAATTAATATTTAAGTAATAGATATGCAGATTTTTCACGAAATAATGTTTACATAATAATTTTATTTCCTTAATTAAAAATAAAACAGTAATCATGAATCCTATCTAACAATAAGTAAAAAAATAGGCAACAATTAATTCAATAAAGGTCACATTAAAAGTATTATTGGAACAAAAAGCGCCGAACTTATCATCCCTTAATTTATGATTCTTTATTATTATTACGTTCAGACTAAGAAAAAAAAAATTCCGAAAGATCGCGGAGATACTGTGTGTACGCCTGTTCACAGTGTCAGCGGATTACGATAGTTGCAAGCGTTGTGTTGAAATTTGCCTTTTTAATTATTAAACGTTCTTTATCATTTAATATTCTGAAAACAAATAGTAATTTATACGTGAATTAAACAATAAACGATCGTACTGTTAATCTCGAGCGATAAAATCGCACCTAATTGCTTTTACAGTAAATGATTTAAGAATGTTCTCAAAACTTATGGAAACCGTTAAACTAAACATTTGTATTTAGTGCAGTCAATGCATTTTGTTAATGATTCAATACTAATGTTAATGATTCAATACTTAGGAGAGCCATAAAAAACAATGGAATTTGTTTTATATATACAATTTGATACAATAACAAGTTTTGTCAATACCTTATCAAAATAAAGGCAACATTTTCAATAAAATAACTTTCAAGCATTATTTTATCAAGAATATACAGTCCACTAATCATCAATATATCAAGTAAAAACATGGTCCATACGAGCCGGATGTAATTGAAGAAATTCCAGTGAATCGGCAGCGTCCTCATAGATGCAATACAATTTCGGGTCCTAACATGTTTTTACTTGATATATTGATGATTAATGGACTGTATATTCTTGATAAAATAATGCTTGAAAGTTATTTATTGAAAATGTTGTCTTTATTTTGATAAGGTATTGACAAAACTTGTTATTGTATCAAATTGTATATATAAAACAAATTGTTTTTCATGGCTCTCCTAAGTATTGAATCATTAACATTAGTATTGAATCATTAACATTATTCCCCGCCTTGAAAAATCTACATTTTTCAATAAGTTCTAATGTAACATTTATGAAAATCACAAATAAATTATGAAATTGAAATTTAAATGTCTATTGGGAGAAGATACAATTTTGTTACTGCTCTTCGAATTATTCCCTTTGCAGTTCGCAAAGACGCCACTCGGACGACTGAATCAACTCCTGGATGTAGTTGTATTACACGGCCTAATTTTCATTTCATTGGAGGTAAATTGTCATCCTTAATAATAACCAGAGCTCCTTCTTGTATAGAATTTTGCGTTGACTTCCATTTTGCTCGGCATTGCAGTTCGGACACAAATTTTTTGGACCACCGTTTCCAAAAATTTTGTTGGATTTTTTGAATGCGCTGGTAACGTGATAAATGTGATTCTGCTATATGCGTGACGTGTGGATCAGGAACCGAAGTCAGTGATCTTCCGACAAGGAGATGAGCTGGCGTTAATGGATGTAGATCAAGAGGATCAGAAGATAAAGGTGTTAAAGAACGAGAATTCAAAATAGCTGATATTTGTGCTAGCAAACTGTATAGTTCCTCAATCGTTAATAAAGCATTTCCCATTACACGCCACAAATGATATTTAGTAGATTTAATCCCAGCCTCCCAAATGCCACCGAAATGTGGTGAGTATGATGGAATAAATTTCCAACTGAAATGTTCATTTGTAAAATAATCATGCAGATTATTTTGATTTTCTAAAAGAAATTTACCTAACTCTTTTAATTCTGAATTCGCACCTACAAAATTATTCCCATTGTCGGAGTATATTTTTGCTGGCATTCCCCAACGAGACGCAAATCTACGCAATGCTAGAATAAAACAATCTGAAGTTAAATCATAAACAAGTTCAAGATGCCGGTGATGTGAAATGCTGGTGCAGAGGTAATACGATCATGAGGTAAATTTCCCATCAATGGTGTAAGACACTTTGGTTTGACTTTGAAACATGTTATGCATTCATGAACTGTCTTGCGTGCTAAATTCCTACCTGAGATTGGCCAATACTTTTCTCTTATAAAAGAAAGCAAAGCTTGTGGTCCTGCATGTAATAATCTGCGATGTTCACGAATGAAAATTAATTTTGTTAAATAATGCTTAGAGGAAATGATTAATGGATGTTGTTTATGAAAATTATAATTGGAGTTTTCCAAACACCCTCCAACTCTTAACGTGCCATCTGTGTGAATGAAAGAATTTAAACAAAATATCTTGCTTTTACTATTGATATATTGACCCTTTAAAATATTTTTTATTTCTTCTGAAAATGTTTCTTGTTGTGATAACTTTATTAGATGAATGCTTGGATCATGAATTTCTTTTGCTGTAATAGAGAATAGAGCCAAATTGACGCTCAATTTTGGGCTTCTTTAAATTATTGATAAAACGCAAACAATAAGCGAAAATATTTTCTAACTTGTTTAAATCAGAGTATTTTTTTTTTAATTAAACAATTGTGGTTGAGAATGACATAATGCGGTTGTTTCTTTCTTGACTTTCAATTCAGGTAAATCATGCAATATGTCAATATTAGGAGACAATTTTAATTCATTTGTTGCCAACCACTCCGGACCTTTCCACCATAAATTTGAAATTTGTAATAGTGTTGGACTAAGGCCGCGTGAAAGGAAATCGGCTGGATTTTATTGCGATGCTACATGATGCCAGTGCTCTTGATTTGATATAGATTGTATTTCATGCACACGATTACTAACAAAAGTTTTTAATGAATAGGGTTCTAATTTTAACCAACTTAAAACAATAGTAGAATCGCACCAATAAAAGATTCCATTAATCGGAATATCTAATGAATTTTTAATTTTTTCTACAAGTAATAGGTTTTAATGGAGCTACTTTTGACTTTGCAGTCAATAAATTAGTAAATATCTTACCAAATGAGTCGATAGAGCGTATGTAAACGCAAGCGCCGTAAGCCGCCATCTCACTTGCATCGGAAAATGCATGAATTTCAATTATGCTTGGTGATGGGCAACAAACTAATCGTGGAATGCGTATGCTTTTTAATCCTATGAAATCATGAATAATATTTTTCCACTCACAAAATAATTCAGAAGACAATGGTTCGTCCCATGATGATTTTTGAAGCCACAATTTTTGTAGTATGCTTTTTGTTTTGATAATACATGGACCTAATAGTCCTAATGGATCATATATTTTACCAATAGTTGATAAGAGAACACGTTTCGTGTACATTTCTGGATGAAATTTTCCGCTAACGACATAAATTAATTCGTCATTGATACAACACCATGATAATCCTAATGTTTTAGTAATTCCATTTTCACCTATTGTGATAATCTGGCATGGTATGTCCTCGCCAGAGTTTCTTATGTAATCAAGAATTTTCAGCTCATTCGAAATCCATTTTCGTAATTGAAATTTGCCAGATTCAAAAATAGCAATTATTTGCTTTTGAATTTCGATTGCTTCTTCAATGCCACTTGTGCCATATAATAAATCATCTACGTACATAATGTTTCGAATAGTTTTTGCGATCTTGTGGTACGATTGCTCGTATTCTTCAGCTAACTGAAATAAACATCGTATGGCCAGAAATGAACAGGAAGCCAGCCCATAAGTTACTGTGTTTAATTGAAAAGTATGCATTGATTCATTCGGGGTGTGTCTCCAGATGATTCGCTGTAACATTCTTTGCCGAGGATGAACTAAAATTTGTCTATACATCATAGACACATCTGCTCCTACTACGAATGGATACTGTCGAAAACGTAATAACACAGATAGAAGATCTTGATGTATCGTAGGCCCGACCATATGTAAATCATTTATTGAAATTCCTGAAGATGATTTTGCTGAGCCATCGAGCACGACACGTAATTTTGTCGTTAGGCTTTCTGCTTTCAGTACACCATGATGAGGTAGATAATAAGTATGTTTAGGCTCACTATTTTCTTCGATCTTCGACATATGACACAGTTGTTCATATTTTTGCATGAATTCTATGTACATTTCTTTCAAAGTTTCATTGTGTTGTAATTTTCGCTCCATAGCAATCAATCGACGTTCTGCTTCTTTCTTAGAATCTCCCAAAGATTCCAGTGATCCTTTCATTGGAATTGTTACAATAAAGCGACCATCGGAATTTCGTTTTGTTATTTACAAAACTGAGTTCACATGCCTTTTCTTCTGCAGAAAATTTATCCTGCTTGGGGCATTCTTCAATTTCCCAAAATTTCCTCATTTGCTCTGAAATATCTGAAAGATTTGTAGAAAAGTTACATACATATACAATCCCTTTTTTTTATTCCATGTTCAGGTATTCTTCCTGATATAATGTAGCCTAATTTTGTTTTATGCAAATAAGGGTGGGATTTTGATTCGGGACATAACAAATCCCAAAATAAATCCACTCCAATGAGCATATCTATACATTTTGGTTTGTAGAACTGAGGATCAGCCAATGTGATATTTTCCGGAATACACAGGTGCTTAGCATGCAAAAATTCACTGGGAAGATTGCTTGTAATTTCTGAAGTAATTAGAAACGAAAGCGCCACTTGGAAATCGGTGCATCTTGATTTGATGGTAGCATTCGTCTTCTCGGTAATCCTGGACTCTGACTGATTTATGCCTGAAACATTTAAACTAATTCTTTCTGTGGGCAATTTTAATTTTCGACATATTCTTGAAGATATAAAGTTTGATTGAGATCCTGAATCCAATAATGCAGTGCAATTGTGAGAATTTCCATATTTGTCGAAAATTTGAATCACTGCTGTTGGCAAAACATAAGATGTGTGTGACTTGTTTCCAGTGTGCGTTGTTATGGTAGATGCGATTTGACTATTAGCCTTTGAGGACGATGCTTCATCTTTATTATTATCCTGATATTTGTTTTCTGTGTTTCTTTCAAGATGTAACAATGTGTTATGTTTTTTCGAGCATTTTCGACAACCTTGAGATAAACAGTTACTCGATATATGACCATTTCTTAAGCAATTTAAACACCGCTTAAGACTTTTTACTTTCGAAATACGTGAATATATTGGTAAATTTAAGAATGTCTTACATATAAATAATGGATGTTCTTGACTGCAAATGGGACATGTTGTCTTCACTGAAGCGTTTGATGAGATTGATTTTCGAGGCTGTTGTGTTCTCCTATAATGAAAACGAGCTGGGTCATCTGATGTTTTATTTGATTTGTTCATCTTTTCCAAAAGTTGACATTGTCTTTCTAGAAAATCCATTATTTCGTCAATCTTAGGCATTTCTTGGGAAATTCGACAATACCTTTAATGTGATTATGATTCATGAGAAGCTTATTTTGATAACGCTTTTGTAATGATTTCCCTGCTGCTTCATAGTTTAGTTCTGAGATTTCGAGACCCTGAATAACTTGAACTGCATCTCCAACTAATGAGTTGCTTAGATAATAAAATTTTTGCACAGGGGAAATTGCATCATTTGAATGAATGACAGATTTGAATGTGTCATAAAAAGATAGCCATTTATCATAAGATCCGTCAAATTGAGATAATTTAAGAGTTGGAAGTTTTATGTTACTTGTATTATTCACTGTGTTACTATGAGGGTTACGTGATGTGTTAGGGCTTGATTGATCAAATGATAAATTGCGTAATGTATTTATGAAGTTACGAGCTTTGGCACAAACCTGAAAATAAACCGCTTCGAAAGAATATCTATGTTGTTCATGTTCATTTAATTCTTCCTCGTTTATAATTTCTACAATTTGATTCTGATACGCGTCATACTCGGACAATAGTTCTTCTGTGCGTTTGAAACGATTTTCTAATTCCAAAATTTCAGTTTCTGTAAGATTGTCACAATTTGCTTGTAAACTGTCAATATAATTATGAAATGATGTTAAACGCGATTTAATTGTAGCACGTTTCCGTGTTAGTATCCTAGTATCGCACATATTGATGTATACCGTTTAATAATAATGAATAAGGCTTATAAATAGCTTGATAAACAGTATGCTAGCACAAATAAAATAGCAGATTGTAATCGAATGTGTCAAATATGAATATCTACTTGATCTCACCCAAATCAAAATTAATCTTACGACCAAACTGCAAATCCTTGTAGGTTTCACACCAACTTTGGAGCCACAACCCTCGCTTGAATGTGCTGTGTTTGTTGACTGCTGCAGGAGTTTATTCTACTCAGCGCTTTCACCAAACTGATTGCTGTATCTTACGACCAAACTGCAAATCCTTGTAGGTTTCACACCAACTTTGGAGCCACAACCCTCGCTTGAATGTGCTGTGTTTGTTGACTGCTGCAGGAGTTTATTCTACTCAGCGCTTTCACCAAACTGATTGCTGTATCTTGATTGCTTCAATACGGTGTATCTTTACTGCTTCAATACGGTACTGCTAATTTTCTGTTTTCGTATATGAGAACGCAGAAGTTGCTTGCATCTATCGCTGCCAATATTCTGTTTTTGTCTATGAGGACTCAAAATTGTATTGCATCTGTGAGGACGCTGCCAATATTCTGTTTCCGTCTATGAGGACCCAAAATTGTATTGCATCTATGAGGACGCTGCCGATTCACTGGAATTTCTTCAATTATATCCGGCTCGAAAGACCATGTTTTTACTTGATATATTGATGATTAATGGACTGTATATTCTTGATAAAATAATGCTTGAAAGTTATTTATTGAAAATTTTGCCTTTATTTTTTGATAAGGTATTGACAAAACTTGTTATTGCATCAAATTGTATTTATATAAAACAAATTCGATTGTTTTTCATGGCTCTCCTAAGTATTGAATCATTAACATTAGTATTGAATCATTAACACATTTATTTATTTGACGGGACCGAAAAAAAGTTCGCATCCGCAAAATTCTCCTGTCACCAATTTGTTTCTTATCAATGTACTTATAACTTACATTCATTATTTTAACATAAGAAATTAAAAAATTATATCACATAGTGTGTTATTTGTTTACAAAGTGTGAAATATCACGATATAATTATTGTGGATTATTTAATGAAACAGATGTTCGAAGATTCCGTTTCAAATTATATTGCGGGCGACACTAACCCAGTGACAGTGACATTTGCGGAATTTATCGTTTTACGATGCGTCTATAAAAATCGCAGACGCTCTGACGAACGAGCAGAGGTTTTCAAACAAAAGGCGATGCGCTCTTGTGGTAGGTCGGTTTTTTATTTTCGAGCAAGAACATTGATATTTGCAGAATCAATTCCTTATATGATGAAGAACTTACAGTATTAATATGTGAAACTTATTCGATTACACCCTGTATTAGCAATCACACATGGTCGTTGAGCCAACAGTCAAAAGGTGTTAAATATTTTAAATTGAATCAATTAAATGTTTCGGTTCAAGCAAGCATATACAGAAGGCTTGCGTGAAGGCGACGTGCATCAAGCGAGAGTGCACAAAAAGATGCATGTCCATTCAACCAAATTATCTTTTTTTAATATCGTTGAATTGCTTATTTCAAGACCTTTCCATGAATGTATCTCATGCCATTTGAAATTCGGGATAGCTGGAGCCGAGGGGATAGGTCGAAGTGTATCGTTCTCTGCGATACTCCAGTTCCCTCATCAAACCACCTAAACGGTTTTGAGAGATTATTAATATTTTTTTGCATTTTTAAGATATAACTGATTGCAACTTTTAAAATTGTTGCAGAGAATATCTTAAGCCTGTTGTAGATTATACTTTTTTTGGCTAAAAACTTTGACAAATTTCGGTACTAGGTGGAAATACTAGATTTGGCTTGAAATCGGTTTTAAGTACCTACAGACGATTTAAAGAAAATCAAGTACAGTTAATTTTCTCTAATTTAATTCATTACCGTCAGTGTCGTCATTTTTACTGTAAAAATGACAGACTAAATGTCACGGTTAACTGAAAGTGACAAAATCCCAATTCTTTCTAAATTAGAGGAAGGTTGGCCAATAAGGACATTATATAATTTGTCTGAAAGAAAATGTTTGAAGAAAATAGAATTTGAATTTTTTAAATGCTACGAAGGAGACGTAATGTTTCGCACTCTTGATTTTTGCGATGTACTCGATGTACACATGCGAAGCCAGCGCCACCAATGACTATATTCTGCATTAGTGGTATGAAAATACGAGTTGTTTCAAATTATTAGTGTACATTTGAACTTGAATATTGTGCTGTATTTCAGTACCAAGAAGCTCAAGTAGTATGTTCTACAATCGTAAATTGTCATAGGAGTGATATTATTCCCATGCAATGAGTCTCAAGAAATGTTTTCATATCACTAAAGCCATATTTTCGCAATGCAGCGGTTTGAAGCAGTTTCGACTGTTTTAAGACATTTACATTTTCGCGTTGAAACGGTGACGTCAAATGACGAATGTTTTGAACCGCATTTATTCTGTTTTGAAACGTTCTGTGGTGATTTTTTAAAACGTATTGGTGGTGAGGGCTTGACATCTCCGATATTTTTTTTTATCAACATCTCAACATCCATTTTTTCAGGGCACGGAACACAATCTTATTAAGGGCCACTTTTACCACTTACGGTTATTTTACTGGTTACGTGTAACCACGGGTTTGTTCTAAAATTCGCTTTTACCACCTCTGGTTACACCGAGTCTTGACAAACCGCCGGTAATTACTCATGTTAACCGACACCGCTGGATGGGAATCCAGTTAAATGCTAAACCGAAGGTTAACATAAATATTCGAATGCTTTGATTGGCTTGTAAAATCACATAGTCGTGCTTAACCTCATTTACTTCGTTAAACTGATTTTGCTGTGAATAATTGTGAACTGAGAACAAATATTTTGGCGAAATGGAAGAAGAAATAGAAGTGCAAGAACAAATGGAACTCGAAGAAATAAACTTTCTCTTTTCCATACATTCCGAACGTATTTTAAGAGCAAGGGTGGATCATATGAATCGTCATTCTGATTTTGAGTTAATATAATATATACAGTGTGGTGATAAAGTAACGCACCAAGCGAAAAAACACCCTTAGCGTTGACTTTTTCGAAAAACGCTCGGACAGGTCGATTTTATTTTTAAAAAAGACATCTTTTACAATCAATTTTAATTTTATGTCAGTTACCACTTTTACGCTGTGACGTCATTGACACTTTTTTTAAATGACAACCTATTTTTTTGAAAATGTCATTTGAAAGCACCCATTTTTCTGAGTATAAAAATGTTAATGAATCACTAATGCATAAAAAAAATTTGAAGAAAAAATTATTGGAAAATGGAAATGTGATTTTTATTCTTTATAAAATTTCGACCTAAAATAATACTTTCTTATAAAAACATAACAAAACAACTTAATAAAATTACAATAAATATTGGAAATGTTCTTCCACCAACTACTTGACAGTGACCAGCTCGTGTGTAAACGCTGTTAGTGACTCTTGCGATATAAATAACGGATACTTCATCATTTCTGAAGTTTGCCGTTCTTTTTCGCTTTTCTACTTGCATTTTTATCTTTGTTAAGTGATTGAATTATACCGGACCCGTGCCGAAGTGCCGAACACCTAAGTGACCTAACCACAACCTAATATATTAGCGCGAGAATGAAAAGAACTATTGCCAATTAGAGAAAAATCCCTAGATTTTATATTTTAACCAGCGGTTTTTTAACTACCCGTAAATTGGCTGTGGTAAAAGTCCAAAGTGCTTTAACTGCAGGTTAAGGCCTAACCGTTGGTTGCCAAACGGGGACTGTTAACCGTAGGTGGTAAAAGTGGCCCTAAGAATGCAACGTTTGGTGTTTAATTTGAAGAAAATGAACTGTTTTATGTCATGTTTTATAGAGTACAAATAACAGCTGACATTGATAGATTGATGGTGGATTTCACAAACGTTACTTAAATTTAATCAAGCGTTAAAAGTAAACGTTGCCATGGTTACATGTGTTGAAGGTATAGGAATGATTATTCTTAATCGATGATTAAAGTTAAGTGACGTTTGTGAAATCCAGCGTTAATGTTCAAAACATTGCGTTTTCGCGACCCTTTCAAATGGTGACGTCAGAAGCGGATACGGTTCAAACCATTCTATGAATTGCTTTCAACGCGAAAATTAATTGACAAATCACCACGCGAGGCGGGCTGAACGCAGAGATGTGCATGGCGCCTATAACGCTCGAGTATTTCAGAAAACTGTTGCTTCGGTACCAAAATTAATTTGACAAACAAATTTATTTACTATTATCACACTGCTATGGAAATTATAAACTGAATTAGAAGTAGAAGCTATTAATTATGTACGTGTGTCAAAGTTGACGTGCATTAGAAATGCCAACATTTTGAAGTTCTTGTTTTGTATCAGGTATTGAATTTTTATACCTCTCCCTTAAGATCCCTTGGTCCAAGGCTCACAGAACTGTCAAGTTGTTGCACTTAAGCTGCGCACGACTATACACATACGTTATCTATCTTTCAAATCAATTATCGCGTCCCACTTATAGCTTTAAAGGCCGATTAACACTACCCTATTCCTTTTACAATCGCGTTCTTTTCTTTTGACATAGGGAAATAATACAGCATTGGCTGATAGCTCAAGCGCTTCAAGCGAGTGCAAGATTTGGTTAAATTTCTGATAAATTTGAATTATAGACTTACTAAATTGTATCAAAAACTAACTAAAAAAATAGAACAAGTTCTATCTCCAAACTATATCTACTACCCAAAAATTTCTTGTCCCAAATATTTATTGTAGAAATTAAAACGGCTCGCTTTGGTGTTTCGCCCACCTAAGGAATCTTTCCAAAAGATTTTACTTCTGCAGCATTTTCTGATTTTCCAGTTTGTTTTTGCAGTCTTTAGAACAGTGAATTCCACACTGAATCTTCCACTTTCCAACTCATCCGTTATAGAGATTGGAAACAGGTTTCTTAAACAAAAAAGGATTTCCATAAAACCGGGACATATTGCTAAAATGTAATTGACGTGAAAATACATGCCGGAGAATTGACAAAGTAAGACTTTTGCAAATTAAGGGGATATAAAACCATGGATAGATTATTACACGACCTAGTGAGATTTGCTATTTAATAATTTGTGTAAAACCAGATGTAAATTATTTTGAATACAATTTACTAGCCTTAAATGATAGATTACTAAACAGTCCGCGTATACCTGACTTTTGTAACTACAAGTTAGCAGTTACTTACCTAAGCTATAATTTATTATAAACGCCAATAATACAACAAAGTTTGAAATTAAAAATGTGTCTCAAAATACTGTGCTTAATCGAACAAATTATCGATTATTACTGATCCTGCAGAATTTTATATAGAAACTATCAGCTGTACGCAAAAATTAAGTATTAACACCGTAATTAATATTATTAGTTTTCGGAATTTAATTAAAAATTATGTAAATTCCGCATTCGGCTGACGAAAATATCAATTTGGCGTGAGTTATTGCACTGTGCGCTATGTTTAATATAATGATGAAATTACGGCTAAATGTTTTGCATACGTAATAATACGTAATTACCGCGATCCTCTCTTGGATCACTCGAAATGCGTGATCATCCCAATTTTGGCGCAAATTTCGCATGTGTCGGTAAGCAGCGTTAATTAGTGAGCAAACGACGGGCACCTTTCACATCTCTAAAACGATTCATTCAGTAAATGTACGTATGTACAAGTGTTTCGTTTCAAGGCGTTTCGTAAATTAATTAACTTAGCGCAAGTTTGAGGACAAATGTTTACGAAATTTTTCATATTCCAAAATTTTAATTTTAATTATATTTTCAATTTTACTAATTTAAAGATAACCAAAATGCTAGTTTCTTCTAATTACTGACTGTATACATAGTTTCTGTTTCGCTTATAATAAAATAAATACTTGAAACAAGTTTCGTGTATGAAAAAATTTTGATGCATGCCAAAAAAATTTATAATCACTTTTGATTCGGAAGCTCGTATTTTGTTCATTTATATTGAAAGTTTTTATTTATGAAATCGTTAGAAAACGTTATCGATCACGCAGGCCTCACCTCCAAATCTATAATTAACAATTGTGTAGAGCAATTCGTCGATTTCCGTATCGACCAGCCGTTGGTCAATTAACAATTAAAAATATCATTATTTCACAACAATGAGATTCAAATAACAAAGTAGTTAAATAAATTAGCATCACTACAGGTCGAGCCGTAATGGAATCATTAAAGATTAACATCAAATTCGTTAGGCATCTGAATATTACAAGCAGGGTCGATGGGCGCTTGATTGATAATTAAAAGTATTATCTATTTAATTAAAATTATTTCGAGGAGGTCGTCCACTGGGTTAGTATTTAATAATTCGTATTATTAATCACATTGTTCTGAATGCTGCGTATTGATTAGTTGGTTGGGGGGATATTTTTGGCAGGCAACGGCCTGAGACTATATATAAGATATAATTAATTATACTGGAAGCGAAAATAATTTCGTCTGCGATCGTATGTGTAAAATTCAAACATTCCTACGGTATCGTTGTAAATCTTAAATATGATTAATAATTATCGCCCAGGTTATTTTTTGTTCTTATTAGCGCATGGTGGCAAGCGTAGTCTGTGCGTACTTCTTTACATAATGAGAGTAACTAACTGAACATGGCAAAATTATATATGCGATAAGTCAATAAACGAGACGTCATATACTTCAGCTCTTATTTGAATGAACCTTTTGTGGAGTGTGAAGTGCCAATTCAACTTGTATTGTCATGAAACGTGTATGCGTATCTGCATGTATGTTTCATGAATGAAAACTTCTTCACCGGTGAAAGGTATAATTAATTATTGTTCAATGATTTTCATATTTTTGCGTAGCGGTAACGTGCCGTAAAATTCGATTTGTTGACGGAAAACCATAGCGAATCACGCTGAACAACAAATAAACAGCAAAAATTCGTTGAAGTAATTTTAAACATATTTAATAATTAGAAATGTAAATAAACAAGAGTTTATAAAAGCGCTGGAATTAACTTTAATTGATGATTCTGCAAGTTTTAAGATATGATATTTTCATAAATAAAACAAATATGCTATTTCTATGTTCTCTAATTACAAATTTTCAATTCTGAAAACTATGGACAGTTCATGTATGTATATTTTTTTGTTCGTCGTTACTTAAATGTTTTATTTATTTTCATTGTTCATGGTTCATATTCATTACTCGCTTTGACATTTCATAATTTTTGCTTAATTCTGTCGGTGAAATTAATATAAAGAATTTTACTGTTTTCTCATTTTTCCTGTTATTATTTTCATTTATTTCTTTAAAATTTTTATTCACTGTATTTGTGTATTTCATAGATTTTCTATAATTACAATATAGTTTTAGATAATTTAATAATTTCTGAACATGTTTCACATACTTATCCAAGACACTATACATATTATTCTTACGTTATGAAACTTTCTGAAATGTACTGCTTACAGTAAGTTCGTAACTTTAACAATAATATTAATCCTAATTTTATAAGGGTTAATTAACAGTAAATATAAATAGTAATAAAATAAATAATTAATAGTAATTTTCTGTTAAGGCCGTTTTAGCCCAGCCTATTTTTTTGTGAAAGATTTGGCTCAATTTCTACAATAATATTTGAAACAAGAGCTTTTTATCTGTTTGTAAATATAGAACATGTTCTGTTGTTCAAGACAACGTTTTATTTAATCTAATTTTTGATACAATGTACTACGTAACTAACATAAGCACAATTTAAATTGAACTAAATCAAAATAGAGAAAACTAGTTTCTCATTTCCTGTTCATTTATAAAGTAAAAAGATTTGATGATTTTAGACGTAATTATAAATTGTTTTTATTATATATTTGACTAGAATAAAAAATAAATTATTTTTATTAGAATTTCATTGATTGAATTCAATCATATTCCTGAACACGTGCAATTATTTTTATATGTTTTGTATTTATATAGAAAATTGCCGTAAATAATAAACAATTAAGACATCTACTTCATAAACACAGAGCACTGACGTGCTTATAGTAAATGAATCGTGCAAGAGTGTATTTATAACGGACAAGTAAAGCCTGATATTTTCCTTAAATGTCAAATTCATAAATGTTAAAGAGATCCGAAACAATAAAAATGTAAATTGCACAATTTTCAACACAAGTTTTGTTTGGATATAAAAGATAATTTGCAATTGTTTTTCCATGCTTTTATTTATAAGTACTGTAAGAATATAAAAACTCAATGCATTGTATGAATCTATAATTAAATCAAATTTAAATAATCAACTTCTGAGTTGAAACAAAGATATAATAAATACATTATTTAGTAATTGCAGCCTTCTATTATTTTATTCTATAAATAAATCATTAAAAAAGGGACCTCCTGACTGTTTTCCTTAACATAATTAAAAAGTTTATTTAATTTCGAATATCGAATTTAAGTCTAACGTTCAATGTTATAATTGTGTGTGTTTATTTTAATAATAGTATATTATTATACAAGTTTCACAAGAAGGCTTATTGTAACACGAGTGGGGTTGGGGCACGACTAGCGAAGCGTAGCGAGCTAGGAGTGGCCCAACGGAACGAGTGTTACAATGCCTCTTGTGAAACGTGTATAATATACTATTTTTTCTACTTTGCGTCACTTATTGAACAAAAATATGAAAAATATTGGATCTTCTTAGTATATGGGGAATTTTAGTTGTAATGCGTGGCAACACTGAAAGCCTTTCGTTTAATCAAAAGTCACATTAACAAGTTATTAATTTTTCTTATCCAGCTTCATTGTGAGTATATTGTTAAGTAACAAATAAATACTGAGTTATTTTGTAAAATCTATTAAATATTTTCAATTAAAAATGACTAAAATTTCCCCAAAAACAGTATCACAATGAGCTTCATTGTGAAACTGTTTTTGGTGTCACAATGAATCCATTGTGAACGCAAAGTAGAAAAAGAATTTTTCGATATACGTTGTACAGGTAGAATTAAAAGTAATGTCTCCCGAATAAAACATTAAATTGCGACGTAATCACTTTTGACCGCTATAACGAGTGGGCGGACAATTCCTGTCAATGTTGGCTTTTACTTTGGCCATCTGCTTAATACAGAAAGAATCTCTTAAGTAACACATTTGGCCGTAGCATCTTCCCACGGATAAATAAGATTTTGATTAGTTTAAGGCCCGATTTCGTCGTCAAGAGTTAAAATAAATCGATCTAAGATGTCCAGGAAAAAGTAGCAGACTTTGAATTTCGATCATGAATCATGAGACTCACAGCAACTATAAACTTGCAATTTTTTTTTTTTTTTTTCATAAATGACCGATATAAGTGTCAGCTTTCATTTTGTATCCACATTGTTGATTTCTAATTTTGAACAATACAAATATCGAGCTGCTTGCTGGAAGTGGGAAGGTAAATTGTGAACACATACGATATTTGGTGCTTAATCGTAAAACTGTTATCAAAATCTTCCTATCTTATGTAATTACAGAACTACAGAAATCCCTAAAATTAAATTGAATTTCGCATTACGGCATCATTACTCATGCTGTACACGATTTTATTTATTATTATTATTATTATTATTATTATTATTATTATTATTATAACGGTGCATTACACCATTATGTCTTTCATCTCGAATCGTTCATTTTGACTACCCTCTAAGCCGACTGTACAATGCTGATAAATTAGATTATTTAGAGATTTCTGTAGGTCTGTAGGTATAAGATATTGATAACGGTTTTATGATTAATTTTAAGCACCAAATACCAGTGTGCTGCGGGTGCGTAATTTTCTCATCACCCTGTATAGAGTACAAAAAGTTCCAGATAGAGATTCCGAACAAGAAAAAATGTCAAATTCTACTACCTTTTTCTAGACCACATCTTATTTCAGAATAGTTTAGCATGGAATCCGCTTATTTCTATTTTATTAGCGAACTCATTTATATTAATAAAATTTTTTTAATTAATAAAAATAGTTTCTTATGTATTACAAACAAATTATAGAAAATGTTCTGTTTAATAACTGAGCAAAATAAACTGAAAACCCAACATTTGCATACCGTTATCAACAAATGGATCACCACCCCTTGGGGGTCAACAGTGATTCATACAGAACGTTAAATCAAGACAACTTTTCAATTTATGATTAGACTGAAATCAATTAGAGAAGAACCGATGACTCATCAATATCTGCGTGGCGGGACTTATAGCGCCGCATATTTTTAGTCCAATGGGGGTATAATTTTACTAGAACATGTTACTGACCGTATTATCATTTATATTAGAGTAAAGGCTGAAAAGCAACTTTCCAAATACGGAATAAATATACCTACTTTAATAATTTATTTCTGATAAGAAATATTTTATGTTAACCAAGGAATCAACATAATGAATTACCGAGTGCTTTTTTTTAATTTTGGACGGCAAACTGAAAAATAAGTAATTGCATTCCTTGAGGTTATTTTAAAGTAAAGCTAAGACATGCCGTCCAAATTTCATGGGAAGATTTGATAAAAAATCAGTATAATTCCTGTAGAACAATAAATACCGAAACACCCCTTATTGTTTATGGCAATGAACTTGTCTAAACATATTTCGGTTTACACGCCGATCACGTGTCAGTTCTTCTCTACTTGATTTACCTCTACCTCTAATCCTAATGTCTTTTGATTATACTATAGGCATTGAAAATGGGTTGAATGAACACACAACCAAATCACTACTTGCCTTACATTTTTTTAATGTTTTAATGGAAAATAATTTTAAAAGCTGTATTTTTGTAGAAGTCTATCATTGGCCTTTAAAATAAAATAAAACAGCTTTACATACTTATTTTATTAATTATATATGTATGTTAAAATCAACTATTTGATTTATTGACTTTCAATGTTTTGCAGTTTTGACGATAATTATGTTTTATAGAAAATAAAAAGAATATCTCTTTAATTTGAGCATTATAACGTTACTTGCTACAAATATTATTAACGAACTTATAAATTATCATCGTGAAAAATTAAAAACGTACTGGTACATGTGTTTACAGCCATAAAATCATGTTCGTTTGCATAAATTAATTAAAAAAGTCTCCTCGAGATTACCACCGTCATTAAGCGCACACATAACATGATTTTAACATAAAATACTCTGTGTTTATTATATAAACATTATTAATAAGATAATTAAAAGCCGCCTCCTTCAAAGACCTCAGTGTTCTTCAAGGTCCGGTACTTGTAAACATGTGCACGGAATAAATCACAACGTGCCACATGCAAAAGACCCCACACATAGTTCGCACGGACGCACTCGTCGAACCCACCATAAAATTCCGCGTTTTACGCCACCGAGTAATTTGCGATGTGTTATTGGTGGTGCGGTGTATTAAATGGTACGATTCAATTTGGGATAATCAATGAGCGAAGTCACCGTAATGCCCAACGACATAAAATTTTCATAATTTAGAGCCGAGTAATTAAAAGTGAAATTATTAGAAAAGAATATTTTACGGCCGAAATATAAATATCGAAATTTAACGACGACAATAAATTTTATTAAAAATATATATGAAATATAACTGCGGTAATAAAAGTGGACACAGCTTTTATGCGGGTACCATGTCGTATATAAATATATAAAAAATAATTTACAGCAAACGAAACCTGGAATTTAATATAATACGGGCGATGGAATGTAAAAAAGTCTAATATTTTGAGTAGCAAACAATAAATTTAAAAAAAAATTAATATTTTTGGCTGAAGAAAAAACTGATTATTCTCCTCCGCCACTATCACTTTGAAAACATTAAGTACAAGTCATAGCCCCAAGAACTGACCATTCAATTTTTTTTTTACGAATACGTAATTCAAATCCTGTTTATAGTTATGGTGACACTTAAGACATTAGCTTTTAAATTTTCTCTTCTGGATAAAATACTCTTATTCTACTGACTATTTTGATTTTGTAAATTTTTAATTTCATAACTTAATTAGGGTCCTTAAAATTTAATTATTATTTTCTTCGCCTATACAGGGTGATTCTGAAATACTCCGGCGAAATAAAACCTGTAAGAACATCGAAGTCATAGATTACAGAACTGTTTCTAAACCATAATAATTCACTCCTATTGTTGAACCGGAAACAAATCGTAAAAGAGAAACTAATACATACCACAAAATAAAGTTTTATTTTGTCACGTCGAAATGGAATGAATGTAATTCAGTATTAAAATCAACCATGTAACGATTTAGGAAGAAACCGATATGACTGTTGTGTGTGGAAAATCGTTGAAAATGACAGAGTATCTGTATCTGTAGCAACCGTAAGATATGTAAACCTGTAACTCAATTATTAAAATATGTAATTTTGAAGTTCTATGGAAGATATGATTACTCCTAGGTCTCTAAGATTACTCATAAGTCTCTGTGGTATTATCTTAGAAACTTACAAGAAATCGTATCATACTGAGAACTTCAAAATTCCACTTTTAAATAATTGACTTACAGGCTTACAGATCTTACGGTCGCCACAGATATGAGCAGAATCGACCTATAACTGAAATTTGTGTGTTCAAACAGTTCCAGTGTCCAATATACAATTGCGACCGAAAAACGGAAACACCTGTTTTTGAGCTTTGTAAACTGGTTTTTCGAGTTAACTAAATTAGATTTCATTGCAAAGTAACTGTCACTTTGACAAGAATTTATTTCCAAATTGTAAAATAAACATGTCTGTCAGTCCTCGCAATGAAATGTCACTTGTAACATTAAAGCCATATTCACAATACTTAAAATTTATAAAAACTGGTCACTAGATGTATCTTGATGTTTCCATTTTTTCGGTCGCAACTGTACTTAAGCAATAACGAAATAATACATTTAAAAAACAATTTGATAATTTACGAATTACGGGAACGCTTATTATTTCATAGGACTAATGAAATTTAGTTCTACTATTATATTAGAAATCTAAAATGAAACTAGAAAAATTTGATACAAAAATATGTTATTAATAACAAAATAGTGACTATTTTTTTAATAAAATATTGCGTTGTTGAAAAATAAACCCTTTGTTGAAAAATAAACCATTGTTGAAAAATGAACCATTAAATACATAAGAAGAAAACTTTCAAACGTTAAACAAAATTTGAAAAATTAAAGAAATGAAATTAAAGTATAAAGAAAAAGCTAAATTATTATATTAAAAAGGAACGAAATGAGTCCTTGAAAATTTACGACAATTAACGAAGTGAAACTTTTCAATCAAGGTAATAATTGAAGTAGAACAAGTTAATTTGGAATAGTTTAAAAATAGAAACGTACACTTCTGTGCAATAAAATTAAGCATAGTAACTTGTAACGTAAGATTCCATTAAATACTGTTTTTAAGACACTTTTAAGGTTTTCATTTGACTCTGTCTTGTATTTTATTCTGACAGATTTATATGTACTGCTCTTTACATCCGCTTTAAACTATAAGTGCGATTAATTTTAATGCACAGAAGCAGTGGCGTAGATAGAAACTTGTTTCTGGGGAGGCCCGAATAAAAAAAAATCTGACGAGTACGGACTACTTAACATTTTATTTATGAAATGTAAAACCGCGAACAAAAAACAACGTCATACGAAAAACTTCTTTAGTATGAATTACGCGGAATATAATATTTTAGAACGATTTCGGGTGGAGCTCGGGCTCCCCCCCCCCCCTTATCTACGCCACTGCTGACAGAAGTGTACATTTTAATAAAATGAAGTGCAAAAATCGTAATATTGGCGAATTAAACTGTTAAGTTTAAGATTAAAAAAAATTAAATGGAATTATGTTATTTTCAAATCTTAGAAAAAGAAAATTAACAATCGGCGATGAAAAATAATCAAGAAAATATCAAAAAATTAAGGTTCAATCTCAACCGTTTAGAATTCAAATTTAATTCAGATTAATTAGCTTATTACATCCGACCCATCTGGTCCTTCAAACAATTATGTAATTTGAATTGATTGTGAAATAAAAATGAGCCATGACTAGCGACCGTACATTACATTCGCAATTTTCAGAATATCTTTATATCGCTTGACTTGTTCTGTTTAATACATAGTTCATGTCCATTATATTACTTTATTAAAATCGCAACCATATGTATAGAATAGTACAACGCAGCAACGTTTCAGAATAAATATGCATATTCTATTACCGTATAATTACATGGCATTATAACAATACGTAATGCGGTAGCATTATCCCACTTCCGGTTCAGCTGTACCTATTTTTATTCAAATAGTATTATTACAACTATTAGACGCCAGTCATTTTCAAGTGTATGTGCATACAATAATAGCGTTTATATTTATTCGTTAGCGTTGGCAGACGCACAAACGATTCTCCCGAACGTCTCGTCCTCCACATCACCATTAATTAGACTTCATGTGTTTTTGATTACATGACGAAGACACCTACATACCAACCTATATCTTAATATCTTTATTGTTGTTTGTTGTACGTATAGCAAAATACTGAATAGAGGCGTACCAATCTATATCAATATGTTTATTGTTGATGTACGTACAGGCAGAATGCTAAGTTGGATGATACGAATCTACGAGTTGGTTACTTGGGTCTTATTTAAAATTGAATTACAAAATATTTCGGGGCATATCTTCTTCTTAAAAGAGCAAAACTATCTAAAAAAAATTTAACTGAAGCATTGAGGATACAATATGTCACGGCGCAATGTACTACTGATATGGCGCACCTGAAGTCGTCTTTGGTCACGTGATACGTCTCCCTAGTATTCTCAATGGTACATGTACCCATAATTTTCAATAAATTAAAGAATCCGTTTTTAGCTTCAGGACTCCTCTTCTTTCTTTTATTCTTGATCTTTAAAATTAAATTTCTATTAAATTAAGTTTTGTCAATTACCATCTAGTTATTCAAACACGATTATGTATTAAATAATTCACCTCTTTTTATTTATTATTTCAGAAGAATCAGAAATCAAATTAAACTAAAAAGAAATTATATGAAGCAAAGAAAATTGTCTTTAACTATATTGCTAATGTTTAATAATTATTCAAATACTGTTACTCTGTATGTTTTACCCTTTATTTAGTAAACTTTATTATTTCAGAGAAATCAACAAATCAAGCTAAACAGAGTATTGTTAAAAATAATTCAATTAGAATCCGCGATTTCTTTACCCCTCGAAAATCCAAGTGGACTTGTGAAGAACTGCACCGTGCCATAGAATTCGTGCGGTCGGGGGTGCCGATAAAACCGGCTGCTGAGCAATGCAACATCCCCGTCATGACACTGTGGCGTCGTACCCGCGCCTTGGGGTTAGTTAGCAGCAGGGCAATGACGCGTTTTATTAAATCACCGAAACAGTGCAGCAAAAGTATCAAATGCAAACCGGCCGAACGCCCTAATGAGCACTGCGATAGGTTCGGGGGTGCAGTTTCGCAAATTGGCGTCGATGCTTCTTCGGCCATTGTTAAAGTTGAAAAATTGGAGAATTAGTATTGGATAAGTTTTCTCGTTAGTTTTATGTGTGTTTGTTAGTTCTTTACTGGTTTTTATTGCTCTTTTGTTGTGCAGTTTGCCGCTATTTATTAAGTGTATCGCTTCTTACTGGGTTATTTTGTACCTAACGTAATAAATTCGGCTGACCCATTAGAAATTAACTTTTGCACTCCCTAATTTTGCAGTACAATATACATAATAGAATTGCACCAGTTTTATATTGATTTAAAGCAAAAGAACATTTAACTATTATGAGTATGTGTTAGCTCAAGTGTGTCAGTAGTTATTTCTCAACAAAATTTTTACAAAATATATACCTACCGGAATTCTTGAAATTATAACAACTCTGATTATGCATTGACTTTAATTACATTTTTATTTCCAAGTAATTAGATATCAGTATGTACAAATAAGGACTTTTTATTCAAGACCAGTTGCAGTGTAAAATGCAAATTTTCATTTTCCAGAACACCATGAAACTCACAAAAGTGTAATTAAAGTGTATTAATTTAGAGAAAACAACTTGGCATTACTTTTTTCATAATTTTCCCAGAACTAATTTAATTGAAAGTGTCTGGGTCAAACAGAACACACGATCACGTAAACGGTATGAATGAAATATAAATTGTCTGGTGATTAAGCAAACTCTACATACCTGCTGTAATTTTCTCAGAATTATTTTATGCGAACACGTCTGGTCATGAACAAACGCTCCTTAAATGTTAATTAATTGATGTCGTTTATATTTCTCCTACAATTCACATACAAATGTTCTAATCCAAAATTAGCCAAAAAATCTAAAACATTTTCACCATAATAAAAAATTCGAAAATTTTCAAAGAAAAGGATTGATTTTAAATTCATTTCCTACATTTTAATACCAAAATTAGATCGACTTTCTTAGTGCGACCATACACAATACAAGTACATATTTTAATACTATAAGAATTTTGGGCGTTCGCTTGCACAATGTGAGGACGTATATAAATCTAAAATTACATGTTGTCAATTTTAAGTTGCTTTTAATTTCAAAAACAACTATACGAGTAGAGCATTCCACTCTTAATTGGCAATTGGATTCTGTATCAGTTCAGTCACTTACCTTTCCCGATTTTCCTGTAACGCTACCCTATTTAATATATCCACGTTCCCAAATGTACGTTTTGCTTTCGAACATTTGATATTTTCTTTATTATAAATTGAAAAAATTAATTTTAACTTTCACAATGTATTAAATAAAATTTTTTGGCATTTATCTAATAACATACTACATCAGTTACGGTTTATAATACGTATAATATAATATAATTTGGAATATGTATGTACAATCTAACAACGTTGTGCCCCATAAATCCTGCACTGCCAATTAAAAGTGGAATGCTCTATAGATCTTTTTTTCTACCAATCACTTTCTTCAGCGTGATTAAGAACTTACAAAATAATTCTATTAGTTTCAATCTCATTTCAATCGACAAGCATTTATTTTAAATTAGTATATTTCATAGTTTGATCCTATTTTACAAAAGAAGAGTTTTAAAGTGCTCTAAAACATTCATTCATGATGAACTGACTTGAAAGTTTAATGTCCCGCATATTCATCAGACTGCGTCACAAAATTGCTCTCAAAGTCTAATCAGTTGTATTACTTGATTACATATAATATGGTCAGCTTTTGTTACAAAGAAACTTTTCAATCATGTGAATTATACATTGTGATTAACAATGACTGAAGGTTTGTGTCTGAGATATTTCAAATATATTATCAATTTTATACTCCGCGATGGGTGTTTATTACTAGAATATCAATAATAACTTCCATATAGTGTATGTTAATTTACTTGTTTCTTGAAGTTGTTTAAGGCTCTTGACTTGCAGTCACAAAGTTTCTGGGGGGCCAAAAGGTGAGGGGAAGGAACAGGTCAGTAGGCGTGTCGCTGATGAACCCCCACCAAAAATTTTTACAGAGATTTTTATGCCTGTATGCACAGACAAATCTCAAGGTAGACTTAAGGAAAGTGATACAAAGGAAAGCTAACTTCATATCAAATTGTGTGTCGTCAATTTTGTTTGAAATTTTTCAATTTATGTCAAATTTTGACATAAATCAAAATTTGACATGAATTGAAAAATCTCAAACAAACTAAAAATTGAATTTCAATGGGAGTGGGCAATCCACCTTGATTTATTTTAATTTATCTATCTCTAACGAGAGGTAGGAAAATATCTCTAATTTGTTCCTTATAAAACCGAAATCTTCGTTTAAGTTCACTCTCTGAATAAAACTCAAAAGGATCTTGGCCTTCACGAATATATCGTCGAGGTCGAGGTATTCTAACATTTTCTACATTTTCAAAATAATCACTAAGTTCAAAAAAGTCTTCCAAATAAATAATCCAACTAATTTATGTCAAATTTTGATATAGTGTACCTACCTATCGAAATATTAAACCCTTCCGTAAGGAGAAGTATATATACAATTAATTTTTATATAAAAAAAGTCATCTTTATTCGAAAAAAAAAAGATTAAATCTTGCTGTGTTTCACTCGAAATCCGTATTTTTCAGTTTTGAATAATAATTTTGAAATTTTTAGTACGCTTCCGTATAGGGTACTCTATGTACTATAAGTGGTATGAATTTCGAATTATGTAATGTTTCTTAATATACGTAAAATGTATTCTTCCGAAACGTATTTTAGACGCATGTTGAAGAGCAAGTATAGAGCCTTTATTACTTTTTACATCAATTTATACCTGAATATTCCATACGCAAATCTTCAGTTATTGTTGATCGCAGTGTATTTCATACAATTAAAATAACTGTTTTCTTTATTTTGCAAATAATACATAGTTTAATAACCTGTTCACAATTTTTTAATTTAATTTTGCTCGCTGTTTTAATTTTTGCATGATATTTGTAGTAGTTACTTATTAGTTGTATAATTTATACGATATTCACTTGATCGGCCAGCCTTAACATTGCACCTTTTTATTTTTGTTCAATTAGATTATCCGAACTTGCTAAAGCTTAAAACGCCGACGTGGACTCAAGCCCAGCTCAAGGAAGCCATCGAGGCAGTGGTCAAGCAAAAGATGCGTTTCACGCAAGCATCGTCACGCTATGGTATTCCCAAGGGAACTCTCTACGATAATATCTTAGGCAAATCTAGGCGCATGGCAGTATTAGAGGAGGCAGGTTTAACTCAGGAAGAAGAAGCAGCAGTGTTGGAATTTTGCTGTGATGTGTCTGTATCACCGTACAATAGACGGACAAAGAGATCGCTAAAATCAGTTTTAAATTACGTGGAAATGCTGAGGCGTGCGCGAGATCCGGAATTCATGTTCACCGGACTCTCCGGTTTCCGCTGGTGGTGGGCCTTCTGCAAGAAACACAGCATTGTTTCTCTGTACTACGAAAACAATGGTTCTTTGAACAACACACTATAACATATATTATAAGGACAATAACGCTTAATACCGATTATTTTCGTAATTTCCTAAGCGCGATATTGAATATTTAATTTTTTTTGCGCAATTCCCATTAGTGCGAATAGGGGTGTTCGCACGTATTTTATAAACTTTCGCCGATCGTCGTTTTTATTCGACGATATCGCGCGTTCAAAAACGAACTTTTTCTGTCGCGAGATAGGATAGGTTTTTTACAATAACGCGTTGCGTTGCAAAAAATTCACAATGCCCGGCGTTGTTTTCTAGTTCGACTGGAAAAAATATTTTAATTATGCAACGATCAATGGACGCATCGACTCTTTGTGTTTTTTCAAATTTATAACTTTTCAGCCGACAACTTTCCGAAAAAATATAATTGATTCTGTAACGAATGCTTTTCCTAAAGAGTGGCAGCTTAACTAGAAAAACAAAAATGAGGCCAAAAACTCAGTAACTTTTGTAAGAAAAAGTTAAAAATAAGTAATAAATTTAAAAAGAATGAAAGTGGTAAATTCTAATAATAAAAGAATACACTAATATGTTTATGAGTTCTGAAAACATTCTTTTCGTTGAGACAGGATAATGGGATAGCAAAATTTACTTAAAAACATGTTTTTGTACAAAATGAACCCAATTATTAGTTGATATTTTTTCAAATAGAAAAAAAAATTATGCAAAGTTGTAATTTTATTTTTAAAACAGATTTTGCTAAAAAAGTGCGCTTGATTATTTAAAGTTTATAATTTTTTTTTGTATGTTTTAATCATAATTGCTAGGCTTCTAGTTACAAACATTAAATCATTAAAAATACTCTTGGGTCTTGGCAATTCAACAATAGCTTGAATTTATTTTCAGTTAACGCATATTTAAAAAAATTATTTTTCATTTTAAGATATTCCTAGATGTCTCCAAAAACTTGCGTATCTCTAAAGATATGAAGATATTCAAGGACTATTTTGAACAAACTATACACCTGTGACAGTTAATTTTTAAATGTTAATTTAATTACTTAAATTAATAACAAAAAGAATACTGAAAAAACACTGTTCAATATTTTTGTTTGAAACTATACCCAAATACTCAAATACAGAAGAAGTTCCTTTATAGTCATTTTTTTAATATTCATTGCTGAAATAAAATCCATTGTAAATAAATTCAAAAGAAATTTAGAAAGATCCAAGATTTTATTTTTATTTTACTTCAAATTCTTGAGCATATGTAATTATTTTGAGAAGTGTAAATATAGATGTTTAATGCCAATGTAAATTCGATTTATATTCAGGTAAAAACCATCTCTGTATTTTAATTTTGGCATTTCCAAAAATCATTTTGAATTCTGTTTTGCTTCACATGATCGAGACTTTTTTTTCTATGTTAAATAGGATTATTTTTTATACATTTTTTCCAAATCGCCCACCGTAAATTTTGGTTCTATTTTACAGATATCGCAGATGTAAAAAGAGCTTCCTTCTCCGTAACTAACTGTGATAATTTTTTAATATGTTGTTTCATAAAAAATGTGTAGATTTCATTTTGTTTTGACTGGAAAAATATTTAATTACATATTTAATTAATTATTCAACAATCAATGAACCTTTTTTCTTTTTGTGCGCGTCATAACTTTACAAATCGATGACAAAAATTACTTTTTTCAGTTTACCTTCTCTATTATATTTTTCCGACCATTCCATTTTAATTAAAGAATAAACTATTGATGACAGTTTTCTTAATCTAATAGAATCCAATAAATTTCAAATTTGACCTGCTTTTGTTATAATGAGTTAAAGCAAAGTTTTCGTGTATAATTTTATTCCGGCAGGCAAAGTTTTTAAGGAAAATTATTTGCAATAAACTAAATTAATTTTGTGACGCAACGTAAAGCTAGAAGCGCAGTAAAATATCGGGTAACACGAAGCGCGAAACCACTCCCCTATTGTATTAATATTTCCTATTGTTCTTATTGCTAGCAACTAGTTTTAGCGATCAATATCGATTATACATACATTCCTCTCTGTTAATTCCAAGTCAAACGTGCTTCCTCTTAATATTAAAGTAAATATATAAATATATTTTTATACATTGTTATATTACGTAATGCATCTTTTATGGACTTCTTTTCGCTGTATTAATTATAATACAAGTTTGCATTGATGTGAGCTATATTTATGCATCTAATTACCTAGCTAATAATGCCTGCGTGATGTAAATGATTGTATTCTCTGTCATGCAATATCGTATTACTTGTTTAGTTTAGTTACATTTTCGCTCGTTTTTTTTTTACTTTTGCAATCTAGTTGTGTCATATGCGACTTTCTGCGTGCAAAGGATCGTGTAGGAAATGCACCATTTCGATTTTTTAGTTTCGACCTTATGCGTACGTGCGTTTTTGTTATTTGGAATTGATACTCGTGTAATATAGGGTCAAATGTACATACGTGGACTGGTTACTTTTATTTACTTATGAATTTACCATGTTCAGCATTGATTTATTTTTTCGTGTAATACAAATTGATTTATTTGAATTTCTCTTCTTTAGAATTTTCTTTCTTTTATTGAACTTTCGAATTACGGAAATTTGGGTTCATCTTGTTTTATTCAGTTTACGAATTAAAGTTTTTTTTTTTCTAAATAATCACTAGTTTTCAAAATTCTTCTTCTGCTCCAGCGCACTTTAAACTTACTTTCAGAAAAAAATCATTTGTTGAGTTGTTGAGTTGATACATTTTGGACAAATTGGAGAAAGTTTCTGACTAACGTTGAACTGGACAATTATTCTAAAAGAATCATCTGCACATAGTTGAATCGAAGGATACAGAAAGTACAATAAAAAATGTGAAAAGATTACATATAACTTGTACAGAAATTAAAGACAATAAACCACATTTTTATAATTAAAGATATTTTCCGAGAAATACCAATTTTAGAAAAATTGAGAACAAAAATCTATCATAGAAATTTCCATTCCTTGTTTATTTCATTTTTAGGGCCAGTTTTACAATCGTGGAATAAGAACTGAATAACTGTTCGCCAAATATCCTTTAATGTTCCTCCATATCTACGTCACGTTATACCAATAATAATGCTTATCCGACGATTGTAAAATCGGGCCTTACTAAACAATAGATGCATCTGCAATCCATATTTTCTGATTGTAAACTACGTGTGAATGAATTGACATTACCTAGCTCTCTTGATTTTTTACTCTGTTTTCTAAACAGATACAAAACGCTTGACTTCGAATAGAATCCGGCCTTCAATGAACCTGTCTCTCTATTAACATGAAACATAAATTGTGAGTTCCATTTTCCATCGTTTACAAGTCTTTTATTTTTTATATGTAATTCACTTTTTCCATAGAAAAAATATATATTTTTTTAATAACGACAAGGAATTCATTTAAAATAATATTTGGGGTCATTGACTTTCTTAAATATTCTTTATTTAAATACAAGTTTTCCTGAAAATATAAGTAAACATTCCACGTACATTGTTATTGTTAAATATTCAAAAGTATATTATTAAAGAAAGTTGATGTTATTTAGAGAAAAGCCAGATATTATTTTTCAAACTTTTAGCGTAAAGCCGAAATGTATAAAGGACTGAGCGTTTATGTTGTAATTCGATTTTCGTCGTGCGCAAGAAGTTCGGCGATAAATAAAACAAGGCAATAAAATACTAATGTTTAAGCAACTATTGTTCTCAACTTTTTTTTGTCAATAAGTCAATGGTTGTCATTAGTCGTTAAAAGAAAAACTACGGATATTATTCATACGAGAAGACTAATAGTTAACGTTAAGTTTGTATAATGTAAACGTTAAGTTATTATTATACCTTTATATTTTTAATGGTTTCATCAATAAACGATTCTGATGTAGTATGTGCTGTTTTATTTCACACAATAAAATACTAATGAATGGAATTTAAAGTTAAATTATTCCATTGTGTTCAGCAAATTGCAAAATATTAAAACGGCTAACAATCTGCTGCCTATTATTTAAAGTAATAATGTCATTATCTCTCAATACAAACAACGAATATGACGGAAACATATTTTTTTTAAAGAACTTTTTGCTCCTCTACTTTTAAAAACAGGAGCATTTATTAACCAACCGAGTGTCTAGTCGCCATAAATTATTGAAGAGCGAGACTGTTACTAAAATATTTATTGTTGTTGAATATTTTAAATTCTGAAATAAAAACAATGAATAATTTATTTAGCATACGATATAGATCGCAAGAAAAAGCCGCCGTTCCAGGAAAAATACACGTGGACAACTGAAATATTCATTCGAGCTAGTTTAATGCGGTGACATTAAAAGTGCTCGTAACTGTTTTACTAATTGATGAGTATTATTTTAAAATAAAACGCGCTCGTTTCAAACAAAATTGCTTAAATAATTACTTATTTCGCCGTAATAACCCGAGAATAATTCATCGATTCAAGAACGAACGCACGCCTTCTCGTAATCATGTTTAATGTGTGTAATCCTTTTTTCTGTTTCAGATATACATCACTTTGGTAACACAAAAATATTCTCTTTTTACAATTTTAATGGATGTGTATATTGTGCTGAAACCTGATGTATTAATTTGAGTTTATAGAAATTAATTAACCAATTCTTAACCAGAAAAAGGAGTGAAGTGAGTCTACTGGTTTTGTCGTTTTCATATCAATTTATAGAATAGATATTGATGTTCAATAAGGTTCAATTCTACGGAAGTATTTGAAAGTGTCATTTAACTGTTGATTATTTGATGCGTATAATTGAAAGCCTTGGATTTGAAACATTCACTGTCAGAACTGAAGGGCTATTCTGTCATTATTGTTTTATTCTACATTTTTAATGCAATCCGTTTCTTATGCCCACAACCACACAATGCGGTAGCACAGCAAAGATCAGAAGTATATGAATTTAATATTTAATTAAATCTTTTCAAAAATTTTGCGTTTCTGCAATGTCTTTGTAAGTTAGATACATTTTAAACTATGATTTCACAAACCTCTTTTATTCCAAGTAGTAGCTGTACTCTTTTTCTGTTTGCGGCAATATTACTTTAGAAGTTTATTCCCAGATCTCTTTTTTTCCAAGATTTTTGCACACTGTTTCATGATATTTCACCGAGTTCTCAAGTCTTCTTCACTTTTTTCATTATCCATTCTCAACAGGTATCCAAATATACTATTGTTTTAAAATTTCGCATCTAGCTGTGCAACTTCAGCTTATTATCGGCAGTATATTCGTCATTTATGTTTTTTAGATATGTATTTAGAAATTTTACTTCCTCAATTTTTATTCTGCGTGTTTTGAATGATTTTATTCTTATTAAGTTTACTTTTTCTTTGCTTAATTTTTTACCACCTCCTTCTACCTTACTATTTTGTTTTTTTTATTAAACGCATTGCATTGCATTGTATTGTATTTTGTTTAGCTTTTCTAATTCCATAATGTATTTAGTGTTGCTTTGCTACTGCTTCGATAATTTGTTCTTTTATTGAATATTACTTTCTATTCTAGGTTTGTACTAATTTTGTCTTTGCTTACGGTCATCTTGTTTTTATTTCATTTTTTAAAATTTCTTTTCATTCATAATAAATAGGCACCTAGTTGTCACTTCCTATTTAGCAGTTTCGTTTTACTTTCACATGTTTAATTGCACTTTTGAATATTATTCCAGACTTCGCATTGTCCAAGTATTTTTAAAATTTCTAATATTTTTTACTACCTACATAATATACCTATTTGTTCCTTCTACTTCGGAAAATTTCCTGCTATTTACGAGGATGGGATGAATAATTCCCGCCTTAAGATAGAAAACAACAAAAGACGACGTCAAAAATTTTATTTTTCGATATAGTCTCCTTGTAGCTCAATACACTTGGCCCAGCGAAATTCAAGGGCCTTTATGCCGTTCGTCCAACTCTTCAAAAATAAGTGTTTGTGCAGGCAATAACTTCCAAATCGGACGCATATTTCTTGCCAGCGCAGCGTGAAATTTTTTTAGGTTTGGAAATAAACTGAAATCCGAAGGGGCTAACTCTGGCGAGTAGAGTGCATGAGGAAGTAATTGAAAGTCCAATTCATGAATTTTTGCCATGACAATAATGGACTTGTAAGACGGTGCGTTGTCCTGATGAAACACAATTTTCTTTTTCGCTAATCCAAGTCTCTTCTCTAGAATTTTCTGTTGCCGCGCAATGTTTTCGATATTGAGTGTTTCCGTTAACGAGCGTCTACTGTATATTGTTCTTGAATTTAATTTCTTTAAGGTCTAGTTGTACAATTCAAGTTTAACGTTAAACTAAAGCTTAAGCCCTTCACAATAACATGGTTGTAATGGACGTTGCTATGGGTTTAAGCTTCGCTTAAACTCGAATTGTACAACTGGGCCTAAGATTTTTAATTTTGTGTGGCTCATAAAATACTAAAATTATTATAAAGTGGAATAAGAAATGAAAGAACACAAAACGTGAAAAATAAAAAAATTCTTCTTCTTTTCTTCAATTAAATCATCAGTTTATTAGTATTTGTAAACTGTCATTACCAGAAAGACGAAAAATAATTGTTCAATTAGACCACATTTTACTCCATTTTCCTATTTTTTTACATACATATACATAAGTACCTACTACATCGGCACTAATAAATTTAAAAATTTTGTTTAAGAAATCACATCAAGTTTCAGTACCTAATTATTTAATTATGAAATAACAATTTTATTAGAACTAAATACATATATTTGATTCTGCCTCTTTTCCTTTTCTTTTTTGTATTGCCTCGCCTATAATTGTCAAAAAAAGGTTGAGAGTAATCATATGATTTCTCTTATTTGAAGTCGGATAATAGAAAGGAGGCAAAAATTTAATAAAAAATTTGTAGCGGTATTTTTTTAGTCTTGAATGAAGGAATGTAGCATACTAATATAAAACTATTTTTCCAGCAGACAGCTACCAATACCAGCTGCAATCCATGTGGCAGAAATGTTGGAACACGAACCAAAGTCTCGTTCACAATTTGCGCTTCCGAGAAAGAGGACCTCTAAAATCTTGGCGACCGGAAACAATGGCCGAAGCCATCTTTTCAGTGTTGAAAGAAGGCCTTTCGCTGTCGCAAGCCGCGAGAAAGTACGATATCCCTTACCCGACGTTCGTTCTCTACGCGAACAGAGTCCACAATATGCTGGGTCCTTCAGCAGATGGAGGTTCGGGTGAGTTCCAATACTCAAAAGGTGTTGACTCTTTAAAATTATTACTCACCAGAAAAATAAAAGACAGTGCCTCATGTATTCAACGAAAAGTATATGACATATCTTTTGGTTAAATTGTTTAATTGAGCTAAATTGTTTCTCGGAAGTTTTGTCTACGCACTTAGGGCAAGGTTGTGTAAAAATGAGACAACGAAAATTTTGGGTAATAATGAGACGAGTCATACTTTCTCACTAAAAATAATATTATTTAGGATGTTAAAGCGGGAAATTTGTACCTATATATTATAAAATCTAAATATATATTTTTAGGAAAAGTACTATTAGCCTTAAGCTTCAATATTTTTTCTGTTTCAACATGTCGCATGTTACATCTTAAAAACTTTTAAAATGTAGCGGTAAACTTTTGTTAACTAGCCGTGTTGAATCATCGGACATACTCGGTGAAAGTCGCGTTTGAATCGACGATCCCTTCCAACCACTTTATGATAACGCGCGCCATTCTACCATTAACCGTTAGGAGTGTGTCTTGTGTTGATTGTATGGGGCAAATTTGAGACGGTTGCTGGGGTAAATATGAGACGCCATGTGGGTTAAAAATGAGACACAAATAATTCGCCTTTTAGGTTAGAGTTGATCAAAATGCCTAGAAACTACGTACCAAATTTGACGTATCTAAAGAAGACGTGGTGACAAAACTGCCTGCTCCATCGTTTCATGGAGGAACTACCAGAGTTTCTCAACAAATCATGTTTGCTATTAATTTTGACAAATTTAATGTAAAATAATAGTTATACGAACTCTAGTTTAAAAAGCATAATCATTTGCAGTCGTTTCCCAATGGTTTCTTGAGTTTTTGTTTCTCTCAGTTAGAGTTCACGTTTTGTTTTCTATTTCTACAGTCTTTTGTTATAATTAAAAAAATATTCTTATAACTTGTGTCTCATTTTTTTACTAGACCGTCTTAATATCACCCCAGCAGTAATAAAGAGCACACAAGCTTACATATACACCTGAAAATACTGCGTCTCATTTTTACCCGTGCCTGTCTCAGTATTACCCCAAAGACAGGTTAAAAATGAGACACGGTTTTTAATTTTTTTCAGAAAAATTATTTAATTTGATAAAACATTGTACCTTGAAAATACTCCGTAATAAAATCTGGATATGATGCAAATTTTTTTTATCATGTATTTGATACGTTAGATCGCCTAAAAATTAAAAGTTTTAAAAAGTGTCTCATTTTTACACCATCTCGCCCTATGTGTTTTGTGTGTCATTTACTTTTCTTTGATCACTTTCCATTTTGCTTGTGTATGTGGCAATACACTGAATACTAAAACACTAAAATAAACAGAAGCAATGAGCAACACCCTTTTTCCCGGCACAAAAAAATTCATAACAACTCAACTCAGCATACATTTCAGATCTCCGACCGAAAGGAAGAGGTCGACCTCAAAGGATATTGCTTGGTGTGTGGCCCGATGAGCATATACGAGGCGTTATAAGAGCTGTGGTTTTCAGAGATTCGCATCAGATTAAAGATGAACCACATCTAGGTTATCCCAGAATGCATGTAAGTTCTTTAAATTTAACAACAATACGTGAAGAAACTTGAAATTTTGATAATAAAATTACAGAATGCTATTTGCAGAATAAATTTTCCGGAATTAATGTTTTAAATTATTCTAAGTATGTTATTGTCGATGAAATGAAAGCGAAGAATTAACAAAGATCATGACTGAGCTTAGTAATTTCTATGTAGAAGTTGAGTTTGCAATCATTTGCGTGAGGAACTCCGCCTACTTCCATGTTGTTATGGAGTCACTTACACACACGTACAGGTGTTTTACACGTTCTGTAATAGTAAACTCTAAAGATCAAATCAATAGCGGAATGGAACATGCTCCTTTACTATTTGTTTCTATAAAAAAATGTATTAAAAAAAGAATTTAGAATTTAAATCAACTTCTTCGCGAACAAATTATTTTGATTTAAAAGATGTTTATCAAAACATGAATGAAAATAGTAGTACCCTAAGGATTTTTTCTTTCTGAGATATGAGTGAGAACTAACGAGAAAAGTTGCATTTTCATTCATCTTTTTAATCAAAATAATTTGTTCGCGAAGATATTTTAACAAATTAAATAGGTATTAAATATCTTTGCAAAACTCTTTTGTTGATTTAAATTGACCGAATAGTTTATGAATTTACGTGCCAATTTTGAATGAACAACATTTTCTTTGGAATAAAATTGAAAGGCCCATAAAAAAAACCTAAGCCGTACCATCCTTGACAATTTAGCTTAACTCTAAAGTTTCTAGATTAAATAAGAGCATTTTGATAAATTAGAATTACGTGGTATTTCTATTTAAATCCAAAATTCTGTACTAAATCGACGTAAATTATTTTCATATGGTATAAAAATTTACTTGCGTTATTCGGGATTCAATATACATATTTTCACATAAAACATATTTTTCAGCACAATATTTGTACCTATTTTACTGCTCTTTTTTTACATAAAACTGAATATCTTATCTTACAATTAGTAGCTTAATGTTTCTGATTAGCATAGGGAACCTATTTTCTGCGCCTGTACTTGCATCTAATAAAGTAAATCATTTTAAAGCACACCCTCCTGCCTTATTATGGAAATTTTTCAGATTCATAAATATTTCCAATTTTATCTAATGCAGAAATAAACTCTTTTGTTTTATTTTTTTTCGCATTTAAGAATATGCTATTGTTACAGGATGGAGTGACCATTCAGAGTTATCCGAATAATACTTGCAGTAATGGATCAGAAGCAAATGTTTCTCCGGGAGCTGCCGCTGCAGCTGCAGTTGCAGCTGTGGCTCAAGGATTGCGCCAACAAATGTGCAGTATGGTAGCAGCTGCACAACACCAGAGTTCAGCTCATGACACCAACCCTGTTGCAAGTCTTGTAAATTCACTGGCGTTGGCTGGTCATTGTGGAAGCGTTTCCATGGCAAGTAATGGAGCTGCACCGATAAGCATGAGTCACATGGCATCGATGCGTATGGCAAGTCCTGCTGGTAGCATACAAGACTTGAGAATCAGTCCTGCAGGTTCCGGTCTTGAAAGTCCTATATCTTCTCCACTAGGACTGACTGTATCAAGTTCAATGGAACCAGCTATAAATTTAGGTATTGGAAATAACATGGATGTAGGAATAGGAGTGTCAGGCATGACTTATAAACCGACGAGAGCTTTTACTTCTCCCAGACCAGAAAATCTATTTCAAGAAGACATAGAAGAATTGGTGAAACCAATGCATGGGTCAACACCACGTTCCAAAGACACGATATCTTCCATCAAAATAGAACCTATGACGGAGTGTCGTGGCGAATGAGCGCGGACGGTCTTGCAATGTAATGTGATAAATTATTATTAGTTGATAATATTGGCAGGAAATCTCTTGTTGATTCGCCGCTATTTTATTTTTCGTATTTGAATTTACTGTTGACGGATTTCAAAATTTTAGTGTGTAGTCTGTTTTGGACACTTTTATAAAAATTTATCTAGAAGCCAAAGTTTCGGCCAGTTCTATAAAAGACTGTTGTGTATATGTATACTATTATTCTAAATTCAAAATTAGAGCGCGTATTTTCATGGTATTTATCTCTGTATTTTAGTAGTCTTTAAAAAAGAAGAACATTACCACATGATCACATCACATTAAGAGTAAGGAAACGCATTTTACATTCCTCATTCGCCGTCTCGACAATCCGATATCTGCTGTGTTGCAAATTGTTGTAACTTTTTATTCTAAAGTTCTACATGTATTTATTAGCCACAATAATCAATGTGGCTTCGACTAATATTGTGGGTTAAAAAAGTAACAACTATTGAATTCCTTTTTTGCAGGTAACATATTACAGAACATTTCATTGATCGTTAACTATTTTCACTTAGTTTTCTCACATAGTTGCAATATTTGGAAATTATTTCCAAAAACAAAATTTTAATTTTTTCTGCGTGAAAAAAGAAACTAGAACAAAAAATCATCCCTATCATGACAAAAGTGACAAAATCATACACTTCACTCCTTTGATGTATAATCTACTATTATTGGCTTGAAAATTAGGAACTTAAGCAAATGAGATAATCTTTTACCGAATATCATTGAAGCTCGGCCATCTAGCCCATAAACTACTTTGCTATGTTGTAAACATTATAAGACTCTGTACTTAGAACTCATGAAATAAAAAAAGAAACTGATCTAGCCACTTTTGTCATGAAATAAAAACGGAGTCGAGAGAGGCATTAGAAAAAGTAAGTTTTACTTTCTTCAAAACTGTCTCTTAATTTCTTCTAAGTACTTTATTCCAATTGAATGTGAAAAGGTTGAATTCTGTAATGTAATGGTAAAACAGCTGGACATGTAAGAAAGAAATGTTTTAAACAATTTAAAAGAATCTGAAACAAATTTAGAGGATGCTATAAAGAAGTTTAATCAGTCAGTCAGTGTCAAGTTATGCGATAATTTTGCACTATTGCAAATTATCGATAATAATTTGCCCAAGGGCAACTTCAAATAATTATTTAAGATAATTGCATTCAGAGTTGAATGAGTTGAGCTGAGGTATCATGTGAAATATACAGATCAAACAACAATGATAAAATACTTAAAGTTAACGTGGGTCAATGAATCAGCTACATTCATGCATGTAAAAGACTTTCAAATAACAAACTTCTCAGGCAGGCTACGACTTTCTTTTACTCCATTAAAATTAAACTCTTTATAATTGTGCATAATAGTGAACTCCAGGAAGGAATCACTTGGTGACCAACAATCATTTGTTGCTCGTCTGTACGATTTACTATGTTACATTTTGATATCTGATTGTCCAAATTTTTCAGTTTTTTAACATCATTCGAAAACATTTATCGGCAACTTTTGTCAATAATTAGTTCAAATTAAGGAAAATACTGTTAAAGTACTTTTTATAATTTTTTTATTTTTGAATATTTGTAATCAAAATAATGAATATTGTATTCATCAACTACATTTTAAGATGATTGTATTTATATCATAAAATTTATATTAATAAAGAATTTTCAACATACATTACAAGAATGGTCAACAATTTTTGATTCTAGAGAACATGTTTACTATTTTCTAAATATAAAAAAATAACAAGTAATTAAGAGTAGTAAAATATTCTGTTAGTCTGTTACATGCATGAATAAATATCATTAGTGTACTCTCATTCCGTTAGGTGAGTATGTTGTTCACATGATTGATTAAGAATGATTGTGTGGTAATCTAAATATGCATCAAAGAATGGGTGAGGAAACTTTTGAACTAATGTTTATATGTTCTGAGAAATTTATATTTAAATTTAAAATCTTGTATAATAATTTTGAAATTTTTACAGATAATTTAAGTTTCTTTGTGTTTATAAAAAAAAAAACTTGTCATTTTAGCCAAAGATAACTTTGTAATTTCGCAAAATTTCTGTTCATGTTAACATTACAATGTTACCTGTGAAAGGGAATAGAAGTCATTCATGATTTTTCAAGCCGCACAATAAACTAAGAAAACATTCTAAATGAAACTTATCCAGGCACCTGTACACTTATACAAATTTTATATTTTGTATAATTTATTAATTTAATTATTCATTTTTTTTTCTACTAGAAAGATAATATCAATATTTTTTATTTATGATTTGTAGAGTAATGTAGTACTTGTTTTTATGTGTGCAGTTGTTTGACGTAGATATTATTATAATTTATCAATTCAGATCTATATGTAAATTAACAACTAATAAAAAAAAATAATAATTAAAGCAAACCAACTTATGTATGTAACGTATATTACATACAGAAATTGTCGGATCACTGCTAACTGTTATACGAAAGTACACCAAAGTCGTTTCATAGCCTGAAAAGAAATCTCATGTACAAAATGACCATAAGTTGAAGTGTAAATATATGTACGAATATGATGACGTGACAATTCCCCCCTTTCCATACTCACTCACTCGAAGCGTCACTGGAATTTTACAGTGCAATATAAGATAATATTCCTTGTTTAGTTAGGTGTATGTAATTTTTGATTGTCTCTACTTAGTTTACTGTTGAATTATAAATCGAATAGGTCAGTGATTATCAGTATTTCGTAATTCAACTGGTCTCTATATAAATTATTTAATTTATTTAGTAAATATTGTAATTATTAAAATTGTATAGATATTTAATATACGGCGTGACTGCTTTGTTGTCTATGCAGTTTGCTTCTCTATGAAATAGTCAGGTTTCATTGAAATTGTATATCTATATGCGAGAAAAAAAATCATATGTTTTGCATTTGTAATTTTGCTTCAGAACCTGATTATATAAATAAGTTGGAAGGAGCGATATTATTTACTGAATTTGTAGCTATGCCAAATGTATCATATACGTTACAATGTAGCATCAATAAAAATAGTGAATATAGGTGTCGTGTATGTACAAACAGAGTGTAGTGCAGCATAAGAACAATGAAATCCGCTGTGTATCGGACGCACTTTAGTTGCGAATCAGTTCACCAGGTAGCACATACGTTAAGATACACACAAACATTTATTCTTTCAAATAGTTTGTAGGTTGAAAATCACTGAGCCAACATAAAAATTATTTTTGTGATTTGTTTAGAGAATAGGATATGAAATAATGTACAAAATTTATATAAAACTTGTATATGTAGAAATTATTACAATTTAAAAAGAAAATTATAAATGCCTTCCTGCCATTTTAGGGTTTGCCACGCTTGTTTGTTTGTCTTTGTGAAAATGTATGTCGTGATATAAATATTTTTCAAAAAGTGGCCTTTGATCTTTGCATTCGTTTCGGGGTTTATGCAAGATTTTTGGAGTCCTGAAGACTACCCTGTTTTTATTTAATCGTAGAGCATTTTTATTCTCGACTAGGCTTTATGTGTTCAAAAAATCAAGTAGTAAGTGCCTTCCAAACTATGACCACTTAAGTCATCCAAAACTAAAATTTTGAAACAAAATTGTACGTTTTGATGTGTTTTCAGGTATGGTACCACCCTGAATGGCATGTTCTTTTTCATATCTCTGTAAATTACATTTATATAACTTATGATATAAGCAAAAGTGATGAGAGATTGGCATTCTAGATTTTTTAGACATGTAATCATTCGAAATTCAGGTAAAAGCTTTATTTTAATGTATACTATTGAGACATATAGTTCGATGTTAGTGCAAATATGACATAGCATACTTATCGATATAAATAGCCTCTTTAGTCAGTGCGCAATAATTATTATCATTACAGTTGTGCTACTCGTAGAAACAGTCTGAAAAACATGCAATGGCCCAGTTGTACACGTTTATAAGTCAGTATATGTGCAGTCTATTAAGTTTTACTTTTTTCAAATGACCTTCATTTACTGAAAATTTCCCTCGTTTAAGCCATTAATGCACAATATAATTTTATGTCTGTATGGTAAATAAGAATAAATTATAAAATTTAAAACAACATCGACTTTGTTTTCCCCTAATCTAAATTCACAAAAAGTACTCGCTAGTATCCATGGTGGAAATATTAATTTCTTATCAAGTCTTGCCATGGAATTTGGACGACATGTCTCAGCTTTACTGTAAAATAGCATCAAAGAGTCCAATGACGTACTTTTAAGCTAAGATTTCATGGCAAGAGTTGAAAAAAAAATTTTTTAATCACTTAGTATAAGGTGAAACGTTAGAACTTAATGCTCAGTAGTCAGATTCCACCAGAGGGATGTTCAGAAACTATTTGATTTATAGTTAAATCAATACTTTGTAAGCGATGCATCGAAAGAATCTAATCGATTCAATTTGATCTGAATCGAAAAGCTGTCACCATAAAACCTAACGAGGAAAGAATAGGAGAAAATCAGCAAACTGGCTGACCTCTTGCGGCCACTTTTGTAACTACTGAAATAGGGAAAACATTAGAATAGTCATTAGACTATGTGGAACAATTTGAGTTGCAAATAGTATGAAATAGTGTTTTTCTACGACCACTACTGTATATGACGAATTACGTACAACAAATAAATTAAGTAAGCGGGTATTTACAAACGTCGTGCGTAAAGTAAGAAAAACGCACAATGCACCTACTTTACGCACATTTGCAGGTAGATCTACGTAGCGCACAGTCAACGGACAGTCGTCGAAATTGCAAGTGTCATTGCTGATTACTTGGAAGGTAATTTTTGTGGTCGTAGATAAAGTATAGTACAAAACTCGAGTTGTAAAGCAATTACGAACTTGTGAAGTCACTTGCATTCGCCGCTGTGCGGCTCATGCGCAACTTTTCCACCGTGCGTAATAATCTATTACAACTCTCGTAATGTAATATACTACTTTTGCATTTCATACAGAAACGTATTATATTATAATATCATCAAAATCGTACAGTAATGTACCCTGGCACGCATTTTTGTAGAAAAAAATTTGTATACCAAATTGAAGCAAAATTTGTCCTCTGAACAATGAAATTTGGTTGCCTGTGAAAAAGCTGCCGCAACTCATGGTTTGTATTGTATTGTACCACGGGGTCGATAGGCTTTTAAGCCTTTCAGAACTGCGACCATATTAATCTTTTGTTCAAACCCTCCAAGTAATAAATTTCCTAGGAATCCTACCTTATCAGCAAAGTGCAGAATGTTCCTAAGGACCAGTTGTACAAAAGGAGGTTTAAACTTACGTTCAACTGAACCAGGTTCAAAGTGAACAAAATCGCATCAAATTTTATTTATCAATGCATTAATTGCCATATGTCCTTAAACCCTATGCAAATTTGTTTACTTTGAACAGGGTTCAGTTAAACTTGAGTTTAAACCGTCATTGTACAACTGGCCCTATGAGGCTTTGCTATCACCTCGTCAGGTGTCAGACTCACTCTTTCTAGGTGACTAAGCCGAAGTCTTGTTAATGCCTTACATTGCATACATTGATACAGAGTATCTGCTCAGCCGTTTCTGTTTCCGATTCACATAATCTGCAAATTACTCCTTCCACCAAGCCCATGTTCTTAAGGTGATACCTCACAGGACAGTGGCCGGTGAAAAGACCTGCAATAGTCTTTATTTCATTCTCTGACAGAAGTAGAAGCTTTTGAGCAATCTCAGGCGAATACTTGATAAATTTCTTCGCCTGTCTTTGCCCTGGAGCATTAATCCAGTAGGACATTTTCTTCCTATCCAGCCACCTTTCAGTCTCTTTCCTATACAGTGACTTGCTAAGGCCACAGAAAGGTTCAGGACCTACGGAGGAAGCCTCAGAACCAGTTCGAGCAAGTTTATCGGCTCTTTCGTTCCCTTCTATACTCTCATGGCCGGGAATCCATTTTAGGGTAACTTTATTGCCCTTAGCCAGTTCCTTGAGAGATTGCTTACATTCCCATATGGAAACAGACTCAGTGCAGTATGCTTTGAGTGCCCTTATGAGTTATGGTTGCCTGACTATCAGACAGAATATAAATCTTTTTACCCTTTGTGTTCCTTTTTAGGCACTCCTGGACACATAGATTTATTGCAAGTGTTTCAGCTTGCATAATTGTAGGGGTGGTACCTAAGGCTATTGATGTCTCGTATTTTGGGCCATAAAAACCTATGCCGGTTCCCTTTGCAGTCTTTGATTCATCCGTGTACCCGATGGAGACATTGTTGCCTAACTGTAGTACTTGACTTTTAGCCATATGGCGGCTACCGATATCCACTTCATAAGGTACGTCAAAGTCAAAAGTTTTCGGCATTATGTCCGTGGGTTTATCTAAAATGTCTGGCTGCCAAAGATCCAGAATTCTAAGGTGACCAGTACGGTCGCCTGGTTTATTTTTCCTGGATATTTAGCAAAACTTCCAGAGCTGCTGTTGGGGTGGTATTCATAGCCCCTGTTATTCCCAGACACGCTAATTGCTGCAATTTCTGCAGCTTATTTTGCGTGGTTAACTCTGTGGTCTTCATCCACCACACTAAAGAGGCGTAGGTAACTATGGGTCTTACTACCGCTGTAAATGACCATTGAATCATTCGCGGTTTCAGTCCCCATGTCTTACCAAAGAGCTTACGACATGCCCGAAAGGACGCCGTTGCCTTTGAAACTGTCTTATCAACATGTGTTTTCCAATTAAGCTTAGTATCTAGGGTTACTCCTAGATATTTCACTTCTTTGGAGAGCTGTATAGTCGATCCATTTAAGCTTGGGGCGCTTAGACTCAGCTTTCTGCGCTTCGAGAATGCTACTATGATGGTTTTCTTGAGGTTTACACTAAGTTCCTCCTTTTGGCACCATCTATTGATAATATTCAGAGCATTTTGCATTAGGTTGGAAATTACGCCTTCATGCTTTCCTCTGATCAGTGTGACTATGTTATCTGCGTAACCTAGTACCTGATCTCCTTTGTCAGTCATTTCCCTCAGTAGGTCGTCCACAACAATAGTCCACAGCAGCGGTGATAGTACCCCACCTTGTGGGCAGCCCTTTGCTGTGGTTATTGGAAGTTTCTTCCCAACGGCAATTTCTTTTGCCGCTATAGATTTTTCCACTACACTCACAAAGTTATGTAGGGTATCTACTGTGGATTTGCCTGGCTGGTAGGCAAATTGTTTAGGGTGAAGTGGCGCTTTTTCAAGAAGTTCACTGCTAATTTTATTATCTAGAATTTTCTCCATGGTTTTAAGAAGAAAGGAAGACAGGCTAATCGAGCGGTAAGATTTGGCGTCTTCTGGAGGTCGCCTGCCCGTTTTCCGTATGAAGATTACATTTACCTTCCTCCATGATTGGGGTATGTAGCCCAATGCAAAACTAGCTTTAAAGATGGTTATTAAGCAGGGGGCGATAGTGTCGATCCCTTTCTGCAGCAAGGCTGGAAATATTCCATCATTGCCGGGTGATTTAAAGGGCTTAAAGCTGTTTATACCCCATTTAACCTTGTCAGGTGTAAAAATTTTCCCTGACAAACATCTGCTGACTCTATCGGAACAAAAATTGTAGGATATTTGGTCATCAGAGCAATTTGCAGTAGCTGACTCCTTGGATCCTGGGAAGTGTGTCGACAGCAACACTTTGAGAGTACCCAGGGAATCCTTGTTATACGCTCCATCTGGCTTCTTAATGAGTCCAATAGTGTTTGAGTGATCTTTAGCCAGCACTTTCTGGATTTTTGCCTTAAACTAGATCCTGCCCGATACCAGTTGTAGATTTGTATCCTTTCATTCGTATAAGTCAACTTGCATTGTCAAATGTGTGAAAGAAAAATAATTACAATTAAAGTAAACCATATCCATAGTTACCACGTATTTTTCGGCCTATGTTCGATTTAAAAAAACTCAATAGCACTTATACATAAATATATACATTATGTATGTTCTACGTTAAAAAATTCTCACATTTAGGTCCAGTTTTACAATCATGGGATAAGGACGGAATACCTGTTCCCCGAATATCCTTTAATGTTCCTCCTTCCTCCATATCTACGTCACACCTATGTCACGTTATTCTAAGAATAATGCTTATCCCACGATTGTAAAAACGGGCCTTAGAAATTTATAAAATTCCGTGAAGTTCAAGAGTTATATCAAAGAAACAAAAATTTTCAAATTTCGTTTTTTTGCAATAACTTCTTTATTGTAATCCGTTTTTGTATTTGTAGTTTCTTAAAGCACTTTTCTATGTAGAATTTAAATGTGCTTTTAGATTTTTGTTTTCGAGTATTTGCCCCCAACTTCAGTTATTCTTATGGACCGTCAAGTAGACTTTGGAATAATTGAATGGGCTCTTCTTTACTCTTTACAATGGGCTCATTCAGGGACGCTCAGCGTCTTAGCTAAGCTGTAATTTAGTCAGCGTTTTCGTGTCAGCACATAGTGATTCCCTGTCTGAATGACAGCTGTCTCACATGCTTGACTTAAGGCGTTTTCGGAATTTCGGTCGGAGCAGTCAGATTCTTGGAAAAACGTTCGTTTATTAAACCTGGTTACTTGTTCTGCATTCGAAAAGTTGGTACAGGTACGCGACCCAAGTAACTCTAGTCATTGAGTAGAGTCACATAGGTTCTGTTATGAGGTTATGTTCATCTGTTTCCTTTTTGAAGTTTGGGTAATCTGAAATGTGTGACATGTTACTAACGAATAATTTGATCTGTTCTAATTAAAAGTGTTTAATTATTTGTGAATTATTTTGCACAAAATGACGGGTTTGCCAAATTTGGCCAGATGTGGTTATGTGATATTGACCTGACAACCACATTCGACTACTGACCTGCTAGGGTTAATCTTCCAATCAGAGTTATTTTCCGAAAACGCCTTTACTTATATGGGCGAGTTAAATAAACGGTCAATCCCGTCAATCTGCACAAAATCGTTAAGTCAAGGTCAGAATAAACTACCTTGACCAATCATCGACTGGAAAAATTGAATACTGACTCAACCGGTAAATTTAAATTATGTTCCTACCACTTTTTTTGATAGCGCTGAGGAACTCAGCCTAGAATTTATGCGTTGAGTAAATGGGCGCATTCAGGGACGCTCAGCGGCTGAGAGGCTAAGGGCCATATGCACCAAACACTTTAATCGAGCTTAAACTTGAGTGACGTTTATATTATGACATTTGAAGTTTGTGAAGATTGTGTAAGTCACATTCTAAGTGATGCTTAAAGTTAAACTGAGTTAATTCGTTCCGTGCATATGGCCATAAGTAGGGGGAGTAGGGGCACTTTGATACCAGGGTTGTTTCGCCAGTACCTAAATAGTCTACGAAATTCTGAACGTGACTATCGAATAGTGCTATGAAGGTGTTTCGCACTCTGTTGCGGTAGAATTTCGTAAACTATTTAGGTACTCTTGAATTACCCTTGTATCAAAGTGCCCCCGTGTTTCAAAGTGTCCCTATTCCCCCTAAGCAGTTTACCTGAATGGACAAGCTGACAGACCGCTGAAAGAAAGACGCTGAGTTATTTACTCGGCGCATAAATTGTAGGCTGAATTCCTCAGCGCTATCAAAAAAGTGGTGGGAGCATAATTTAAATTTACTGGTTGAGTCAGTATTCAATTTTTCCAGTCGATGATTGGTCAAGGTAGTTTATTTTGACCATTGACTTGACGATTTTGTGCAGATTGACGGGATTGACCGTTTATTTAACTCACCCATACAGTAAACCGAGCATGTGAAACAGCTGCCATTCGAAACTTCGTTCAGGGAATCACTATGTAGTGACGCTTAGAACACGCTGACTAAATTACAGCTTAGCTAAGCCGCTGAGCGTCTCTGAATGAGCCCGATATCTCAGATCTCAGCAGCTTTCTTTCAGCGGTCTGTCAGCTTGTCCATCCAGGGTAACTCCTTACTTAGCCTCTCAGCTGCTGAGCGTCCCTGAATGCGCCCAATGATATAATATTTATTTTGACAGATAACGAAAACATTTTTTTAAAATATGTTTTCTTGACGAACGTATGCTTTGTTTGCAGTAAAAAATAAACAAATTTTTAACAATTGAGTATTTCAAAGAAATTGATTAAAATTATTTAAAAAAATATATCTATTTACAAAAAATAGGTTGGCCAGGATGGGATTCGAACCCACATCCTCCGGGTCCAAGGCTCCACCCCTTAATTCAAACATAATTAGAGAATATCTTAATAACCAGGGTTTTCCCATTTAACCCCTTCTAGGGTCGCCGAGTGACTCAGCGGTTAGCCTAGCCGACTCTGGAAGTCGTGTCGCTCGGCGGCGTAGGTTCGAATCCTATCATGACCATGGATGTTTGTGCTGGCTGAGGACTTAGACCCAGCTACATATACATATACAGAGAAAATTGTTTGGAATGGTGATTGCCGTAAAGCCGGACTCAGACGACTGGTGTACTTGGCCAATATTTGTTAATGGCGTATACTTGCCATGCCGTGTGAGTGGTTTACTTGTACAATTATTTGTCACTGGTGAGCACTGGTCAATTTCCCATCGTCTGTCGGTAAAAATGGCACAAGTCAAAGGAATCACAATTATTGGTCAACTTGACAAGTTCATACTTGTAGTTGCGCTCACACGAATTGTTAATATAATTGTGTATTGCTTTGCAACTACTATTCGTTCTGTATTGATAAGCGGATAGAAAAGGTAAAGTGTTTATTAATAATTATAAAAAAATTAAATGGAGTGGTCTAATGAAGTGGTACTTGAATTTCTTGATTTTTTTACTTTTAAATAATATCCACAAATTAGTACTAAGAAGCTGCACAAGGGACAATATTTTCAGAATGACCGCTATCCATGATGGCCAGCACTCTTCTATCTATTCCGCCAACATTGTATAAATTCGCTGGCGTATTTAAAAAAAAATTGTACACGTCGTATGAACGCATTTGCGTAAAATGGCCTTTATGAGCTGGTACATTTGCCAAGTATACCAATATTGGTATATTGGCCAAGTACACCAGTCGTCTGAGTCCGGCTTTAGACAATAAGAAAGCAGCGTTGCTGCGCAAAGCGAAAGAAAAAAGAATCCTTCGAATTTTTTTTGTTTCTGGGTTATGTCAAGTTATGGGTTATGTATTCAAGTATTTTAAAATGTTGAAAATCTTCGTGTATCTGTACTGAAGCATTTCGCAATATTACACGTCGTAATTTTCGTAATGTAATCAGAGCAACGATTCGCAGGTCACAATTATAATAGAACATCTTCCACAGTGCTGCCAATAGCATAAACTCTAAAATTCCGAAATTTACAACAAAAATTGCCGCTTTTTCCCGCCAATTCAAAAGTAAAATGAACATCAGAAGAAAAATAAATTTAGGTGAGAGTGAGGTAAATGCAAAAAATAATAATTTTATATACAGGGTGTTCACGGGAAGCCGCTACCATAGCTAACTTTTTAATTTGAATATTTACGAGGTAGCTTAAATTAGAAATTTATCTTGGGTTAGTGCCTCCGAATGATGTTGCCTCCTCCAATCTAATGCACCCTTCTTCCAATAAGATTTAAGAGGTTTAAATGTGGACAGTGGACACGTCGACCGGTTGTAATATTCGAGTGGAGTTTCCGTAAAGCCAAATTAAAATAATATTCAGTTGGGAGCAGAGATCACTCAACTGATAGGAAGTATGTGTACTGTGGCCGTCCACAAATAAAATAATGATGAGTTGGCAGCGGACACTCAAATAGAAAATTCTTTAGAAAGATTTCAAATTAAAGTGTTTTGCGAATCTTTGGATATATTAATCAATCAGCTCAGAACACGATTTACCAGCATGAACAAAGTTGTTTGTACCTTTTCTATTTTGAAAAAGCTTCCCAGTCGTTGCTGGGGCCTAGGCTCTTTTCAAACTTACTATTTGCTACATAATTAGAAGTAAAAATATATACAATTTTAAATACCGAACAAACAAAAGAAATTGAATTAACGTAAAAACAGTCTAAACAGAAGTAATGAGCAATTCTTCATTTTTAAAACCAGACATTCGTTAAACTACCAACAATGTTGCAACAGATACATCTTTCAAAGTATCTAGATTCAGATACAGATACTTACCCTAATTTGTAACTCGATACAGTTACATATACTTCTTTTTTATAAAAGTAACTAGATCCAGATACAGATATAGTATCAATGTATCTAGATACCTTTTAGATACTTCTGGATACATACATAAATGTGACATAATAATAAAAATAATACTGTTCTTTATATCAATAAAAAAACTGACAAAGCATCAAAGTTTGAAATTGAAAAATGTAAACAGAAAGAACAATTATCGTTTTGTGACAATAATAAAATTACACTGAAAAGTAGTCTAAGACATCAAATGAACAATTTACAAGTTCAAAATAGATTACACTGCGTACAGGGTGAATGACAATTGTACCGACAAAAAAAGCACATAAAAGAATCGATGTTACAGATTACGGGAAGAATGTTCGAAAAATTCTTGTGAACAGTTTATAAATTAATTAAAAAATTGCGCACGAAATACGGCGGCCACCTACTATAAATGCGGCTGTATAATAGGACTATACATTTTTTTACTGACTCTCGCTCGCACACAATGCGACCTTGACAAACTTCAATTTATTTTATTACTCGTTTAACAGTTGGGGAATGCAAGTTTCTTTTACGCGACGTAATTATTAGTAATTTCTAAAATTGCGTACGAAATACAAATAATAAATTCGCAAATATTGTGTAAATAATTGTTTGTTAATTCGTGCGGATTATTTACTAGAGCGGAATGTACCAGCCGTTTCGTCCACAAAAAAATCGCAAGGATTTAAATCTGGCGATCACAATGACCGGCCCGACAGGCATCTGATAGTAAATAAATAGTAAAAAAAACTATTAGGATACAATCTGTTGTTTTAAACGTCGCGTCGCTAGTATTATGCAAAATACTAATTGGTAATAATTATCACTACAAACGAATGATTACTTGATTACAGTTGCAAAGTATTGCTTAAACGAATCGGTTTTCTCGGAAAATGTGAAAAGATTTATTAGACCTGAAGTTACCGCCGACTATAAAAACTTTATGAATGTAATAGATTACCATTTTATTCCTTTTTATTATATGAGAGGCTTTCACAGCCATACGAAAAAGGGATCACGTTTAAAAAATTCTAAGGAATAGTTCATAATTAATTAAGAATTTATTAAAGTTTTAATAGATTTGTGTTAGTAATTCCTCATGCACAAAACGAAATTATAATAATTTTTTTCTACTTTGCGTTCACAATGGATTCATTGTGACACCAAAAACAGTTTCACAATGAAGCTCATTGTGACTGTTTTTGGGGAAATTTTAGTCATTTTTAATTGAAAATATTTAATAGATTTTACAAAATAACTCAGTATTTATTTGTTACTTAACAATATACTCACAATGAAGCTGGATAAGAAAAATTAATAACTTGTTAATGTGACTTTTGATTAAACGAAAGGCTTTCAGTGTTGCCACGCATTACAACTAAAATTCCCCATATACTAAGAAGATCCAATATTTTTCATATTTTTGTTCAATAAGTGACGCAAAGTAGAAAAAATAGTATATTATACACGTTTCACAAGAGGCATTGTAACACTCGTTCCGTTGGGCCACTCGTGTTACAATAAGCCTTCTTGTGAAACTTGTATAATAATATACTAATATTCGAAACAAATTACGAATGAGTTTAATGATTTACTTGTTTACCAGGTCTTCAAAGTATTGTTATTCTTTGCGTTGCATAATCTATTTCAGGTAATTTGCTGCATACATTATTTGTCAAGTAAATATTTTCGAGTTCGCATTCACGTCGGGCGTTGACCTAAAAACGGAGTTGTGAAATTCCACTTAAAAGTCAAGTTCACGAAGTCATGCTGCAGTATCATAAAACTATAAAAAAAACTTTTATGACAGCATTTATTTCGTTCATCTGCTCCTCGAACTTTTCACCAGTAACTAAAGTGGAAAGAATTTATAAACATTTTTCCCATACTCTCGGACATCGCTTCTTATCGTGATTTCATTCTGTCGGTATAATTAACAGTCACCCTGTATATTCTTCTACTAAATATGGCTCCAAAGTTAATAGTATTCTATATATATATGTATTTCTGTACGAAAACTTCTACTGTTGCTACGTACCCAGTTAAGCAGATAGCGTTTTGCGTTTTGCGTTTTCGTGCAACATTTGAGATTGGCTCATTCAAAATCATTCAAAATTATAGCCAATCACAAATGCTGCACGAGAACCATAAAACGCTATCCGCTTAGCCGAGTAGGTAGTTTTACTGATTTATCTGTTGTGGAAGTTTATTATAAAAAGGCATTGCACAATATAAAGAAGATCTTTCCATTACCGTTTAGCCTGTGTATTGGAAACTGTACTTTTAATTTCTTGTAACATAGGGTGAGATGGCTTAAAATAAAAATATATATAAATATAATATAAAATATATATATATATATATATAAAATATAAATATAAAAATGTATCTGTGTATCGATTCTATAAACATTGAATTTGTATGTCAGAAAATGTATGTTTTAGGTTTACGTGAACCAATTTTAGACTGGTTAAATTCGTACTTGACATGTCGGAAAATATGCGTTAAAATAGGAAACGACTGCTCATCTCAGCACGACACTGCTACAGGGGTTCCTCAGGGCTCTGTGTTGGGACCGCTGATATTTCTATTATTTATGAACGACTTAGGTAGGCATATCGATGTAAATCATTTGGTGATGTTTGCCGATGACACTACTATGGCGGTCTCAGCAGCGAGCCTTGAAGAACTAAGTAGTAGAGTTTCCGATGTGACTCGACAATTTCATTCTTGGTGCTCAAAAAATCATTTAATTGTAAATTTACAAAAAACAAATATAATTCAATTTCAAAACAGAACTGTTGGTTCTAATAAGGTATTTATTATCAATGGCGATTTGGTAAAAACTGTGCAGTCGGTGAAATTTCTGGGGATTCACATAGATGAGAATCTGAACTGGAATGAGCAATTAGACAATGTTTGTAAAAGAATCAACAGATCGTGTTTTGCCATTTTACGCTTAAGAAGTTCAGTCGACCAAGAGTGCTTGTTAAGAGTATATTATTCCATGGTTCATTCTTACTTAGCGTATAATGTAATACTATGGGGCTACGGCAATAATGGAACTAGAGTATTTATTTCACAAAAAAGAGTAATTCGTATAATGTTTAATTTAAGGTATCAAGAATCTTGCAAACCGTCTTTTATTAAATATAAAATACTGACATTTCCGTCGATTTATATTTATAAATGTCTTATATATGTAAGGCGCAACATAGCAGAATACGAGCGGAATTCCAACCTTCATGCTTATAATACGAGACATGGTGATTCTTTAGTAGTTGCACAGCATCGGACTGCAAAATTTGAAAAGACGCCATCATACATAGGCATGAAACTGTTTAATAAACTGCCGAAAATACTAAAAGAGAAAAGCTTCAATGTTTTTAAGCGGTCACTGAAAGCTTTACTCTTAAAAAAAGCGTTCTACTCTGTTACAGAGTTTCTTGATGATTCGGATTTCGAAATATACTTAGGAAGTTAAGTTTAATTTTGTTATTCACCAATTGACATGTACATCCTATGTAAGGGCTAAGTATGAATAAACTATGACTATGACTATGACTATGACTAAATGCTCAGATACATACATAAATGTAACTAAATACAGATACAGATACCAAGTACTACAATGTAACTAGTTACAGATACAGATCCACTGAAAGTATCTAGATGCTGTATCTAAATACTTGTAACTAGATATGTTACAACACTGACTACCAAATGATGAAATTGTCAGACATGCCAACAAAATATTAGACAAATATGGAGATGACTTTTCGGAAAGTTTGTCTATGCAGTTAATAAACTTCAGAAGTGCTTTTTCAAATGAAATTATGTCCACAAAAACTATTTCTGAATTAGCCAGATATTTTATATCAGAAAACAGATGCATTTTGAGCAGCCTTTCAGATATTTGTTCATTATTTCAACTTTCTAACATTACCGTAAAGTCACCTGACTTGAGACACGCTCCCCATCATGAGACAGACCGCGCTTTTCCAAAATAAAAATTTATTGCAGCCCTCTGGATTGGAATAGGACAACTAATGTTATTTCATCTTGTCGATAAAGAAGCGATTTATTTAATAGCGTCATAAATTTATGGGATATTTTTGCAACATAAAGGACTCTGTATACACGAACTGTCATCCTAAAAATTCGTTATGCCAGATAACCGTTAAACTTTCTACCACCGAGGCGGTTAATGAAAGCTAACCCGAACAACAATTTTTTTGATTGTAAGTTATTGTGTGAAACGGCCGCGAATTTGTATATAAAACAAATAGCATGTTCTTGATGTAACTGTAATTTTTACATGAATAATTGCAATTATGATTCTTGTCATTGGAGTCGGGATGAAGCTGTTTTGAAATGATAAATAACAAACAAATGTACATTCCGAGGCATTGTAACTGGAAGCAATTACGCCAGACCCTACCGGGTCATATAACCAGGGCGGGCAGTCATAAATTCTTGTCGCAATTGAGCTATTCTCAATTTTTCTTGAACTGACTGTCACATAAATCTGTCACGCGAGTTTCTAATACGCGTCTGTTTTTCTTTAGAAATGGGGCAATTCGCCACGCATTAAGTTCGGTAAGATAATACGGCTATTGAGAAATGATACTTGCACAGTCACCGGAAATATAAAAACGTCAGGGTATTTTGTAATTTAGTAGATACAGAATTTGAAGGCACATGTGGACTTCAGGGAGGTCCTTGTGAAAGTTTCGAAACATATTCCAAGAAACTGGGGGGGCTGGTATTTTTCTGAATGCTGGACACAGTTCTATTGGCCAAGGGGTGTTTTGAATTTTGGTTTCTGATCGAAGGAAGGGGCATTAATTCTGTGCAGCTGAAAAATGAATATTAAAATTACAGACAGATAGCTCCGAGCTTTTGAAACGAGTAGTCGTATCCATTGGGCTTGGCAAATTGCTTTGAGTTACTTACTTGTTTCTTTGATTTATTTTCACAGTAGGGTATAAATTATTTAGTTCGGTACGTCTAAAATACCAGTGGTTTGAGAGGCAGTTAAATAAAATTAAATAACACGGTCTCGCGACGGGTAAATTAATCGCGTAGTGTATTTAAAACTTGGTGCAGTGCGTGCATTGGATTCTTATTCGCGGCGCGGATTTGGGTAATCTGATTTAATTTGTATTTTATTCATTACATATTTGGTGGTGATTGATAGATTAAAAATTCATAATCTGTAAATTTCAGTACTTGCTTGTCTTGTGATATTTATTACTAAAGTGTTCTCATTTGCATTCCAACCGAGTTTACAAGTAAATAAGTTGCATCCACACTAGTGGAGTTGATTGACCATTGTTATGTAAATTATTAAACTAGTTTGTTTGGCGTTCTGTAATTTAAATCGACCAGAGGCAGTCAACCGACGCTTTCAATTTATAGTGCAATTCATATACAGTGTACTCTTGTAAAATTAGTTAATTCCCTTTTGCGATATTCTCTGGCAAGTTGGAAACACTCAAACAAGTGTTTTTCCGATTTGCGCAGTGAAACCGATTGGTTTATACCACTGGTCTAAGGCAAGTTTAGATCTGCCGCTAAAACCAAGTGTGACCAGCACACATTAATTCCCTCAATCAAGGCCAGTTAGTTGCCGATACTAGTGCAGTAAAATTACGAGTCCAAACAATTCTGAATCACATAGTCATAGCCATCTTCTCAACCGAGTTTCCATCACACCCTGTGTGTGCCAAGGTGTAGTCTTTGTCGGGAGATCTGCGGGTTAATTAGAAGTAATTCGCTGAGAGACCGAAATATCATAACTACCCATAGTAGAGTATCAAATAAAACGGTCAAACATTCCATTGCGCATAGTGTTAGATCATCGTCGAAAACAACGCAATCAGAGGTTAAAAAATAAAGCGGGAGTCACTGAACCCCCACCTCAGGGCGATAGGAGCGGTCGAGAAATCTCCCCCCTTCGCCGCGTTATTAGGTTAGAAACAAATCGAGTCTGCGCCTCCGCAGGAGGGCTTCCCTTGAAAAACTAGCGATTACTATTGATCCTCTCGCAGATTGATCGCCTGGGCGGCATTTTGTATCACATACTTCCCCGAGTATCTGATTAATTAATTAATTACGTTCATTAAGGCAGTACACTGTAGGCACACAGCCACACCGTGCACTGGTTGATATACAGAGCGTGTCTTCGAGTACTATTGCAGTGCTAAACACGAGTACCAAGGCAATTATAATTTTTAAAACAAATTAATTGTTCATTCAGATTGAATAACAAGTCCACAAGCATTGTTTGGGACAAGCATAAAACCACCAGCTGTGTAATCGAAAACAGTTAGTTCGTCACGTTATTCGAACGAGAAAGCCGTTAAACGAATTCTACTGTATTTTTTACAAATCGTAATTTTTTCTTGTGTGTTTCCTTGTATTGTAAATTTAAAACGACAAGGCTTTTACGCTCATATTTCTACGCTGCAGGGCGGCTAGAAATCGGAGTTTTTTCCCTTGTTTTGCAATAAATAATTAATTAAATTTAAATCCGTATTTTATTTATACGTATCCAATTCCCGCTATCTCATAGTTATTATCGTCTCGCCAGGATTCGAACCAGGGAACCGGCATAAGTAGAGTCCGCCACTAATTAACGATCACGAGCCATTAATTATTGAAAGTTGTTTGGAAATAGCAATAGAGGGAACTCTGGGAATTTCTTAGAGAGATAGCCGCAGGGAGCGTAGTGTTATTGTAGGCTAGTTAGTGCACCCGTAGAATTGCAAAGATAAGTGCCGTCTAGCCGTAGAACAATAGGGCAGTAAAACCCGGCCTTTTTCTTCTTGGAAATTCCGACCGAGTTACCTTTAAAGTAAATACGCGTTAAATTCTTGCAGACGGCAATTCTCCAGTTGCCAGTCAATTAATTTACTAATAAATTAAAATTGTTTATTTGTTTGGATTTATTTATTACTTATTTAGTTGTCCGTAAAAAGTCAACAAACAGGCTAGCACATCGGCATGTTACATGTGTATAGATGTTACTTCCGCTAAAACAATGAGAAAAACTCTATCTCGATCTGTTTTATTCGGGAGTTTAAAAAAAGTTGTCTTTTTGCAGCCTAACTTGGGACATAACCTCAAATAATTATTACAAAATGGTGAAAGTAAAACAAGCAGTTAAACCGAAAAAAAAGTATCAGAATTACAATAATACAAACCTTGAACGTGCTCTACAGGCCTTGGCAAATACAAACATATCATACAGGGATGCTGAAATTAAATATGGTGTCTCAAAATCAACACTTCAAAGAAAGTTTAATGGCAAAAACGGACGAAAACCTGGAAGACCTGATTTCTTAATGCAGCTGAAGAAAAATTGTTTGTAGACGGAATTATTACAGCGTCTAAATGAGGTTTTCCACTAACTAACTTTGATATCCGTATGATTGCAAAGGCATTTATTGATAGAAGAGGAAAAAGGGAAGTCAGGTTTACAAATAATATGCCGGGACGAAAATGGGCAAAAGGCTTTTTGAAAAGACACCGTGAGAAGTTGTCCGTAAGACTTGCACAAAATATTAAAAGCAACAGGGCTATGGTATCAAAGGACGTTATTAATGATTATTTTGATCAATTACAAGAAACGTTAGAGGGAGTGTCACCCGACAGAATCGTAAATTACGATGAGACAAATTTTACTGATGACCCTGGCTCAACAAAAGTAATAGTTCGAAGGGGTAGTAAACATGCAGACAGAATTATTAGACACCTAAAAATCCAGCACTTCAGTCATGTTTGCCATAAGTGGGAATGGCTGCCTTTTACCAGTATATGTTGTCTAAAAAGCAATTCATTTGCATGACACTTGGTGTGTGAATGGTTTACCTCACACTGTCTATAATCGAAGCAGCTCTGGATGGTTTGACAACACATTATTTATTATCCATTCATGATCTTTTTAGACTCTAGAGGGCTGTTTTTTTTTCGTTAAGTTACGTGCATGTATTTTGATAGAACTCAACATGTGACAAATATAAAATAAAAAAAAATAAAATAAAATAAAGTAAAATAATAACATTTAAAACAAATAATTACTTATGACTTTTTAATACTAAGTCAAAATGCTAAGAATAATCAATGTTTTTCGGTATCAGTTTTCAAAAATATAACCATCAAATTAAAATGGAACATATCCATTTGGAGATACCAACAGAAATGTCACCCTAACATGGCCTACTCTGAGTCTAAAAAGATCGTGAATAGCTTATAGTGATTGGTTTTTTAAAGTCGCTCTGCCATATTTTAAACATGTTGGAGACGGTAAAAAAATTCTATTAGGGGACAACCTAGCTAGTCACATTTCTCTAGAGATTATCCAAGCATGTGAGAAAAATGGAATTGACTTTGTTTTGTTGCCACCAAATGCAACACATTTGTTGCAACCATTGGATGTTGCCTTTTTTAGACCATTGAAGAGAGCTTGGAAAGACGAACTATTGAAATGGAAGCTAAAACACAAAGGCGTTCTTCCTAAAGACACTTTTCCACTTTTACTGAGGAACACAGTGTTGTCCTTAGAGAAATCTTCTGAGAAAACTATTTGTTCAGGATTTCGGGCTTGTGGGCTTGTTCCCCTCGATAGGAATGCTGTTTTAAAAACGATTCCAGATGGTCTTGATGAGAATGATGCATCCAACGCAAATGAATGCTTGTCAGCCTCATTTATTGACCATCTTAAAAACTATCGATTGCCATCTGATGAAGGTCAAAGAATTAAAAGAAAGAAAAGACGTTCCTCCAGGAAAAGGAGTCACTGCAGAAGATTTCAATGCTGAAAATGAAAGTAATAATGAAATTATTGAAGAGGAGAATAACGCGGAAGATGGCAGCAGTTAAAGTTCTGACCCAGGGCAAATTAATTCTGAAGATATTAATGAGATGAGACTGATTGAAACTGTTGAGACTGATGGAAGCTTAGAGTTAAGTCCTACTGAAGGATCATTTATTGTAGTTAAATATATTTATAATAAGGATACCAAAAAGGAAACGACGAAGGAGTTTGTTGGAAAAATATTAGAGGTCCACGAAAACATTTACAGAGTGAATTTTCTTCGATATAATTCGACTACATCTTCTTTTGTGTTTCCCAACATTGAAGATACTGATGAAGTCGAAAAGACCCAAGTATCTAAGGTGCTAGACAATCCAAAAATCTTCAGAGGCAGATATAAATTTCCTCAGGCAGTTTATAATAATTTATTAAAATAGAATTATTTTTTACGTTTTCATTTAAGTTGGCCTTAAGCCCAAATATTTAAAAAATGTATTAATAGAAAAAATAAAAAATAGAATTAATGTATTTTGTATTTTTGCAATAAAATTCTCTAAGTTATCAGTGTTATCACGATTTACTAAACGTTATGAAAATATACTAAAATTTTATATATTCACTTGCCATACTTACATCATTCATAAAAGTTTCGAACTATATTTTTTTTGGGGTAGTTCTGAGTTCTTAACGTCTCAAAGCAAAATTACATTACGTTTTTTAAGCCTGTCTCATGATTGGGACCACAATCCCTAACTTGGGACAGCGAGTAAAAAAAAAAATACGAGATTTTGAGGGTAATTTTAAAGTTCTCTCGTATCAAATTCGTATGTACGGAGTATAACCTACCATTAAAAAAAATATATTGCCATTCGTCAAAGCGTTCAGATATTACAGCGCAAAGTATGTCAAAATCGTCCCAAGTTAAGTAATTTTACGGTACCTGTGACATCTGCTTCTGCCGAAAAAACATGCTCCAAATTAAAACTAATAAAAAGTTATTTGCGTAGCACAATGAGTAGGCACAAGGTAGGCTTAGTAGTTTGGGTTTATTAAGTATTGAACATGAACGTACTTGTGAACTCATCTGAACTCGTCTCATTTGAAGCAAAAGCAACGGCGTTTTGGCAGTTCTGCATTGTCCTAATGGAGGTTTCGATGGCAGTAGTGTTTTGATTTACGTGTATTATGATTAGGTGTTATATGTATTTATTTTAGTTACGTATATGATTGAGTAAATGCGGCGGGGGGCCCCCAAAACCTTATCGCCACCACCAACCACCAACTGTAGTAAAACAAAATCAATGGTGCCAACATAATTGGCGTACAAACATTTACAGACACACTGTACACAATGGATTTGCATAAAACATAAGACATAGGACATAAGCCGTAACAGTAATTCGACCTATGTAAAGAAATGCGCTCCGTAACAAAAGAGAGAACAAAGGTTATGTGTTTCTTACGGCTTATGTTTTATGCAAATCCTCTGTGTAACCGGCTTTAGAGCAGTGACCTCGTCACTTCGAAAATGCAAGTAATCCGAATTTAATGGACGGAGTCGTCAAATAAATGCATAGATAATATAAATAGATGAGAAAGTCAATAGAAAGTTGGAATACCTTGTAAAGCGCCCTCTACAATTAGGGGAAAAAGTAACCATAGCTCCAAACCCAAATATAACCTTTGATATTTCAATATTTAATTTTCATTTATCAACACTATAAATATAATCATACGTTAAAAATAAATATTGTTATGGTTTTACCATGTGTAACCCTAGCAATATTTACTTTTAGTGAATGATTACATGTATTCAGTGTTGGAGAAACCCAGCAATAACTTGTAAAACTGAAAATAAAACACAGTTTGACTAAAAATTATATTTAAGTACATATAAAATAAGTACAGTGCATCATAATACATACAACCTCTATAGAATTAACGTCAGAGTAATATACAAAATTATAATTTTTATCACAAAATCTTTTAACCGGACACTAAATCGCGCACTATACACTTAACGTTATTATATATTTTATATATATTTATTATTATTTTTATTATATATTTTATATTTATGTTATAATATTTTTCACTTTTGACGAAGCTGTCGAACGACGGTGAAACGTTAAGTGTATAGTGCGCGATTTAGTGTCCGGTTAAAAGATTTTGTGATACAAATTTCATCGGACAAGAACCAACTTTAAATATAATTTTTATGTAGTCTACAATTCGACGGTATATAATTCCAAAAGGACGAACAGACCAAAGCCCCAGTAAAGTTCACGATCATCCTATTGTATTTTCTACACTAAAACTAAAAACTGTGATTTCTCAAAAGATGGTTCTTTGGTTTGTTCGCCGTTTTGGAATAACAGGGTCGATTTAGTATGCTTAGTTTTAATAAAAACAAAAAAATGCTCATCAGTTCATCATCTAAATGTGAAAACGCTAACAATTGTCAATCAGCTGTTGGTACCTCACACTTCAATTTATGCTAATCGATTTTTGCTAATAAAAGATTCTGACTTTGTTTTCAAATTTTCATATCAAATTATAATCTCCACAATCAAACAGCTAAGTGGTCAAACAAATTAAAAAAATACTACAGACTAAAAAATGTCAACAACACTGACCATAAACTAAATGCAGGGTAATCAATCCAAAAATATTCTCGCTTTCTGGAACAGGTATACTCTTACCTTCTGGAACAGGTTCATCTAACTGCTGGTTCTCTTCATTTATTGTCTCTTTTTGCAGGGGCTCTAAATAACATAATTGAAATTAATAATAATGGTTATCTACCAAAATTAAAGACAGATTACTACCTGGTAAATGTTCAATGGGAACAGCTGTATGAAGTAAAATATTATTTCTGCCGAAACAGTTTTCCATAAGATGTTTACGGCAGACACGACAGTTCTTATATATTTTTTCTGGAGATCTTTCTAAAAGTTCTCGTCTTCCACAAACCAATATCCACCTTTGAAAAAGTTGCGGATATTTATTGGGATTTGGAAATCTATCCTTGCTTTCCACACATCCAACACATCCAGAAACTTCACAGTATACACCCATTTCTTTTTTCATACTGGAAAATTATATTGGCATTTTATTTTTTCAATTAACATTAATTTATTTCATCACTTACCACAAAGAACAATCTCAATATACACACACAACAAACAACACAATTAGTGTTTTTATAATCCTAACAACATTAAAAACTATGAATTAAAAGAAACAACAACGCGACGTCACAAAGTGCATAATTGCATGACATGACGCCATAACCACACCCCATAACGCTTGTAACACAGTCTACACACAGTCTGTTTACTTGGCGTCGGTACCTTTGATCTTTGTGTCTTCAATGTAACCCTTCAATTCCACTGCGCATTCTTCCGCGAGTTGATTCTTACGTGGCGCAAACAATTTAAAATCTTGCAGTGTTTGCAGTTGCCCGAACGTGCCCGAACCAAGCCGGTAAACCAAACTACGAATAGAAGCAGCGAGACTATTGCGCATTGTTCCCCGAGTTTCCAAGAATTTTGTACGCGAAACTAGCGCCAGTGAAGAGACTGTATGTAGACTGTGCTTGTAACTTGCATTCGATTGGTTGGACCGTCGACGACTAATCAAGATAGACTGGTAATGCCATTGCAAAATAGCACGGTTTGTTTAAAAGCAACATCAACAGATCTTGCGCCGGGAGGGAAAGATGGGGTACTGTTTACTCGTCCCTAATGCACATAGGCGGCGTTCATTAAATGGAGATAAAATCGAATATTACAAAAAATATATATGTTAATTGAAATAATAGGTAATAGATCACTCACTATAGGAAACAGAATTTTTAAATTAATCAATCAGTTAATTATATTGAATTAATTCATTAAATACAGATACACGCAATAAAACTAGTAACTGCGCCTATGAGTTCTGTTGCGTTACACGACATCCGCCGAAAATTATCGACTGCAATTTGAAAGTAACCAATCACTAAATTAGTCTTAGTAAACAAATCCCCTTTCACTCCTGTGACCTTGTTAGCTACATTTTAAAGCCCGCGTGCCCAGTCTACCTGTATTAGTCATCGGAGGGTTGGACAGGTCGGTGACGTTCCGGAAGCAAGGCGCCAAATTTAAATTTATGCACATGCTGCCCTCTACAATTAGGGGAAATACTACTACCTCATTTTGCTAAGGTTTGTTCCAACCATATACAGGGATATTCACATAAACCGTTCGTTAAAAGTTTTCAAGGTTGCAGTTCACGTAGATATTTGAAATTTAAATAAAATAAAATAAAATTGCCTTTGTATCACTTCCGGTACAACCGGAAGTGATACAAAGGCAATTTTATTTTATTTAAAGAGATCTCCACGGAAAACCCTTGCTCCTTAAATTTCAAATATCTACGTGAACTGCAACCTTAAAAACTTTTAACGAATGGTTTATGTGAATATCCCTGTATATGTAGTACTATCTATATTGCGTGTAGTGTTGGAAACGAATGGCCAGCGAGTTCACTGATGAAGAGAGAGAAAACATGCAGTAGTTACCATAAGGCCATACCGTAGTGTGAAACATAAACAGTGTGCGTGCGGTTGGGCTTGCTTGCGCTGCTGTCATGTTAAATGCGGTAACCACGCGGTAACTTTTTGAATAACATCTATAATGCAATAATTTTAATACTTACTTATGGAGAGTTATCTTGGGTAGCGGAGATTGTATCGACAAACACAAGTAACAACTTGTCGACATGATTTAACACGCCACAGAACGAGAAAAAGCTTATACGTAAAAAAAAACATTAAAATTAGGTTAGGCACACGTGGTCTTGTCGAGTCAAGTGACAAATTTAATGCTTCGAATTGGTTGGTAGTTGACGCAAGCGTATCAGCCATCAATCAGACTATGGTACAGCAATATGATTGCCATCTCGTTTTGATTTCGGAACTCTCGCCTCCAGAGACGCAATATAGACAGTACTATATGGTATATGGTTCCAACCGGAATGGGACAAGTGGCCGCCGCCAACTGGCCGCTGCCAACTGGCCGCGTGACAAATGGCCGCCGGGACGACTGGACGCCGGGACAACTGGCCGCCGCACAGTTCTAGATTTTCGTTTTAAGTAATATTTACTGTTTTGAGAAAACAACCGAAAATTTTCTAGATTTTTATTTTAATAACATGAATTACATAAATAAAATTCTAGAAAGTTATTTGTTGTTTTCTCAGAACAGTAAATTTGGACCGAACATGTTTATGCACTTATCGAGTCAATTAATACTAGTATTTAGTAATAGAGTAATCATTAACAAATCCCCTCTTAATAAAACTCTGTTTAACAATAATAAATTTGTTTGCAAATTATTCAGTTTTGAAATTTCAAGAAATACAGTATTTCTTCTAATGTAATTATTCTACTCTAATTATTGTAATCCGAAATACCTGACATCCAATCCCTAAATCCTCTTAGTTAATTTGTTTACAAATGACCCAGTTTAGGAAATCCACAGTATTTCTTCTAATTTTCTAATTTAATAATTCTCTGGCTAATGAGGTATTTATGATCTGTTATTTTCCAAAATAAAAGCAGGTAGATAGAGTGTTTTCAAAGCAGTTTGTCTTCACATTTTGAAGTAGTAACATCAAAATGAAGCCTATTAAATCTCAACGCAATCGTGACAAGTTCTATAGTGACGGGTATATTTATGTTTTTGATAAATTATCCGCGGATGGTGAAACGGAGTTTTGGCGATGTGAGCAAAGACGACAGTGTAAAGCGCGAGTGCACGTTAGAAATGGTGCTGCTGTAAAAACTTTGAACGTGCATACCCATGACACATCGGCAGGCAAATCGAGTAATTACTACAATTAAGAAACGGGCTTTAGAGACCCAAGAACCGACATGTCAGGTGATCAGCGAATGTTCACAAAACCTCAACCTGGCTTGCCAAGGAACTCTTCCATCTCAAGGGGCTTTGAAAAAACTGGTGCGAAGACAGCGAAAACAAATAAACCAAGCACCATCAATTCCAGCATCCCTGGAAGAGTTACAAATTCCGGAACGTTATAGAATCTACGAATCTACACCTGGTAACATAGAAAACTTCTTACTTTTCGACAGTGCAGTGGCTATGGTCCAGGGAGAATTTTAATTTTTGGCAGACAGAGGAATTTAGAGATTCAGCAAAATTGCGACGACTTTTTTGTAGATGGGACTTCCAAAATCGCCCCGAATTTGTTTCACCATGTATATGTTGTACTAGCAAAGAAATATGGAGGGGTACATCCTGTCTTTTATGCGCTTTTGCCAAACAAATCAAGAGCAACTTATGATAATTTATTTGAAACAATCAAAACGCTAGCACCAACATTAAATCCAACATCAATTACATCAGATTTTGAACTGGCCGCTTTTAAAAGCCTGCAAAATAACTTTCCGCAAACTGAAATTCGAGGATGTTTTTTTCACCTAGCGAAAAACATGAAAAAACATTTGAACGAAGCACATTTAATTACCCGTTATAACAACGACGCAGACTTTGCATTACATACCAAAATGACCATTGGTTTGGCATTTGTCCCAATGCAAGATATGCAAAACGCATTAAATGAGTTGTCAGATATTTTACCTGGCGATTTGCTACCCGTATTAGATTGGTTCGAGGACAATTACATTGGTCGCTTAAACCGCAAGGGAAATGGACGTCGTCAACCCATGTTTCCACATGAGATGTGGAATATGTATAACAGAGTGCTAGATTTACAAGATCGTACCAACAATCATGCTGAAGCGGCCCATCGGCGTTTACAAATGGAGCTTGGTGTAGATCATCCCACAATATGGAAATTGATTGATGGTTTACGGAAAGTCCAAGGTAATCGTGATATTTATTACGAACAGCTTGTTGCAGCACATGCTCCACCCCAAAAACTTCAAAGATACAGGGATGCCGACGAACGTATCCTGAGAATCGTAAGAGATTACGAAAACCGGAATGTTATCGAGTACGTACGAGGTATTGCTCACAATTACCAAATTAATCAATAAAAATTTCATTTAGATATAATGTTACATTCGTAACTAAATATTAAAAAAAACACAAAAAAAAAACTTTAAAAAAATGACACTTAAAGCGTTCTGTATTGACACATCTTCATACAACGGCGCGGCGGCCAGTTGTCCCGGCGGCCACTTGTCCCGCGTCCAGTAGGCCGCGGCCAGTTGTCCTAGACCGGGTTCCAACTAGTGATGGGCGAAAATAGTATTCGAATTGTATTCGAATAAAAATAGTATTCGAATGAAATAGTATTCGAATGAAAATAGTATTCGAATGAAATAGTATTCGAATGCAAATAGTAGTATTCGAATGAAATAGTATTCGAATAAAAATAGTAGTCGAATAAAAAATAGTAGCAATAGGATATACATATAACTAAACGTCTATAACTAAATAGACGAGCGGAATTGGTTAATTCTCTAAAAATACAAATTCGTAATGTAATTCCAGGCGTTAATCAAGACATTAAAAGTTTAGTTATGTATATTCTATGTATTACTACTATTTTTATTCGACTACTATTTTTATTCGACTACTATTTTTATTCGAATACTATTTCATTCGAATACTACCCCAGTAAGCAAAAAACATCTGTAAAACATTTCATTTTTAACATGAAACGTTTCTTTTGAAACATTTCCAAAGTATGTTTCAGCTATGTTTTTCAGCTATATTTAATGATGTTTCGCCGAATCAGTCTAAGAAACATTCCCTATTAACATGAAGTGTTTATTTTGAAACATTTACAAAGTATGTTTCGGATATGTTTATGAAAAGTCTATATAGGGATATTTCATCGAATCGTTATAGGAAACATTTAAATTTCGGGTCGTTTGACTATCACCATCTATCACGTTTCGGCTGGGCACTTCGGCAAGTTTGGCGTTATTACGTGAGATGGTGTATTTACGATTTAACCAAAATTTAACCCATGACTGTTAACGTTTATATTCCTTTTGCTTCTGAGCTTGTGTTGTAATTTATAATAAATGGATGTAAGTATTTACATGTGACAGTAGCTACATAGATAACATAAGGGCGTTTTATTTTTCATAACCTCAAAACTAAATTTCGTTTCTTGTTAATTTTTCGTTAAAGTGATAATCGCATTTGAACAGGTGGGTTAAATGTTAAAATCATGAAACCGAAAAACTGCACTACGTTATTATTATCTGTTTATTTATGTTATGTATTTATTTATTTGTTGTATTTATTATATATACCGTCTGTCTTATGAAAGACGCACGACACTATAACTCCGTTATTAATGATCCGATTTCAATAATTCAAAAAGCACATAAGACTAGTTTAAAAATACTACAAAAGGATAGCATTTTAGATTCTTTTAAATATGAAATTTTTGTCAAACGATAGTCAACTTTTTTTTTCAAATGGTGGCTGATATTTTTTTTTACTCAGTTTGATAGAGATTTATTTTCTGAATTCAATTATCAATTATTCAAGTCGATTTCGAAATATCAAATTTGAGGGGGGGGATAATCGAAAAACGTTCGGAAAAGTGAAACTCACCGTGGGGGTGCTCAAATTAATGGTCTCAAAGAGGAAAATCAGATAATCGAAAATGTGCAACTTCCCGAGTTGAAGTTCTTGGATTTTCTTGAACACTAAGAAAGACATCTAACTCTACATTTTCACGAAATTGACGTTGCTGTTTCTTGGGTTTCTTAAAAGCTTCGTGATTTCTTAAATTTTTTTCAAGTCTTCTAAATTTCTGACGGTTAGGAACTTCTCTATTAGGAAAGCGAGCTGCGTAAAGGCGCTCAGCTTGACCAGAATTTTTGTGGCACTCGAAAAACACTTCACCATATCAGTTAATTAATTGTTTTCCATAATGAAATAATAATGGTATAACAAAATAATAACAAGACGGTAGCAAATAATACAAACAAGAATAAATGAAAACAAGTTGACAGATAAATACTTAAATTTCCATTTCTCAAAAACATTCTACAAAAAATATCAAGTTGAAATACAGCGTTGAATTCCGAAAATAAATCTCTATCAAACTGAGTAAAAAAAATATCTGCCGCCATTTGAAAAAAAAAAAAAAAGTTGACTATCGTCTGACAAAACTGTCATATTTAAAAAAAACTAAAATGCTATCCTTTTGTAGTATTTTTTAACTAGTCTTATGCGCTTTTTGAATTATTGAAATGGAATCATTAATAACAGAGTTATAATTGAGTAAAAAACATCTTCGGATATTTGTAGCGAAAACTTTGAATGGGTGAAGAAAAGTATGTATCTGGCTACAATAGACACATACTTTTCTTCACCCATTCACAGAGTTATAATGTCGTGCGTTTTTCATAAGACAGACGGTATACATATACGGCGTTTTTCAGAATTCACCGATATCGTGCCTTTCATGTTAATTTCGTGTGTTAGTAGGAGTAGGAGACTACCGGTGGAACAATTCGTGAATTTTGAAAAATGTCCATATTTCCAGTTACTATTTTTTTTTTAACTTTAATATCTATAAGTTCAGTCGTATGTTATATTGTTTTTTTTTTGTATAGAGATATTTTTGGCAATATTGTCGGCTGTCTTACATCTCTGTAATATCTAATATTAAATACACTATTTTTGTATCTTACTATTGTTTCATTTGTATTTTTCCTTAATGAAAAATTCTATTGGTATATCATTTTATTATTTTGGTTGACATCATATGTGTTGTAAAGCTTTTTTTTGCTGTTTTCGGATGCAAAAGCCTTGCATCAGTTCGATCAATTAGATTAACACTAATGTTGTATCTTGTAAAATTTCAATTTCAAACGTTAATTCTACTTACAAATTTACATTTCTAATGTTATTCCGATTGATCTTACGAATAAAATTTTTCAGAAATGCCGTCAAAGTCTGTGAGAATCGATGTTTTCGAAAACAATAATCTCGGATAAGTTTGATTTGGAAAACATCCATTCTCACAAGATTTTCGCGGCATTTTGGCATAGTGAATGAAAACTAAGGTATTTTCTTCAGACATTATGAACTATCTCTGAAATATCTGAAAAGCTAGTAACAGGAACATTTTAGTTTCATGTTACAGATACATTTATTCTGAAACGTAACAGATAAAACCTATTTGAGTTTTAGCAGTCTGAGATGTTTGAGCAACATATTTGAGAACTAAAAGCAACTTATCACAAAGGTTCAGAAATGTTTCAAACATGAAATTTTGCTTAGTGGAACTATTTTCATTCGAATACTATTTTCATTCGAATACTACTAACTTTCATTCGAATACTATTTCATTCGAATACTATTTTCATTCGAATACTATTTTCATTCGAATAACTATTTTTATTCGAATACTATTTTTATTCGAATACTATTTTCGCCCATCACTAGTTCCAACCACCGATTTGTGAACGATCCGCGAACTAGTTCGTGCACATTTATATGCGCATGCGCTAGCAAAGTATCGTTTAATAAACGATTCAACACATGTGCAAGATGGAACGGTTTGCTTACTGTTTTCGATTAGTTTCTTCAAAGTCGGCATATCTGGCACATTTAAAATCGAAATATACTTACTTCAAAATAAATTTACAACAAAAATCGCAGCCTTGTATATCGAAGATTATGAAACAATTTATAAATTATGTACTTACAATAGAATAACCTCAAGTTTTTGTAATTTTTAAAAACGTAGGAGCATGTACAGCTGAAATAAAAAAAAAACGGGAAATGAAATTTTTCCTATTGTAAATTTGGTTGCATTTGTCAATTAATTGTCTACTTGACAACAGGGACTTGACAATACATACCTTTTAAGAAATTTTAACCTATTTATTTAGAAACTGACGTAGCATCAGATAATTCTAACCTCTTTCTAATAAAGTCATTTTCACACTATGGAAATATTGAAAAGATGTGCCAATTTTTTTTTGACATTTCCTGTTTTTATTGATTTCAGCTGTAATTCGCCTGATTCAGAATGAACTTTTACGACTTTCTTACGACAGTTTGCGTGAAAGAATAATTTTCGTATTCGCAACGAAGTTCACGGTAGCCCGTCAGGCAAAAATATAAATATATTGGATGAATGCGCGTGTCAGTCCAAACAGTTTCTACTTCGGTCTAGGAATCGTTTTGACCGTTTAGGAACTAGTTCCCGTACGATTATAAATTTGATGGAACGCTGACTGTCGGTTCATGAAACAGTTCACAAGTTTAGATGGGACGCTTTTTTCACACTGCGCAGGTTTAGAACGGTACAATGTACGATTTTCTGGCGTGGTGGAACAAACCTCTAGGTACCCAGGTACTCCAATATAAGTGTCTACCCCGTGAATAAATACAATCCGTGCGATCACAGATTACACAGGGATAGATGGCGAAGACCCTAAGTCGGTTTTGGCATCAACTTTCAGCGCCATCTGTAGTTACCGCCCAGAACTTTCGCATTTCATAGGAAACAAAAATTCAGAAAACTGCAATTCATTACGCTGGAGATTTAAATAAAACTTTCTGAATTGGTTCCGGTCTTTCCATCTCCTGATAAATTTATCGGCCAGATAATATCTTAGGAAACCACTATCAACATAATGTTTTCCAAGAATATACTAGTGTTGTAAATTGGATTATAAACCGGTTATTAACTGGTTAATTATACGCTTCATAACACCCGGTAAATTAAGTTATTTACCGTGTGGTTATTTATTTTGAATTTGCCGCCAATAGTTTGGATATATTTCCAAATTTTATTAATATTTAGTATTAGTTTTGGATGATTAAGGTTAACAACAATTCTATTTCCTCATAAAATCAAGATTGTGAGGTAGCTGAGTTTGGTCTTTTCTAAAAGAATAAGTCAAAAGCAATACAATAAAACCAGTTTTATTTCATTTGTTATTTACTTTATTTACCGTTTAATTAACAGGTTAAAAATCCGGTAAATTAAGTAAATTATATGATTTACCGGTCAATTTACAACACTAGAATATACCTAACAGATAAATTTATCAGAAGATGGAAAGATCGAACCTTATTCGTTTTCTCATTGTTTTCCTCACATTTGTTGAAATCCATTTCAAATAAACTGATATCCATTATCTCGATATATTTGAAAAGAAAATTTTCATGTTGATGTTTTCACATCGACTCACAAAAATATCCTAAAATAAAATATATTACTAATTACTTTGATACAAAATAAAGTACACAAGTAAGATTAAAATTTATTTAGGACGTAAACATATTTAACAAAATAAGACTTATGAATAGAGGTAATCATGAACAAAATCAAAATAAATATTTTAATTTTATTTTACTCTTATAAAAACCAAAAGTAATTAAATGTAAGGAACATGAAATGTGGGCGCAGAGACGTGGGGTAGCTGCTAGTTGTCTAAAAAATCGAATTACTATTTACACCACCTATCTTAATAATCAGACAACAGAGAAACTACACCTATCCGACATCTAAAATGACAATAAGACAAAATACATACCTACTGAACACAAGATTGACTAATTTTATTCAGCTTTAGTTTCTAAAAATTGATATGATACAATACGATTGATATGGTACAATACGATTGATATGATACAATACGATTGATATGATACAATACATTTGATATGATACAACCTTGGGTGCACTTGAATATGGCCAATTTTCTGGTCAATACGCAGATGTTGATGGCAAAGCAGAAAGAGCATCTTGAATTGAATATTATTAGTCATTACATAGACATACTCGGTAGATTATGTCTACATATCATTGCTCTGTGTTATTCTGAGGAAAATATCACAGAAATTAACGTCAACATAGATTTTTCAGACTTCAGTAAAGTTGAATATTTGGAGAAAAAAAAATGCATCAAATTAATATACTATAAGCAATACAATCCAGCAGCTATCATTCAAAAGAAGACTCCTAATCACAATTTGTCAAATTTCTTAAGATTAATAGCATCTTTTAATTTTTTTGACAATTCTATGAACGAATTGCATCTGAATAAAATATAGAGTAATGTCATGTATTTATTAACAAATTTCGTACACCAGCTGTTTCAAATTCAGCATGCACTGATTCTGTTAATCGGAAGAAAAATTGGACCAATTAAAATGTTTATGTTTAATTATAAAATACTTTGTGCATTGAAGAGATCCACTAGATTCACAATAAAATGTTTCATCTCTTTAAAACTATCTCTAAAATTAGATTTCTTTAATGCAACAGTTATGAATATATTTTTACATGAGAGAGAATTTTTTATTCTCATTATGATATATACACTTCATGTTTCAATACTAGGTCTTTTTGTTATCCTGCACTGGTATACACTAGTGTACACTTTTTTTACGAAATATGCTTTAATGAAGCCTAAATTCTTTGATAATGTGTCAATACGAATCATACACATCCATATTGATATACCACACAAACATTTCAGGTTGCATTAAAGCGTATTTTGCGAAAAAGTATGCATTGGTGTACACCAGTTCAGGATAACAAACAGACCTATTAAGAGGGCCAGTGATTGATACAATTTTTCTTTCAATTAACCAAAAATTTCTTTTACTGTTCGGATTCCATCAGTGACATGCAACTTCAAAATGTCTGTTTATCATCAGAAAAGTAACATACCTTGTATTCTCTGAGATGTAGTTATTCTTGGTTTTACAACATTTGGATAAGAAAAACATGTTTCCTGAGTGGAAGGACCTTTAAACTCTGAAATTGTTATTTTTAGCGACACATCACATCTGTGGTACACACATATGTGTGTGCACTAAATAATTTATGCCAAATTTGATGTCGAAGGTCTACAAAACGTGAAATCTGAATTAAAAATGTTTGCTCTATTATGCATAATAGAGATCATATATCTTACCTGGCAAATGTAATGTAGGCAACGAAAATCTTTTTAATCGTCCTGCTAGATCGATACAAATTGGGCGCGTTTAGCGAACAGCAGCTGCTGAGTTGCTTACTCAGCAATCGTTTGTGATTAGTTCACATTAAGGTAATAGCCAATAACAAACGATTGCTGAGAAAGCAACTCAGCAGCTGCTGTTCGCTAAACGCGCCCATTGGATCGAAATGTATTTCGCACACTGGATAGCTTTTTTTACATTGGCTTCGGTTTTTTGAAAGAGATCTTGCCGGGTCTGGTAAAGAATATGTTCATAAACGTTCAACATTTTTTGTGACATAAATAGTTAATTTACATTACATTGAACGTATTTCTACAATAAAATTTGCGGATTATGCGTAAATTTTATCACCTTTTAAAAGTTACGATTTCTAGGTTATGTTTGATTTTCCATATCAATATTTTCGAATAAGTCATTCTTAAAAAGTGCTGTTAAAGAGAAGGAAAGCCTTTTTCGAGTATATACATTTGAAGGGAAGAGAAACTTTTGTATAAATAAATTTTATTATATTATGTTGCCGTCAAATTATGAGACTCTACAGGATATCCACATAAACCGTTCGTTAAAAGTTTTCAAGGTTGCAGTTCACGTAGATATTTGAAATTTAAGGAGCAAGGGTTTTTCGTAGCGTAGAGATCTCTTTAAATAAAATGAAATTGTCTTTGTACCACTTCCGGTTGTACTGAAAGTCGCTATCAATTCGCTTATTTTAAATGGAATGCTATATTTTTTATCACGTTTTTGAATTCTACATGTAAAAATATGTTAAGTTGCAATACATTTCCCTATCTCTAAAATGCATCATTTTTGAGATATTTTGAAATTTCTTAAAAATTTGGATTCTGCAACCTGATTTTCAAAAAATTATAACACAGCTATGATTGAAGCAATTTTATTTGTAATAGCTGATATTGTAGTTGAAGTTTTAAGGTTCTTAGAAATTCCATAAGTATAATCTATTAAGCTACAGGGTGTCTAAAACGCACCGCTCCCCTCGAAGATATTCAAACACAGAAAAATACTTTTTTTCAAATGGAACGACCAATATTTTAATTCACCATCGTATGTGGAATTAAATGCTGTGTCGAACTATACGTATACTAGCATTCCCTATACCTAACTTTGACAGTTTTTATTTTCGGTTTAATACATAAAAATTTACATTTATTAGGTTAAATATTTCTAATTTTGTTGATATAGTTATGAAAACAACAAACAATTGCATTTAACGTTTCCTGTTACTACAAATTTTAAGCAAAAGCAAAAAAAAGTTGAGAATCAAAATAAAAATTATTCAAACGCTGATATTTTAAATCTATTTTTTAAATTCATGAAGAATGATCTAAAATTGTTCAGAGCAGAGAATGTGTATTCAATCAAATGTACTCCCCTTGTCTCCTATGAATAAAACACAGTTTGGAAAGTTTGAACCTAACTTTATACAATTTGGAAAAATAAAATGTACGAAGATCAGTAACAAATAACGAAGATAATTAGACAATGGTTTTAAAATACTTTCACGCTAATCCAGAGAATTGCAAACTAGCAGCTATTTTATTCTTCAATTTAAAGTAATGAAATTCATACTTTTTCGTTTTATAAGATCACAAGCGTCCTAAGAGAAGGATGATTAAAGAACTATTAAAATTTGTGAATTTCCACTTGCCAAATTCTATTTTCTTTGGTTGACTACAAAATTTGTAGTAACAGTAATCGTTGTTATAATTTCCATGCTATCTTAATAAAATTAAAAATATTTGACCTATTAAAATTGTAATTTAATTTCTATGAATTAAATCGAAAATGTTTCATAACTCAAAAACTGTTAAAGTTAGGTATAGGGAATGCTAGTACAGTTCGACGCAGCATTTGATTCCACATGGTGCATTAAAATATCGGTCATTCCATTTGAAAAAAAGTATTTTTCTGTGTTTAAATATCTTCGAGTGGAGCGGTGCGTTTTAGACACCCTGTAGCTTAATAGATTATGCTGATGGAATTTTTAAGAACCTTTAAAGCTTCAACTACAATATTAGCTATTACAAATAAAATCGCTTCAATAACAGCTGTGTTATAATTTTTTGAAAATCAGATTGCAGAATCCAAATTTCTAAGAAAATTCAAAATATCTCAAAAATGATGCATTTTAGAGATAGGGAAATGTATTGCAATTTAACATATTTTTATATGTAGAATTCAAAAACGTGATAAAAAATATAGCATTCCATTTAAAATAAGCGAGTTGATAGCGACTTCCGGTACAACCGGAAGCGATACAAAGACAATTTTATTTTATTTAAAGAGATCTCTACGGAAAACCCTTGCTCCTTAAATTTCAAATATCTACGTGAACTGCAACCTTGAAAACCTTTAACGAACGGTTTATGTGGATATCCCTGTATTGCAATAGCCGGTAACACATGATAAATCTATACTAGATTTACAGATTTTATTTTAAAACTTCCTATTTAGCTTTTTTTCAGAAATTGAAAGATTATGAATGTTGCGAAGTAGAGAAATTAAGTTTGAGCCTTCGTAAAAACTCTAAAATTTCATGCCAGCACTAATCATAAAATTTCAGGCGCTATTTCTTCTTAAAGTGGGAACAGTGGCATATTTGGCGATGGATGAAGGTGTATTATGTTAGTTAAAGTAAGCTGGCGTTGGTCATGAAAATGCACCTATACATAGTTCTATAGTTATTTGTGGGCCTTACACAAATAATTTTTATGGGATTGCCTTGGTGTGTTAGCTGTATTTAAATAAGGGAAACCTCTATGTGCAAATATATTTTAAGGGAAGGGAAACTTTTGTGCGTAAATTTTAAGGGAAGGGAAACTTTTATGGGTAAATTTTAAGGGAAGGGAAGCTTTTGTGTGTAAGTTTTAAGGGAAGGGAAACTTTTGTGAGTAAAATGTCCATATTCATAGTGTTTCCTCAAGGCTTCCTTGAATGAGGAGCCCCTTAGAATGCGAGTTGTTTTATGCAACTGCCTTACTACGAGTACAATCCCATTCTAAGGGGTTCCTTACTGAAGGAAACCTCGAGGAAGTACTGTGAATACGAACATAAGTTTTAAGGGAAGGGAAACTTTTGTATGTAAGTTTTAAGGGAAGATAAACTTTTGTATGTAAGTTTTAAGGGAAGGGAAACTTTTGTGCGTATTTTAAGGGACGGGAAACTTTTGTGTGTGTTCTAAAAGGGATAGGAAAATTTTGTGTGTAAATTTTAAGAGAAAGGAAACCCTTGTTATAAATCTACACCTAAACGCTAAATTTTTAGGGAAAGGAAATCTTTGTGTGTACATTTTACACCCAAAGGTTTTCTTTGTGTTTCTCTCACCTTAAAATTACACATAAAGGTTTACATTCACTGTCCATCTGAAATGAAAAACTAGTACACTACCCCTGAAAGCCTATCCCACAAAAATTATTTGTGTAATGTTCACCAATTATTAGGTGGGAACATTCATAATTTTACAACCAAAGTCTGAAAGGCCAGCTGCCAGGTGACTATTTAGGGTGCGTTTCGTTGAGAAACGCACCCTAAATTTGAGATGAGAAACTTTTGTGTGTAAATTTTAAGTGAAAGAAAACCCTTGTTATAAATTTACACTTAAATGGTAAATTTGAAACGACAAACTAATACACTACCCCTGAAAGCCTATCGCACAAAAATTATTTGTGTATTGCTCGTCAAGGTACTATTAAAAAATGTTTATGTGCAATGGTTTCTCTCCCTTGAAATACACTTGCCTACTCAAAAAAAAGGCTTTCCTTGTCTTATAGCACGTTTTAAGAATAACCCATTCGAAAATATCTATAAAAAACGTACGAACATAACCTAAAAATCATTACTTTAAAAGGCAATAATTCCGACATTTACGGATAATCCGCAAATTTTATTGTAGAAATACATTCAGTTTAAGCAATGATTATAAGAGTATTAAGATACCTAAACCAATATAAAAATGCGTAACTCTACCTATTCCGCACCCCTTCGCGTCTTGCCCACACTTTGCAAGCTGATGGCTCCCTCTAACGATATAAAACATCGACATGCTAGATAAGAACCATACTTACTTTGTAAGGAAAATTATATGTAAATGAGACCACAAATATAACGAGTGGCGGAAATCGTAGATTGTACATGACTTCGCATGATGGGAGGGCGTTGGCGCTTAATTTGAATTGAGCGCTAGAGGGATGGCTATGTAAAAATGTTCCTGAATGCATATTTAATGGTAATATTAATTAGAAATTAAGATATCGAAATATAAATCTGTATTCCAACGTTTTAAAGAAAAAAGTAAGTGTGAAAAAATGTCAAAAGTAAAAAAAATGTGATGGACTGGGTTTGATCTCACAACCCTACGGTTACGAAATTTAAACTTAAACACCTTGACCACGAGAATTATTAATTTTGGTTGCTAAAATATGCTATTAAGTATAATTAAAAATTTTAATTAGTTTTTCTTTAATTTATAAATAATTAACACTTAAAATGTCATAAGTTTAATACCAAAATGCTTTAATAATCAAAATCTTTCCGATTACGACCTACATATTCATATGAATTTAGGCAGATAAAATAAAATAATTTCTCTTTTCTCATGTTAAATCTCTATGTATGTCCAGTGGCGTAGCTATCACATGGCAAAGTGGTGCAGTGCACCGGGGCCCTCAGGCTCAAGGGAGCCCTCGAGCAACCCTGAAGTTCCGAAGCGAAGTGTGTTTCTGTTCAACCATTTTAAACTATAAAATTATGTAATAAGTATATAATTATACATTCTGTTCAAACTTAAGTCCGTACTATTACTAACTTTGTTATTACAAAAGCTACTAATTCGATTAAATTAACAAACTAGCAGTAATTTTCATTACACTGACGCAGTCAGAAAAACAATTGAAAGTCGCGTTTATGAGATAAAGTCAAAAAGACACTTTTTTAGATGGAACAGCGTTTATATTACAGTGAAACTTGCTTATAACGAGCACTGGTTATAACGAGAACTCGGTTATAACGAGAAAATTAACAAGTCCTGTTTCTAGATATTGTAAATTACATATATAGGTAAATATTTGTTTAAAACGAGTACTTAAAGTTGGTTCTTGTCCGATGAAAATTGTATCACAAAATCTTTAAACCGGACACTAAATAGCGCACAAAATACTTAACGTTTCGCCGTCGTTCGACAGCTTCGTCAGAAGTGAAAAATATAAACCTACGACATTTTTATTTTACACATTTCTATAAAACGTCTTTTGAAAATATTAGATTCGTAATATAAAATTTTAGTATTTTCAAAATCAAAGTTATGGTCATTTTCTACATTTTTTATACTTTTCACTTCTGACGAAGCTGTCGAACGACGGCGAAACGTTAAGTGTTTTATGCGCTATTTAGTGTCCGGTTTAAAGATTTTGTGATAAAACGAGTACGTTTATTACGAGAACTTGCTTATAACGGCCAATTTTGTAATTTTTTTGTTTTACCTTGCATATAGCGAGCTTAATTTCAAAAAAATTTAAAATATTTTTGTTTGATGTAGAAGTACGTACTATGCCCGAAAAAATCTAAATACGATGAATTAATTGTTAAATTTTTTTTTTGTTTTTTTGCGTATTTTTACGTTACCATTACGTTACCAAGCAAAATAAATTGTTTAAAATTGTATTCAAACTTACTAGTTTATTAAATAAACACAAAAATGCAGGAGTACAGTTGTTCCAGATTCTTTTGGTGTTCATAGAACATATTGTGACGATTGCGGTGCCAGCCTGACTGATGCGTCAACACCGACGCGTCTTAGACGAGAAGCTTCGGACGCTTCGACATCACGTCAGCGATGAGACTTTCAGTCGCGCACCGGAATGTCCCAGAAAAACAACCCCGGCTTATAAAACACGCGGCCGGTGGAATTCAAGGATTATTTCAGATTTGACAGTTCAGAATTGAAGTCGCGTTATAAATTTTCGCTCAGCTGTTAACATAAATTACTTATTAGTTTATAAATAAATTATTGTTTAAGTTAGTGTTAATTAGTGTTACTTTTTAATAAATTAGATTATTAACTATTTCGTGTTTTGATTAAAATAAAATTAATAGAACCTTTAAAATCGTTACATTGGTGCCAGGTGTGAGGTTCGTGAAAATAAATAAACAATTAAAATTAAATTGAATTATTAAACAAAGTGCAGTGTCGAAAAAAAAAAAACAATGGCTTCAAAGAAAGTGTTGTTAAAAGAGTTAAAAGTGACCGAATTAAAAGCCGAATTAGAAGAGCGCGAATTGGAAATTTCCGGAAAGAAATCTATTTTGCAACAAAGACTTCACCAAGCGCTATTAGAAGCAGGAGAGGACCCGGAAACCTTTCTTTTTGAAATCTCGGGCGGTCCTGCAGATTTAAGTAAGATATTCAAAGATGAATTGCTGGAACAATCCAGAAGTTTAGACGAGAAATTAAAAGAACAATCTGGAAATTTCAAGGACGAATTGCAAAATAAATTATTGGAACAATCTGGAAATTTAGAAGCTAAATTAAAGGAACAATCTGGAAATTTAGAAGCTAAATTAAAGGAACAATCTGGAAATTTGGAAGATAAATTAAAGGAGCAATCCAGAAGTTACAAAGATGAATTGCAAACTAAATTGCTCGAACAATACGGAAATTTGAAAGACGATCTAGATAAATTAATGGAACATTCTAGAAACACGGAAGAAAACGTGAAAATTTTAGAAGAGAAACTTGAAAATAAATTAATACAACAATCGACAAATCTGGAAACTAAATTGCTGGAACAATCTAGAGACTTAGACGAGAAACTTTTAGAACGATCAAAAGTGCTCGAAGATAAACTAGTGGTGAAAATATCAGAAGAGACAAGGAATCTGCAAGAAAATGTGGAAGAAATACTATTCCAGCAGGATAACAAAATTAAGAATCTCGAGCAAATCATGGCAGGGTTGGGAATGCTCGGGGATACATCACCAGCAGAAATACCAGAAAATAATGAGGCCCAAACTGTGGTAGGACCAGCGGAAACTTCTAAATTGAAAATAAAACAACCGACGTTCGATGGGAAGTCTTCTTGGCCTAACTACTTCAAACAGTTTAAAGCTGCAGCAAAAGCGAATGGATGGACGGCCAGTGAAAAAGCCACTTCGTTAATTGTGGCCTTGAGGAGGGACGCTAGCGATGTGCTACAAATGATGCCGGCAGAGGAACAAGAAGATTTCCACAAACTGGTGAACAGGCTGGAGATGCGTTACGGCCAGGCGCATCTGACCGACGTGTACCATGCACAGCTGAGAAACCGTTGCCAGAAATCCGGAGAGAGTCTTGAAGAATACGAGGCTGATGTAGCGCGCCTAGCCCGGTTGGCATATCCTACAGCGCCTGATGAATTCCTGCAATGTTTGACGATGCAGACCTTTGTAGATGGAATCCGTGACCCGGACAACCAGCAGGCATTGAGAATGGCCCACCCTAAGACATCCAAGAACGCATTGGCCTACGCCTTGGAATACGAGGCGGCGAAGCGAGTCTCGAGAGGACATGTTAAGGTATGAGCGGCCATGGACTCCCAAGAAGAGGAACCCGCCAGCGTCAAGGTGCGATCTGCTGCAGAGGAGCGGCCCAAGGATTATACCACAGAGGAGGATATTCGCCGCATTGTGGAACAAGTCCTGAGGCGGAAGAATCCGCTGGTGTGTTGGAACTGCCAAGAAGAGGGACATGTTCGCAGGCGGTGTCCCAAGGCCAGGCAAGATCCTCCACGAAGGAAGCCACAGGGAAACTAAGCCGGATCGGTGCAAATGGGCAAACGTCGACCCGTATTTAAAGGCCCCCAAAGACAAAAGCCACAAAAGTAATAGCCCTGCGGCGATTAACCAGCAGTGTCTTCGTGGATGCCACCATTGATGACATCCCTCACACCATGTTATTGGATACGGGTGCGACGAAGACTATCTTGAGGCCCGACGTTATCAAGTCATCAAGACGCACTGAGCCGACTAAATGGAGACTGAGGACAGCAACGGGAACATCAGTGACTGTCCATGGTGAAGTAGAGGTGACCATTACCATTGGATCGACCCCCATCAAACATCGTGCGCTGGTAGCAGAAATAGAGGACGAAGCGATTCTGGGCATGGACGTCATGTGTGCTCATGGGTCCCAATCGGATCTGAAGCGTGGCGTGATGGCGGTTAACAACGAGGAGTTGGTTCTACATCAACGAGAGGACGTGGCCGCTCGAGTTGTTCTCGCAGAAGATGTCGTATTGCCTAGCAGAACCGAGGTTATAGTCGACGCAAACCTGAACGGCGCTTTCCAAGATGGGCAAGTCATTATGGTCGAACTTAACCCTGACGATCAGAAGATTGGAAAAGGAGTTCTCGTTGGAAAAAATGTTGTTGACAGCAAAGAAGGAAATACCAGTTCGGCTAATGAATGTGAACTGTTTCCCTGTCAACATCAAGAAAGGTACGATCTTGGGAAGCTGTGCCATGGTGTCCTCCATCTCCCGCCAAATAGAAGCAAACGTACAACAAGAAACGAAGGTCCCGAAGAAGTTGTTGGAAATGGTCATGTCGACGGAACTGACTCCAGAACAGAAGACAAAAGCGAAGAACCTGATCTGTCAGTATCAAGATGTGTTCGAGGTAGAAAATGGACCTAAGGGAAGAACCGACATAATCAAACAGAAGATAGAGACCGGGGAAGAAAGGCCCATCCGTCAAGCTCCAAGGAGGTTACCATTGGCGAAGCGTGAGGAAGCAGAACGCATTATTCGTGAGATGGTAAAAGACAATGTGATTGAGCCATCAAGCAGTCCATGGGCGTCACCGGTGGTGCTTGTGAAGAAGAAGGATGGATCCACACGGTTCTGCGTAGACTATCGATTGCTCAACAATGTCACCAAAAAGGATAGCTATCCTCTGCCACGGATTGATGACACCCTGGACACCCTGGCCGGTTCAAAGATCTTCTCGACCTTGGATCTAAAGAGTGGTTATTGGCAAGTGGAACTAGCGCCCGAAGATCGAGAAAAAACGGCGTTTTCCCTTGGTATGGGTCTATGGCAATTCACGGTGATGCCGTTCGGCTTATGTAATGCCCCAGCGACATTCGAGAGGCTGATGGAGACGGTTCTGAAGGGTCTGTCCTGGACAACGTGCATGGTATACCTGGACGACATAATTGTGGTGGGGAAAACTTTCGACGACCATCTGAAGAATCTGGAAGGAGTGTTCCAGCGGCTTCGCGGAGCTGGACTAAAGCTTAGTCTCAAGAAGTGCCACCTGTTCCAGAAGGAAGTGAATTATCTAGGCCATATTGTTAATGGGAATGGAATCGCCGTGGACCCAGTGAAGATTCAGGTCGTGAAGGACTGGCCAACTCCCAAGAATAAACACCAAATAAGGAGTTTCCTAGGCCTATGCACTTACTATCGTCGCTATGTTCCCGGATTTGCGGACATCGCTAAACCGTTGACAAAACTCACCGAAGAAGGTCGTCCGTTTGAATGGGACCAACATTGCCAAATTAGTTTTGAACAACTAAAACAGTACTTGATAAGTGCTCCTATTCTAAGTTACCCTCTCCCAGAAGGCAAGTTCATCGTGGACACTGACGCTAGCAATGTTGGTATCGGTGGCGTACAGTCCCAGATACAAGAAGGGCAAGAGAAGGTGATTGGCTACTTCAGTAAAGTCCTGTCAAAGCCGGAACGAAATTATTGTGTCACTAGAAGGGAATTGCTAGCCTTGGTAAAGTCCATAGAACATTTCTACAAGTACTTATATGGCAGACACTTTCTCCTGAGGACGGACCATGCCGCTTTAAAATGGCTCCTCCGATTCAAGAATCCTGAAGGACAAGTCGCACGATGGATTGAACTTCAGGAATACGATTTTGAAATCCAGCATCGGGCCGGAACTAGCCATAGAAATGCCGATATTCTGTCGAGAAGACCTTGTGCTGAAGACTGTAAGCATTGTAGTCGTCTGGAGGAGAAAGTAGCCACGACTGCGAGGACGGCCGTTATAGACGACAAATGGCAAGGTGAAGAATTGCGACGAGACCAGGAGAACGATCAGGATTTGAAATTGGTGCTGGAATGGAAAAGTAGGGAGGCAAGACCTACTTGGGAAGAGATAGCACCATGTGCACCATCCGTAAAATCGTACTGGGCGCAGTGGGACTCCATAGTGCTCGATCATGGTCTTCTGAAACGAACCATCGAGAACCAGGAAGGCACTGAACAGAAGACACAGTTACTGATCCCCAAGAATAGGGTGCCGGAAGTTCTGAGGGAGCTTCACGATGGAACTTCGGGAGGGCATCTGGGAATCAAGAAAACTATGGAAAAGGTGCGCGAACGGTTCTACTGGGTGAACTGCAAGGAAGACATAAAGGACTGGTGTAGGAAGTGCGTAGTCTGCGCAGCTAGTAACGGCCCCCACCGACGAGGCAAGGCTCCCATGAAACAGTATAACGTGGGAAGTCCTTTCGAAAGAATTGCCATAGATGTAGCCGGCCCATTTCCACAAACGAATAGTGGAAATAAGTACATCGTCGTGGTGATGGACTACTTTAGCAAGTGGGTTGAAGCATACGCCCTACCAAACCAAGAGGCGATGACTATTGCTGAAACCCTTGTCCGTGAATGGATCAGTCGATATGGAGCTGCATTCAGATCAAGGAAGGAACTTTGAATCGGCTTTATTCAAGAACGTGTGTACTCTGCTCGGCGTCCGAAAAACTAGAACCACTGCACTTCACCCGCAGTCAGACGGAATGGTGGAAAGATTCAACAGAACCATCAACCGACATTTGTCCAAGGTAGTCTCCGATCATCAGAGAGACTGGGACACGTACATTCCCCTTTTTCTACTGGCATACCGTTCGTCCGTTCATGAGACAACAGGAGAGACACCAGCGAAAGTGGTATTTGGGCGAGAGCCAAGGCTGCCCTGCGACCTGAAGTTCGGCGTGAAGCCCGGTGAGATCCCTGCCGACGAGGACTACGTTAGCGGCCTACGCAGGAAAATGGACGACATTCACAATCAAATGCGTCACAATATACAGACGGCCAGCGACCGAATGAAGGAGCATTATGACACCAATGCTCAGAATGGGGGATACCAACCTGGAGCACTGGTTTGGCTTTACAATCCTCAAAGACGTAGAGGTCTGTCCCCAAAATTGCAGACATCTTGGGAAGGCCCCTACAAAGTGATGAAACGGATCAACGATGTCATCTACCGCATCAGGAAGATTCCGCATGGCAAACCCAAAGTTATCCACTTCAACCGAATGGCTCCTTACAACGGAGAAGAAAATGAAGGGACAGTACAACGGACGCAAGGTTCCGAAGTAAACTTCGAAACCTTCATGTTTCATCACGCCACAGGAAGTAAGGCGCGATTCGGAGTGACCACAGAGAGACAGCAAGACCTTTTTCAAGTGTCACCACAGTACAGTCTGGCCCACTGTGTGGCAGAAGACGTAAAGATGTCCAAGGGGATAGCCCGTCTTTCGGAAGAAATTTGGTCAGGTCGAGGAACTCCTAAGACAGCACCCCATGGTGGGTAAGAGCCTGCAGATCATCCACACGGAGGCGGAACAAAGACGACACGTGTACTACTTAGTCACCAAGAAGACATCAAGCGGTAAGCCTGACTATCGTAGTATTTGGAGAGCTTTATGGACTAGATGGGCTGGACTGGAGGGTCGTTCGCAGCATGATAGAAGTCATCTTCAACGGAACGGGAATTGAAGTTCTAGTCTGCAGTCACCACCCACAGGCAGCTGTTGACAGTAGGAAAACCGTAGACTGCTATTTCTTCCAGACCGGATGTTGTAAAGAGGGACCAGCATGCCGATTTCGACATTCTCCTTCAAGGCTATCACGAGGAACGTTCCGAGACGAAACGTTTTTAAGAAGGGGGCAATGTGACGATTGCGGTGCCAGCCTGACTAATGCGTCAACACCGACGCGTCTTAGACGAGAAGCTTCGGACGCTTCGACATCACGTCAGCGATGAGACTTTCTGTCGCGCACTGGAATGTCCCAGAAAAACAACCCCGGCTTATAAAACACGCGGCCGGTGGAATTCAAGGATTAATTCAGATTTGACAGTTCAGAATTGAAGTCGCGTTATAAATTTTCGCTCGGCTGTTAACATAAATTACTTATTAGTTTATAAATAAATTATTGTTTAAGTTAGTGTTAATTAGTGTTACTTTTTAATAAATTAGATTATTAACTATTTCGCGCCGACGCGCCTTAGACCAGAAACTTCGGTCGCTCCGATATCACGTCAGCAGACATTAGACCCTAGACGTTCCGTCACGCATTCGAATGTTCGAGATAAACAACCCCGACTTATAAACCACGCGGCCGGCGAATGGAAGGGAATTCAGCATTTGACAGTTCGGAATTGAAGTCGCATTATAAACTTTCGCTCGGCTGTTAAAATAAATTACGTATAAGTTTATAAATAAATTATTGTTTAAGTTAGTGTTAATTTGTTTGTTTTTAAATAAATTAGTTTAATTATTTCGTGTTTTGTTTTAAAATAAAAATTAATAGAACCTTTAAAATCGTTACAATATCATATATGCATATATTTTTTTCATTTATAACGAGCACTTGCATATAACGAGTGGTCCCTTGAGCCCTCGTTATATCCGAGTTTTACTGTACTTTACCAATCGATAGAAATAACATTCTTAATTAAAATTGTCCTTTGTTATTTTTTCGTAAACTAATAAATAAAGAAGCTATTTTGAGTTTTACAAAATCATCAAAAGTGCTTGTGCTTTGGAAACAAAACATTTGTAAATCGCCGTAATCTGTTAGCAGAGTATTGTTTTAGAAGTTTGTGGTTTATTTCTAGCTAAAAAATGGTTTTTACGCATCTAGAAAAAATTACAAGAATTGTTATAATTTGTGTTCATTTTTCTAGATGCGTGTAAAAGTCACAAACAAATGTACAAAAAGAGTCATAATTTTTGTTCATTTTTCTAGTTGCATGTAAAAATCACGAAAAATTGTTCAAAAATTGTCACAATTTTACTTATTTTTCTAGATAGTAGATACGTGTAAAAACTTTAAAAAAATATTTTGGTTAGGAGCCCAGATTTCTTTTTGCACCGGGGCCCTTGGTCACCTAGCTACGCCACTGTGTATGTCTCATTGTCAAGTGGACAACCGGTATGTGCCTATGTATGTATGTAATTCATAGATTTAAAAATTTTAATTTTATACGTCTATTGTATTATTAGAATTAATTGTAATCTGATAAAAATAAAAAATTGGTTCGCAATAAATAATAAAATAAGAAGTAATCAACATAGCTTCTTGCTCGAATTCAACTGTCTATTTCAACTTGATTTTGAAGAATACTGTGACGGAAATGAGTGCAAAGAGAGAGAAAGATAGACTGAGCATCCTCTAAGAGTGACAAAGATGGCACAATACCGATACCACGTGGTTTGGCTGAAATTAGTTACATAACTTGATTTAATACTTCAGTTTAAAACACATTTTCTTTATCAAATATGCTTCTCAAGGGATAATGGACTATATTACATGTATAAATTAAAACCATCTCAAAAATTAGAAATGAAAAGTGCAAAATAAAAAAATATTGAAATGTAAAATGAAATTATTTAATAACATTCACTATAAATTACCGACCATACCTAACATCTCTAAATTGGACTCGTCTGTCTCGAATTCGTCTACTGCACATAGCCACGCCTACACCTATCTTATTGTGAAAGTACTCTACGTAGTATTGTGAGTAAAAAAATAGCCATTATAATATCCGGATATTTATCCGATATATATCCACGGCTATAAATATTAATAGCCGAGTGGCTAATTATTTCAAATTTCTCGCCAAATAATTCATTTAAGGTTAGTTTTTTGTGACTAGTACCAGTAGTTGCAAAAGTAATTGGCAATTAAACGTAACATTGCTATGTGGTTTTTTAAATCTAAAGAAAAAGAAATTTAATTTAATGAAACAATTTACTTGCTTCTACCACATAACTAATTTTATTTTAGTGTTATTGTAAAGAAAAAAAAATTAACAAATAAAACCGGTTATGGATCTACAAGTCATGCAGAGCTTTTTATAAAGAATAGTTTTTTTTTTGTGAAATGTAAGATAAACTTTTCTCCATTTGTATAAAACTTTTTGGGACACACTGTATAGCAGGATATTTTCAAATGCAAAATATCCGGTTATTTTTGCTATTTATATAAATAGCTGGCTATTTTACAACACTAACTCTACGTCGGCATATTTAATAATTTAGCGACACGTACCACGTAAGCAGTATAAGGCGCTATCTTACTTCGAACTCTTTTCGGGCTCTCTCGGCGTTAAACTCCGTTTGATTCATAAACCTCTTATTACACTATTCCTATGTGATGTAATTTTTTCTGTTAAATTATTTTTCCGAAATTCTAAGAATGAAACTAACTTTTAAAAATTCTGAAACTATTATAGTCACTATTGTAGAAACTATTATAGTCATTTTCATAAAATACTTCATGAATTAATGCAATCACTTTTGGACTACGACATGTTAATACGAAACTCATTAGGTATAGGTATCAGAAATGTAATTTAAAACATAAAAGCTAATCGCATTAAAAACACTTTATGTAAAGTATAGTTTTTATTCGGTATTTTAAACTCGACGTTTTAAGTCTTCTAATCCAATTGAATGTAATAAATTTTTAAAAAACCGTCTGCGCAGGTCCCACAATCGTCTGGAGCTTTTGGCCGCTTACCTTTTGTACAAGTTCCATTTTCAAGAGAGATTACAGATCGCCACATTTTAGCTAAAGTTTCACTATCCCTCAATTGTAAAATACCGTCTGCGCCATCTATAAAGGTCGCAATGGACAATCATAAAATAGATGTAATTTACATGTATTTTTTGACAAAACGTAAATTGAAACGTATATTTTTATGATAAAAAAGCACATGAGGAGTTTTTACGTGTAAAATTTACTGAAATTCTTTCTTATACAACAAGGAAAAACGTTCAAATTTACGTTTTGTCAAAAAATACATGTAAATTACATACATTTAATTTATGATCGTCTATTGCGGCTTTTAGTAATGCCAAAACGTGACACAAAAATTCATCAAAGACAATAATTTTTAAGTTATTTGACAAAATGACTTACTTTTCTGTTAACGAATGATTATTTTTATGAACGTTTGAACAATTAACTCTATATACAAAGAAAGCTTAAATTTAAATTTCGCGCGCTAAGTCCATACTTTCGCTTCCAACCACCAGAGTAACAAATCCAGCCGCCTACTATGTACGTTACTACGTTAAGCATCTATAGATATAAGTGATTTGTGGAAAACACCTCATGTGTCATTTCGATTACAGCGACATCTGTGATTGCCGTACATAACTAAACTTGTTGCCCACTAATGTAATCCCACTTACCACCCCCTGCGTGCGATACGTCCAACCCTGGTTTAAAGGTTTAGAATTGGCGTCACTGGAGATGACCAGTTAACAGCGTTGTTCTTGTTATTACGGGCGTAATAGATCTATTACTTTTTATGTTGTTTGTTACGCTATTACTCGACAATAAAATCTATTACATTTAGTTTTATCTGCAACTTTCAAAGTCGGATTTGTAAAGTTTATTTTTTATATTTCTGTTGATATCCATAATTAGGTACCTATATTGTTGAATGTGAAGTTGAGAAATAATAATTCCTAATTTTTTATTTTATGTATTTACTTGCTACCGGTTTCGACAATATAAGGTTAACCTGCCTTCAGCCATTACAGTTTGAATAATATATTTTTCTTTTCCAATAATTTTATTAATATGATGTTTATCATTATGATTTTTGACTATTAACTGCCTGATGAAGACATTATATTGTCGAAACCGGTAGCAAGTAAACATATTGTTACGACTTCGGGTTCACAAATTTAAACGTTATTTATTTATTTTAAAACACTTTAATGTCTACGATCATTACACACAATAAAAGTACAATAATATCGAGCTGTACACTTATCTGACAAAATAACACTTAAACGTTAATAAATTCGCTTACTACACATCGCTTTCTAAATAAGACTGATTTAAAAACCGCGCTCCGGCTCCTCTTTATAGCAGCCAGCGCTCTTCGAGAACAACGTCGAATATTGCTAGATTTTTCCAGTAAATTCGGTGCGTGTCTAGAATAGATTAGAATCCTGTCTGCGTGACAGGTGGCGCAACCAGTATATAAAAATATAGTCTACTTCTCATAATGTAACAATATAAAATAAAAAATTAGGAATTATTATTTCTCAACTTCACATTTATTTTTTATGTTACGGTGCGGCCACATTAACGTTTAACGTAACGCCTAACGTGATTTTCAAAGTCTAATCTGACTAGTTTGGTGTAGTTTTTACTTGTGATATGATAATATGGAAAATAAAACAAATTTATAACGAGTAATTTGATATTAAACTTTAGTTTAACCGCAGATTTATGTCAAATTAGATGTTAAAAATCACGTTAGGCGTTACATTAAATGCATATGTGCCCGCGGCATTAGAAATATATTATAATGTTTAAAATGTGTTACGAATTTAAATTAATGTTCTAAATAACTTAAGTCTAATATTTATTATTTATATGTAGGTATAGTTAAAAATATAGAAATTGAAATAATTTTTACTGTAATGAAGATAAGTTTTAATTTAGCATAGTTTTAAACCTTTTCGTTCGGCTTTTGTTGTCCACGAGTATAAACAATGGTATAAAGTAGAATGTGCCGTCATTACATAGGTGATCAGTGAAAAATAATTAAGAAATAAATATAAAGCACTATCTATTACGTCAAAACAAAATCTATTACAGTAATCTGTAAAATTCTGTTACAATAACTTTTAGTCGAAGAACAACACTGCCAGTTAATGCATAGAGTTAATGTTGGCAACGTCAGCCATTTTGGATTCCAGTCAATGCTAGGATTGATTGATTACATGGATTGGCTTCTATTAAATTGGATTTTAATAATCAAAAAGGTAATTCTTCTTTTACTGCTTTGTCATGTTCACCTTATTGCTGGCATTGTTTATTTCATAGGCGCTTCCTGTCTTTCGCACAAATCGCATTTCAAGCACGTTTCCCCCCGACTTGTTTATTCAGCATGTTATCAAATTACATAATCTGCACATTCCTCATTAAATGCACCGTGTTGCACTTTGCGTGATCGGTAAGTAGCTAGTATTTCTTGACTTCCTGCCAAGTGCATTCTGCTTGCGTTACGTTCTTGTGTTTGTAGTTAATTTTTGTGGAATACTGAACTGTCTGTGTTTTTTTTCGTAGAATGACAGCTGAGGTTATGGCCAATGGAACGAAAGAGAAATGGGATCCAGGTGAGAGTTGTGTGGTGGTTCTTTATGTAGTCAATTGCTTTTTGTATACATTATTATATAAGGCATAACTAACAGGTTTAAGATGACAGTGCTATAGCACTTAATCATATAAGATTAGATTGCCGAAAGACAGTATCCCCAATATTAATATTACTAGCTAATTACTGTGTTTTTGAAACATCAGCAGAAGTTACATAAAAACATCGGACATCTACAGTCCGTTTACTTGACATCCGTACTATCAGTGTCAAAATTTGGGAAATTATGGTTTTGAGTGTACCTGTACATTCAGTTATTAACATGTCAGTGGATAAAAGCCAGATTAGGTATGGTATGGTTTATAATTAATGTTAGAAAATATTTGTTCTCTTTACCTTTATTTGTTGCTCTAAAATTAACAGTATCCGTTTAAAATGTATTAATTATTATGAATAAATTTAAAAATACTGATGAATAAAACAGGAAATGTCACAAGTGTGCAGTGATGCCAACATACTATCAGTTTGACAGTGCGGATGTCAAGTAAACGGACAATGTACAGTATGTCCCCAGAGTGAGTTTACAGTTTGGCATTCCTAAAATTAAAAATAAATTTTTTTCTCTTGTAAACCCAATCCGAGGGCTTTTTGTATACTTATTAAGCTAAAAATTGTAGCTTTACAGGAAGTAGTTATTTTTTCTGTTCTTAATGTAAAATTATTGAAAAAGAAACATGGTTTCATTTCAGAGGGTCATCTGCAGTTGTAATGTATAAACATGAAATATAATGTTGGAATGGCTTCATAACAGAAAAAATTTCATTTTTTTTGTTACTGATAGCTTTGTGATTTCTTTCTACCTCTAATGTAATAAACATTGGGAAACACTAGTGTAATAATAATGACAGAAATTTTAGTGCCTTGACATTTAAGCAATATTATTCATAAAGTTACTCTTCTATGGTAATGTATGCTTCTATCTTTTTACGATTTCCTTTGAGTCGTTAATTAATTATGCTTTTAATAAATACTTTTTTAGTTGTATTTTTTGTATATTTTGTATTTTTAATTTTCGCTTAATAAAGACGTTTTTCTTTTTTAATACTTTTGTGTGTATTTTTTTTAAACCTTACTGTAGTTTTAAGTATGTAGGTATTTCATTTCTTTTTATTTCCAGCATGATATGAGTAAAATTTCTTTGAAGCATTTCTTAAATGTACAGGGTTAGTTTTACTAATGTTAACCTCCCTTTATTTTTTTAATTATTAATCGATTCAAAAGATTTTAAAATTGGTCTTATATGAATTGTTATGTAAATTTCACTTATACTATCAGTTTTGCGGTAGCGTTTTATATATACCGGGTGGACAAAAAAATTTAATTTTAAATGGAACACCCTGTGTATTTTTACAAATTTTTAATCCTTAGGTCACCCTGATAACAAGCATATACCGAGTGTTAATAAAAAAAAACTATACACCGCTTGGCAGGTTATAACAGAGGTGAAAAAAAAATTCTAATAAACCCATATCCAATTCTCAATACAGGGTGACCACGCCATGTGTTCACTATTCTAGAATTTTTATTTTTTACATAAAATTTGGAAGCGATAAATTAAATAAAAAGCTGAATTTCCCGACATACCACTGGCCACCGTGATATCAACTTTCTTATTTTAAATGGAACGCCCTGTATATTTTTACATATTTGGAATCTACAGATTATTGTGAGTCCGAATATGTATCACTTGGTAATTTTGGTTTCTATGACAACGAAAATATTCGAGAAAACAACTTCTTTGGTTGCAGTTTGGTTTATTAACATTTTTACAGCATGTGAAATTTTCATTAGGTCGTAAATTATTTTTTCTACTTTGCGTTCACAATGTATTCATTGTGACACCAAAAACAGTTTCACAATGAAACTCATTGTGACACTGTTTTTGGGGAAATTTTAGTCATTTTTAATTGAAAATATTTAATAGATTTTACAAAATAGCTCAGTATTTATTTGTTACTTAACAATATACTCACAATGAAGCTGGATAAGAAAAATTAATAACTTGTTAATGTGACTTTTGATTAAAACGAAAGGTTTTCAGTGTTGCCACGCATTACAACTAAAATTCCCCATATACTAAGAAGATCCAATATTTTTCATATTTTTGTTCAATAAGTGACGCAAAGTAGAAAAAATAGTATATTATACACGTTTCACAATAAGCCTTCTTGTGAAACTTGTATAATAATATACTATTTTTGTAATACCATATTCTTAAGTTGTCATTATTTGACAGTTTTCAGTGTCTAATATGTGTCATTATTTAAAAGTGTGAAATAAAGAAGTTACTATAAAATAATAAAAAAACTATAAAATAAGAAAGTCACCAGAACAAAAGTTTTATTAATATTTAGCATTGCAGATTCAGTCACGGTCGTCACTCGATTTTTCCGACACCATGCCATAAACAGTTCGTATTCGACTTCATAAATTTTTCGTGATTTAGCCGGCAATAATTCCAAACTTGCGAATTTCGCTTTTTCCTTAATTTTTGGCGGAGTACCAAAGATATCTTCCACTTCATCACTGCTAAATAAACTGATTTTCGCTCACTTTTAATAGTTTTTAGCGAAACTAAATTTCAAAATGACGTTTTCAAAATAAATTTGATTAATAACAACTTGCTTTACCTTGGAAACCCGAAATTTCAACAGTACTAGGGCACATTTCAGAATTAACCGGTTACTCCACCGGTAGACATTTTAAAATTCTAAAATCCACTGTAAAGCTATATTAAGTTATTTTAGCTATAATAAGTTATTAACTTATTATAACTATATTATTATTTCACAAACTCTTTTAAACGGACACTAAATGGCGCAAAAACACTTAACGTTTCGCAGTCGTTCGACAGCTTCGTCAGAAGTGAAAAATATTTTTCAGAAGTGAAAAATATTTTTCAGAAGTCTACCCGTGGAGTAACCGGTTAATTCTGAAAAGTGCCCCTAGTGAACTGTGATCAATATGACGTTTTTCTTTCGTAGTTTATTTTTAATCTGTTCACCTTAAGAATATGGTATTACAAAAAATTAGCCACTCGTTATATAAAATACTATTTTTTAACGGATATTATTTTAAAAGACACTGTTTATACCAGAGAAATTAATACAGAAGATGAACTTTGGCAGAGAGTTGTAGACGCTTGTCAGCAACTGAAAAATCAAGTTGCTTTCAATCAAGCGCGCGAGTCTCTTCGACGGCGACTGCAACTTTGTTTACAACAGCAAGGACGACAGTTCGAACATCTTCTGTGATAATTTTAGTGTGTTAAATTCGTTATTGATTGTTTGATTCTTTTTTAATTAAACCATACTTCAATTGAATATTGAACCTGGGTTTATTACAGTTTTTTTTTGTTTTGTTCTCTGCTATCACATGCTAAAGTGTGTAAAGTTTTTATATTAACACTTATATTGGGGATGGCTTGTTTTTTCAGCCATCCCAAATTTCATTGCAAGAGTTGATAAAGAATTTAAAAAATAACCTTCTATTTGGTATCAGCGTATTAAAAAATGTTTTATTAAACTGCTAAAAACGCAAGTAGTTTCGTTAAAAAAAAATTTATGACCTAAAGGAAGAATAATTCGAGCCACTAATTCCACTCCTGTGTTGGCATAGACCCCAAATGTAAAACTGAATTGGAGTCATATCTAGCAATCGTGCGGGCCAAGAAAAAGGACCATATCTCCAATCCAGTGATTGTCCTTATCGTTTGCTTGAACGATCTCGAGTTATGATTCCAATTCATTTTTACATTTGGAGTCACCTGTCAACACAGAAGGGGAATTAGTGGCTGGAATTATTATTACTTTTGATGGCATTCGTAATCATTCTCAGAATTCATCGTTCAATCATACGTCGTCATAACTTATATATCCAAAATAGTGGCCCTACTTTTGAACATTTCTTATAATTTTTCAAGTTTTCTCAATAAATTGAGATTAATTAAAATTGTGTAGCTACCGGAAGTAACTAGAAAAGATACTTCTTACATCTAGATTATTTATAATCCTCATTTTCTTTATTTCGTTCTAACTTGACGCGGAAACATTTCCGGCCACAACTTTTTTAATAAAAGTTGCTTAATTATATGACCTCTATTACTTCTAAAAGTTAGGAATAGTTTTTCTGAGACACCCTGTATATTGTTCAATATAATGAAATATTATTGTTTGCTAACTTCAAAAACATAATATGTTGATATTTGGATCAGCTGTTTGTGACACATTTGAGTTTAAAAAAATCAATATACATATTAACATACATTTAAGGAAAAAATGCTTAAAAACTTCTAAATCACTGTTTTAGTTAGCAAATGACAACATGAATTCGAATACATATTTGAAACGATACAAAATTAATTAACATTTTTCCAAGCCCTGATTTTTTAAATATTCATTTATTGATATTTTAGAATCAAATATCTCACAAATCGGTCATCCGAGAATCAAAATATTATATATTTTTGAAATCAGCAAACAATGATATTTCACTATATTGAACAATGTATAGGGTGTTCCATTAAAAAAAAAGAATTGTAATTTTTTCTCACCTTTGCGATGCGTTTTTGTTTCTTGTGAGAACTCTAAAAGATATTGCATATAAAATCCCACAACTATTGTATTTAAATTTTTTTTATTTTCTCTATTTCTTAAAATAATACTTCTGGGTAATCTGAAAAGTATTTAAAAAACGACAATCAAGTTTTCAATAAATTGACGAATAACACAAAAACTAGTAAACCAATTACACGATATTTATACAGGGTGAGTTTTTTTCGATGTTTAGCATTGGGATCTCGGAAACTAGCAGAGCTAGAGAGACGGTTAAATGGGGAAAGATTTGTAGTCTTAGGAGCCCAGTTTAATGCAGCTTTTGTTTTTTTCTTAAAGTTCATGGCTGGCTAGATATTTTGAAAAAACTGATTTTTTATAAATTCGTTAAATGCATATAGCTCGGTTATTCTTGATTTTAGAGAAAAGTTGTAAGACAAAAGTTGTACAGAATTATGTTCTTAATTAAACAGTCGAACTAAATTTTCCATATAAGCTCTTATTTTCAGTTGTGACATAAACATCAGTTTTTTAAATGGAAACCATAGTAGGCCATGAATGAAAAAGAAAGGCCTTTTTTTACCTTTTCAACGATATAACATTCGATATGGTTATTTAAAAGAACGACGGAGATACGGCAGTTTTTCTTTTTCAAAATTGTTAATATGGTTGGCCATGGAAACAAAAGTTTATTGACAAATGCAAGTTATAAATGGTGAGCAAATAAAAATCAGATTAGAGTAGGCGCTGCAAAAAAAATGTATGTCTGTTATTAAATAAAAGGTCAATACATTTGACAGTCCATGAATGTATTACATTAATTAATTCAGTTAATCACAAACATTGCACAGCCCACTCTAATCTTATTTTTATTTGCTCACTTATATTAATTTGACGTTTTGTTCGCCGTTTCTTTTTTACATACGTTTCAGAATCAAAACTCTAATACCAACAATGGTTCAATATTTCAATAGCCTCAAAACATCAGTATCACTATAATTAACATTGATTTAATGTCAACTCTTTTTTGTAAACACTCACTTTATGACCGCTTTTTGTTGAGATAGGGTTCATTTTCATCACCAACTCAAAATACTGTTAAATATCAAACGGCTATGTAAAACATTGAAATACAAAACCAATAATTTGTACGTATAAATTATTTTATAGTTTACAAACACGAAGCAGCGAAACCTTGGAAGATCATTCTTGTGGTTCTGAAAAGAACCTTTAAAAATTCACCAGATGAACAACTGCAAGTATACCAGGGTCGGGGAATAGGACTTGTCCTTCATATTGCTAATCCGAAGCCTTTTTAACAAATCTAAACTATCGAGAACAAAAATAAACTAAAAATATTTCTAAAGATGTTCGAAAAGACCACCATTATTTGCAATACATAAATTACACCTCTTTAAAATCGAATTTACTGCTTTCCTAGTAGAACGTCCGTCATCAGGGGTTATTCTGTAACTTATTAACAGGCTGTTAAAATTTAAGGGTACGTTAAAATTCAAAATAGAGTCTTGTGATTCACTGTTACTACGATAACTGTACTTTTTATTTAATCACAGATATACATTTTCTTTGCACCGCTTACTCTAATCTGATTTTTATTTGCTCACCATTTATAACTTGCATTTGTCAATAAACTTTTGTTTCCATGGCCAACCATATTAACAATTTTGAGAAAAGAAAAACTGCCGTATCTCCGTCGTTTTTTTAAATAACCATATCGAATGTTATATCGTTGAAAAGATAAAAAAAGGCCTTTCTTTTTCATTCATGGCCTACTATGGTTTCCATTTAAAAAAACTGATGTTTATGTCATAACTGAAAAATAAGAGCTTATATGGAAAATTTAGTTCGACTGTTTAATTAAAAGCATAATTCTGTACAACTTTTGTCTTACAACTTTTCTCTAAAATCAAGAATAACCGAGCTATATGCATTTAACGAATTTATAAAAAATCAGTTTTTTCAAAATATCTAGCCAGCCATGAACTTTAAGAAAAAAACAAAAGCTGCATTAAACTGGGCTCCTAAAACTACAAATCTTTCCCCATTTAACCGTCTCTCTAGCTCTGCTAGTTTCCGAGATCCCAATGCTAAACATCGAAAAAAACTCACCCTGTATATGTTTGTTATCAGGGTGACTCAAGGATTAAAAATTTGTAAAAATATAGAGGGTGTTCCATTTAAAAAATGTTTTTTTTTGTCCACCCGGTATATATAAAACGCTACCGCAAAACTGACAGTATAAGTGAAATCTACATAAAAATCCATATAAGACCAATTTTTAAATTTTTTGAATCGGCTAATAATTAAAAAAATAAAGAGGGGTTAACATTAATAAATCTAACCCTGTACATACTCGTATAAGCTATTCACGATCTTTTCAGACTCAGAGTAGGCCATGTTAGGGTGACATTTTTGTTGGTACCTGCAAGTGGATATGTTCCATTTTAATTTAATGGTTATATTTTTGAAAAGTGACGCCGAAAAACATTGATGATTTTTAGCATTTTGACTTAGTATTAAAAAGTCACAAGTAATTATTTGTTTTAATGTTATTATTTTACTTTCTTCATGCCATCGTAGAGTATAAGAAGCAATATACTCTATGGGACTGACGTTAAAGTGTCAGAATTTTACATTTGTCACATTTTGAGTTCTATCAAAATACAAGCACGTAAAAAAGTATGGCCCTCTAGAGTCTAAATTAAAAGATCGTGAATGGTTAATATGTGCTTTTTGTTTATATTTTGAACGGTACTTACACATTTTATTATTAGACATATCAAAAAATGTCAATACAAAAGTTTTATGGATTTACCTGATCCGCCAGAATTTATTTTTAAAAAGAACAAAAAAAACTTAGTCTTCCATTTAAAATAATAAAGTTGATACTCATTTGTTATGTGTCCAATCGTCATTTGTTTCTTTTTTTAGTAAATTCTGGCGGTTCAGCTAAATCCCTAAAACTTTGGTATGTCTAAAAATAAAATGTGTAGGTACCGTTTAAAATATAAACAAAAACCGAGTACAGGATTTTTGTTTATATTTTGAACGGCACAGGTGACTACGCGAGTATTCCTACCCCCTTTAACTCTTTTATTTTTGATTTTAGGAAAAAATGTTTAATACAAGACTTATAGGGACCATGCACATGCGATGACAGCGCCACCAATGGCCATATTTTGCATAAGTGGTATGAAAACACGAGTGACAGTATGATGACAGTTCAAATGTCCATCTGTCATTTCAAATGCTTAGTGTACATTTGAACTTGAATTTTGTAATTAATTTCATACCAGAAGGTCAAATACTTATTATGTACTACATCTGTAACTTGTCATAAGAGTTATAGTAACAGGAAGAATGTTAAATTATCCAGACAGTAGTAAGAAAATATACAGGGTTAGTTAAAAGTATGGAAACGGCCATTTATTGCCGTTAATATTCATTTTAAGAAATATGTACTTTATGAAAGTTTTTTAGGAAATTTTTATCTACAATTGAGAATACTTGAATTTTTTTCTTCTTCAATTGTTTTTGAGTTACGCCTATCTGCGTAATTTTTTTAAATGGAAACATTCTAATTTTAATCTACCGTTCGGTAGAGTATTTTTTTCTCTTTACAATAGTATTCTTGTTTTTTTTTTAGAATTGAGGGGTTTCTGAAAAAAAAACAATATTTCAAGTATTCATTTCCCGTCGTGCGCGCTTATTAGCGCCAGGTCAGGTACATCTAAATAAGCGATAAACAAACTCGAGCGAGTAACTTTATCAGTGGTTATTGTTTACGTCAAATTCAATTGCGTGTAATTTACTGCTGTTAATATTAGCAATGGCGAATTTAAATGAACATGAAAGAATTGAAATACTTATGATGCTGGGTTATGGAGATAGACGTAGAAGTTTACAAGACGTTTGTTATTTATTTAATGATGCGCATCCTGATAGAAATCCAATTTCTAAATCCGTTGTTAGTAAAACTTTGAAACGTTTCGAACAAACCGGCAGCGTTAAAAATTTGCCAAAGAGTGGTAGACCGAGAACATCGACCAGTGATGATAAAAAGCTGGATATTTTATTGGCTGTATCTGAAGATCCCCATTTATCAACCAACCAATTAGCGGAAAATCTCAATATTTCACAGTCATCAGTCGTTAAAATGTTAAAAAGTGAAAAGTATAAACCTTATACAGGTACAGTATACTTGTACAGGAATTGACAGAAGATAATTTTGATAGGAGACTTCAATTTTGTGAAGAAATGTTAAATATTTGCAATAATAACGAAAATTTTGTTAATAACATTCTTTTCTCTGACGAAGCTACTTTTTGCCTTACCGGTGAAATAAACAGACATAACTGCAGATATTGGTCACCTGTCAATCAGTTTTGGTTTTTGGAGCACCATACGCAGTATCGCCAAAAAGTTAATGTTTGGGTTGGCATTCTAGGTGGTCATATTATAGGTCCCTTTTTCATCGATGGCAATTTAAATTCGGCTCTGTATTTGCAGTTATTGCAAAATCAAATTATACCTGCTTGTGCTACGCTCTATCCTCATGAAAACAACGAAAACCTTCCCAATAACAATATCTGGTTTCAGCAAGATGGCGCCCCACCACATTATGGTTTAAATATTCGTCAGTATCTTGATAACGTTTTTCCAAATAGATGGATTGGGAGACGAGGTGAAATTGAATGGCCAGCCCGTTCCCCTGATTTAAGCCCTTTAGATTTTTTCCTCTGGGGATATGTAAAAAACAAAGTTTATAAAGATAAGCCCGATGACATCGAAGATTTAAAAATTCGAATTACCAGGACGATACAAGAAATTCCCCGTGAATTTTTAGAGAATTCTCTTCGGGGTTTTGTAAATCGATTGAGTCATTGTCAAATTACAAATGGAGGACAATTTGAACACTTAATTTAATTTACTTAGTTATTAGTTTTTTTTTGTTTTTGTTGTTTGTTTTTTTTTTTGTTTTTGTTGTTGTTTTGTTTGTGACCCATAACTTCACTTTTGTCTTAGATCTACCTAACTAAGGGTCAGTTTCATAATAGAATTTAAAGGAACCTTTAAAATAAAGTCACAATATGATGTGTAAACAAATGTGTTTTCATATTTGTTTTGACATCTAAAAGTGACCTTAGATTTATAGCCTCCTTTAAATTCCATTATGAAACTGGCCCTAAAATAAATATTTGAACCAGTGTTTTCAATTTCACAAAAAAGTGAAAAATGTTTTTTTTTCAGAAATCCCTCAATTCTAAAAACAAAACAAGAATACTATTGTAAAGAGAAAAAAATACTCTACCGAACGGTATATTAAAATTAGAATGTTTCCATTTAAAAAAATTACACAGATAGGCGTAACTCAAAAACAATTGAAGAAGAAAAAAATTCAAGTATTCTCAATTGTAGATAAAAATTTCCTAAAAAACTTTCATAAAGCACATATTTCTTAAAATGAATATTAACGGCAATAAATGGCCGTTTCCATACTTTTAACTAACCCTGTATATGGATTGAAACATTTAAGTTTGTATGGCGTTTTGAAAGTGATTCATAGATTTCAATATCGATTAGTCATTACGTACAACGTACTCTATTCAAAAAATGTGTAGGAGACTCAGATGAAATTAAAGTTTGAAGAATTTCATGAATAGAAGTCGGAAAGCAAGTCAACAAATGTAGGCCAGTTTCAAATGTGGTTGATGATTAACGGATGGTTAGTCTTCGTAATGTGAATACATTTACGGTCAGGATACTGATGGTATGCGTTTCATGTGAAGAAGTCAATTTAAACAATAGCCCCAACCGATCATCAGACCGACTTCATGTCAAATGCATGTGGAACATGTTTTATACTATTTAACTAGAATACTTTGTGTTAATTGTATTAAAAGACTGATTATATTAGTGATGTTTCTTAAATTGAGGTTTGTACTTAGATTTTTGTTTAATTTATAGCACTTTTACATTCATTCTATGAGTCACTCTCGTTACCCATTTTATTTATACGAATGGGTGTAAAAGAGCACAAAAGAGCGAAGAACACGTTCCAGTTAGGCGAATTTCCATAAATTTGTGTACGGAGATTTAAAATCCACCGTGTTTGAAACGAAAAATTTAGAAATAATGGAAAACGCACATGTCCAACAATAATCAACTGCCGATCTTCTGATGTGTTTTCTGAAATACTGTGCTCATAAACAATAGAATTCAATTTGTAATATACATATTTTCACATCTATTAGTGACACCATGCAGGATTTGCATAAATTTTGCATATTTAGAAATTGTACAGATTATCAAACAATAAAACTTGTTGCAAGATTTGTAAATTTAGAAAAAGCCCTAAATATTTTTAATACAATTACAAGAAATAACAACAAATCTGCGCACAACCAAAAATTTTATTGACCATCAATGCCATGCAAAATTTCTTCCGCAAATACCAAAATTTTCGCTCGGCTATTGAAGTTATGCATAGGGTGACTGCGCCTGATGGCCGGCCAGTACCAGCTGGTCGTCCACTTACATAAACAAGATTTTAAAATATATTTCAACATCCATTGTAATTGCAAAATTAAAAATTACAGAGTGACGTTAATAACGTCACTTCAACGTGTCACAGGTGTATTAACCTAAAAACAATGTTTTCATACCACTAATGCATAAATCATCGCCAGGCGGCGCTGAACGCAGGCATGTGCATGGTCCCTATAGGGACTAATTCAAAGTTTCTCTCTGTGCTCACAGAAAAACAATTCATGGCCGGATAAACGAGATATAAACTAAACTTAGGTTTTCTTAAATGGAACACTCTATATATTATTACGTGTTTCGATTCTAAATTAAACTCTAATGGGACTACATATACAGTGCGTGGCATTTAATCGGGTTTCTCCATTTACGCCTTTTCTAATGAAAATATGGAAAAATGTTTTATACAAAAGTATCATATTTTCAAGCTTCGCATAATTTAAAATTATTTTCAAATATACAGGATGTTCCAGTTTGGCTGTACGATGTGTTACTTTGTTATTTTTAACATCCTATATTTTATAACGAATTTGAGCTTGTCAGGTTATTTTAGGGTAAGTTTGATAAGGGTTTCCTGTACCTAAGTCCTGCAAGTAATTCCACAAGTGCGTAATTGCTTTACAACTCGAGTTTTGTACTATACTTTATCTACGACCACAAAAATTATCTTCAAAGTAATCAGCAATGACACTTGCAATGTCGACGTCTGTCAGTCTAATGTGATGTGGCTACGTAGATCTAACTACAAACGTGCGTAAAGCACGTAAAGCGTTGTGCGTTTTTCTTACTTTACGCACGACGTTTGTAAACACCGGCATACTTAGTTTATGTGTTGTACGTGATTCGTCATTTACAGTAGTGGTCGTAGATAAACAATGTTTAAACAATTTATTTTTTGTTTACTTTAATATGAGTTTAGCCCCCATAGAATCGCAATCTTTATTAATGTGAAAAATTAAAAAACGGTTTTTTTCCAAAATTACATTGAGGTATCATTATTTTTCTAATGAAATTATTTAAGCGCCCTACAGATTTAAAAGACCCGTATTTTGATGTATTAAACATTAACAAAAAGTACATATTAATACCGAAAAAAAGGGAAACAGATTTTTTTGGGTAGGTCAGACTATTATAGCCTTAACATTTTTATATCTAGTGGGCTTTGAAAGTAAAACTTGTCTGAGATTAGTGCCATCACGAATTGAATATACCTATCCAAACACCATCTATTTTTCGTTCGTTTCGAAAGTAACTCTCCATCATGAAAACTTTGTGGACTACTGTAAACACCATTTTAAATTAAATTTCTGTGCTGAAATTTACAATATCACCGCACAACGGAATATCAATAACTTAAATGTCAAAACAGACGCGACTGTGTTTATCTTACGACATACGTTTTCGAGTCATGACCAACTGCGAGGTAAAATTCAGTTGATCGCCCGATATATATTACAATTAATGTTTTATCATCTACTAGGCAATATTGCAATATTTTGTCATATTATGATAGTTATAGTGTCTGTCTATTTGACAATGAAACATAAGGATCTAACATGGGAAGACAGAAATTCTTTAGTTTATTTGCCTGAGTAAATTCATATGAGCTTGTAGGTTACGATCGGAAAGATTTTGATATTAAACTTATTTAATTTAAACGTATTTTCACATTATGATTTTTAAGCAGTAAAAATTTATAAATTAAGAATTATTTTTTTAAATTTATGCTTAATAATATATTTGGCAATCACAATAATATATATAGGGTGATTCAGAATAAGTGCCCGACCCGTTAGGGGCGTATTCACTAAAGTCATACAAGTATGAAATTGCAAGAAATAAATTTATTGGAGACATTTGAAAAATCAGCATCTTGTGAATCCTAAATTGAAACCGATTAAGTACCGCTGATGCCGTATTTGTAAAAATTTTGTTACCGTCGAGGCATCTTTTGCGCTTTCGTGACGTAATAAAGTTATTCCAGTGACCATCAACCAATTTACATCAGAATTTTCAATGAATTTTATCTCAAAAACTTTGCATATTAGACCCCCTCTGCATATAGCTTTTTTGCTTTGTTATTCTGAATCACGCGGTATACTCGTGATAAAGGTGTTTGCACGTCGTATTTCATAATCGTAGGGTTGCGAGATCAAACACACCTCATTTTTTTGGACACTTTTTTAAGACAATTCTTTAAAATGTTGATATGTATTTCATTCTATCGGCTTTGTCTTAGCACAGACCTTTAATTTTTTCAAAATTTTTTATTCATAAGTTCCAATTTGATATTCAAATGACATTAGATCAAATGTATTATTTACTATTTTATTTGACACTTTATTTTCAAAATTAGTTTTCAATTTCGGGGTAATTTTAAAGATGGGAAGCCTTAGTTTAAGAAACATAATTTTAGTTGTTTGACTAAACGTTAAAGGAGGTAATTCAAATTAATGCAATGTTTCAAGATACTTATTCCTGGTGTGTGTAGTCTAATCTAATTTAAGAGCAGCGCTGATATTTAAAAAAATGATTTCAAATCTAAAGAAATATCAAAAAAGAAAATCGTCACTCCAATCTTCACTAGGATTTGATCTCTTGACCGTACAGTTGCGAAACACGAGCAAATATTTAGACCACTGAAACTGTTTATTATTTTCATTAAATAGCTCTTAAGCTCTTATTTTTATTATTTTATAAGTAATTAGCAACTAAAATAGCACTAATTTGGTATCAAAACAATCTTTCTCGTTGTAACCTAGAATTTCATATAAATTTATTCAGATAATATAAAAGCTGTTTTCCCATGTTAAATTCCTATGTTTGATTGTCAAATGGATAAACGGTAAAACAAATTGGCCTACAGAATTAACATACTAGATAAAGATGGAAATTTCTTAAAGTTAAGAATTGACAACATCGTCGGTTAATCTATCTGGTTTAAATAAGTATTGGAGGATGTGCCTTAAGTCACTATAAAACGTGTCGAAGTTAGGTATCCAAATCGAGGTTAGTTTTCCAAATCTATTTATCCTTTAATAATCGGTTCACAAAAGATGACTAGATGACATGTTTCGGAAAAAATTCCATTTTCAAATCTAATAACACAAACCCGCAAGCACAGCCATTTCTATACAACTGTCAAGTCTGACTTGATAGTTGTTTAGAAAGCCAGACAGTAAGTCACTATAAAACGTGTCGAAGTTAGGTATACAAATCGAGGTTAGTTTTCCAAATCTATTTATTCTTTAATAATCGGTTCACAAAAGATGACTAGATGACATGTTTCGGAAAAAATTCCATTTTCAAATCTAATAAAACAAACCCGCAAGCACAGCCATTTCTAAACAACTGTCAAGTCAGACTTGACAGTTGTTTAGAAAGTCGATTTGGATACCTAACTTCGACACGTTTTATAGTGACTTAAGGCACATCCTCCAATACTTATTTATTGTTAGTCACTAATATCATGGACAATCCTTTAATTTATCTGGTTTAAATTGTCACAATTTGATGTACGTAGACATTACAAAAAATGCGCCTTTACTATCCTGGCGCCTGTACACGTTGCACACATTGCACACTGTGTCGGTGCGCCCGCACCCCTGCTTTACAACCATTTCAAATTTTTCTAAATCTTATTAACAAAAATGATTCAAATTAAAATACAGGTATATTTTCAAATGAGTGGCAGATTGAATATGATCAACCAAACATTTTAATTAATATACACTGTGTATCATTTCTCATCTACACATCCCTGTATTTTTTAATTTATTAACGGATCGATTTTAAATTTTCGTCAGTTGTACATGCTTTTAAAATAGATATTTTTCAATTTTGAAATCTTTTATATTGCAAGCAATGGCCTACTACGATTGAAAACAAATCCCAAAAATTTAAGAAAACATAGAAGGCCTTGTTTGATCAAAAAAGTTATTTTGAATTATATGAACATGGCCTACTCATTCAAAAACAATTTTTTAAATTATTTCCCTTTTTGTAAGTAAATTTAAGAAATTTTATTATTGCTACACCGAATGGATTACAAAAATTACTACATTGTTAGGATGTAAAAAAAGTACGATTGTACAAATATTTTGACAACTAACAGTGCAATTGTTTTTGTCATTTGAAATTCTGAAAGAGTACGAAAATCAGAGAATTTTTGCTAATCTAGCCGAATATACATTTTTAAAAATAAAAAAGCAATGATGAACGGTTGAAACTGAAACACTTGATATACAGTGACCGCCAAAAAGTTCGCACCATGTGATATGAAAAAAAAAACTTTTACTATGAATTAAAAAAAAACTTTTGCGTCAATAGTTTGTGCATGTTCGATAACCAAATACAGTAACCAAATAAAGTAAGGAATAAATTCATGTGCATACATTCAGTGCTCAATGTACAGAGTGGGCCAAATTTGACACTTTTAACAGGAAACACCTGTTTTTAGAAGAGTTAAACTAAGTTCACATGCATTACGGATACGCAAAATTTTTATTGCGGATCGTTTCTAATTGGTTCATTTTGAATTTTGAACCAATTAGAAACGATCCGCAATAAAAATTTTGCGTATCCGCAATGCATGTGAACTTAGCTTTAGACGAATACTGATCTCGGTGCCTGGAGCTCGATTTTTATTGGAAACTCAATGGTGAAGACCGCATTTTAATATCTTGCACCGTTTCGTATAAACCATCGTAGCTCTTTTGTTTATGAAAATTTCTGATTTCTGTAAAAACGTTCTTAAGCCACTTTTTAGCGTAGAATTCATTGCTCTTAATTATAATTTTCTGAAGCACATAGTTTTCGAGATATAAGCAAAACTTCCGAATTTTTATACGGAACATCATGTATATTTTTACATTTTCTGAAAGAGCATTAAATTACCTTTACAAAAATATAATATACTTGATATATTAATCAAAGCATTTGCGAGATATAAGCTTTTCAAGATTTCTGCAATATTTCAGTAGGCTATGACTTATTATTGAAACAATTGACGTTCTTTTGCATTGTCACAGTAGACTACTGTCAACGTTCAACGCATACTTTAAAGCGATTGTCAGATTTCTTAAATTATTTTCCTAAAAATCAATGCAAAATGTGAGAAGTAGGATATGTTACAGTGCTTTATAGAAGTAGGTGAAAATGTAGATGCAGCTTGTAATTTCTACCAGGAACGATACCCTGAAAGAAGGCAACCCTTTACAGACATTTTCTTCGGCCTAAAAATGATGGCAACCCTTTTAAGACATTTTCTTTCTCCTAAAAATGATCCAAAATTTACTAAATTATTTTTTAGGAGGAAGAAAATGTCTGTAAAGGGTTGCTTTCTTTCAAGATATCGTTCCTGATAGAAATTACAAGCTGCATCTACATTTTCACCTACTTCTATAAAGCATTTTAACATATCGTACTTCTCACATTTTGCATTGATTTTTAGGAAAATTATTTTAAAAATCTCACAATTGCTTTAAGTTATGCGTTGAACGTTGACAGTAGTCTACTGTGACAATGCAAAAGAACGTCAATTGTTTCAATAATAAGTCATAGACTACTGAAATATTACAAAAATCTTGAAAAGCTTATATCTCGCAAATGCTTTAATTAATATATCAAGTATATTACATTTTTGTAAAGGCAATTTTTTGCTCTTTTTAAAAATGTAAAAATATATAGGGTGTTCCATATAAAAATTCGGAAGTTGTGCTTATATTTCGAAAACTATGCGCTTCAGAAAATTGTAATTAAGAGCAATGAATTCTACACCAAAAAGTGTCTTAAAAAAGTTTTAACAGAAATCAGAAATTTTCATAAACAAAAGAGCTACGATGGTTTTTAGAAATTGCAGAATTTCGAAAAATACCTTAGCTCCAAAACGATGCAAGATATCAAAATGCGGTCTTCACCATTGACTTTCTAATAAAAATCGAGCTCCAGGCACCCAGGTCAGTTTTTGTATATCTCTTCTAAAAAGAGGTGTTTCCTATTAAAAGTGTCAAATTTGGCCCACCCTGTACAAGAAAAACGCCGGGACAGGTCAGTTTTAGATTTTTATTACGGATCTGATGGTCTAAGTAAAATTTTTATTTCAATTGTCATTTGTCATTAGTGACGTCATTGATTTTTTTTAAATGAAATGACCACATTTTATTCATTTCATTTGAAGGCTCATGATTTGTCTGTTTGACAGTATACTATTTTTGACATTTAAATTTTGGAAAATGGCCAAGAGATCACTCAGGAAGCCATGGAATACATTTTTGTTTTTATTGCGTAGGTAAATGGCATTAATTAATGCAAAATTGAGGAAAAGTAAGGAGACTATCGATATGAAAAAAAAAGAAAATCATAGCATCTCATAATAGAAGTTCAAACGTTCAAACTGCCTGCCATTTTCTAATTGACAGCATCCTATTCGATTAAAAAGTTCGTCCTGCACTCAATACTTTCTCTACGTCCTTCACACATCTCAGCAAAGATGATTATGTCTAAATATCCTCTGACATTTCTTGAATAATAGGGAGGTGCTCCGTCTTGTTGAAACCAAATTTGATTATGAGGTAAAGGAACTACATATTGAATGGCCACTTAGGTTTCAGATCTGATGCCACTTGATTGCTTTCTATGGGGTTAAAAAAAGATTTATGTAAATAAGTCGAATAATGAATGGTCTAAAAGACAGAATAAGACAAGTAATCGGCTAGATTACTTCAAACATTATATATCGTGTGCAGGACGAATTTTTTAATCGGATAGGATTTCGTTAATTAGAAACTGGCAGACAGTTTGAACATCTACTATGAGATGCTATGATTTTCTTGTTTCTTCATATCGATAAGTTTCCTAATTTTTTTCTCAATTTTTCATGTATTACAGTTTAAAGTGACATTCCTAGCTTTCGGGTATAACAGTTTCCTGATTGATCCTCAGATTTAAAAAATTTGAAAAATATGTATTTATCTGTTATTCTTCTTCCATTCTGTCTTCATTCTTCATTAAGTTTATGTACAATTGTGCATCATACATCAGTTTCACCAGATATTCTTCTTGTTTAGAAATTGTATGGTAACCCATATATTCCATTTTATCGTTAGTAAAGGTATTGACTTATTTAACCTGTTTGAATTGAAGTATGATTTTAATTATAAAATGTAATGCGTCTACGTCAAATCATACAAAAAGATTTTGAATTTAATATACTGACAAATTTTCTTTGAATTTAAAATACTCATTTCTCTATTTCTATACAAATTTAATCGCATTTCAATTTTTTCTGTATTTTTAATATTAGCGTATGTATTTTTAAAAATAGTATATGTATGTTATCAAGGATAAATATTTTAGAAAATAATTTTTTGAAAAATTTTGAATTTGTTCGAAAACATGTAATTTTTATTATAACAAACAATATTCTCTGTCTAGTAGCAAACCCAAATAATTGCTTAAAGATTTCTATGTTCACACAGCACTATCAAGACTGCTTACATCCTTACAACAAGCTAGCGAACTGCCATCGACTGATGAGGAGCTGGGATTTTTAAATGATTTACTACAATCCAAGGAACTCCACGCTTTAGTTAATGTACATAATAAGATAATTAGCAGTGGAGCAAGTGATAAATTCTTCCCTATGTTATCAACCTCTATGAACGTTATGTGCGACGTGCTCGAGGTCCTAGCTACGAAAACGCATCTATCCGAAGATTGCAAAGAATTATTTTATTTGCTACAAAAACCACATGTGCAAGTAAGTATTTACAGTAAAATTTATATATTGTTTAAATTACTGGAATACTTGAACTCAATCTGCGTTAAAGATAAACTGTAAAATTAAAAGAAATTAATCGTTCAGTCTTTGCCGAGGTTGCTGAAAAAAAAATAATTAGTTGAGATTTTTTTTTTATAAATAACGTACCAGGATAATTGTTAGTTATTACTTATTATATTTTGCATATCACTTACTGCCATATTTATTAGAGTAAAATGTAGTGTAATTATACATTTGGTACATACCAAGTAAATCAATATTCCTCCACTAAATATAGTATGTAGGGCAGTAATATTTTATTAAACTAAAAATAACGCATTATAAGTGACTGTTGGCTCATTAAAACTTAGCATACGAAGTATTAAAACATAATCAATATTTCTAATGAATTTATGCAGTTATCTAAGTTGTAATAAATTTAATTTTTAGGGATTACTTTGCGCTCATGACGCAGTGGCACAGAAAGATTACTATCCTCATTTACCCGAAATACCAGTTGAGGTGGACGAAGACGAAGAGACCATAAAAATCGTTCAACTTGTAAAAAGCAACGAACCTTTGGTATGTCATCCCCTTGAGGTCATACCTGCATTTAACTAAAATCAGAAAGTACATAATGACTACACGCTATTATTGTAGCTGAAAATTATTGTGTTTTTAATGTTATTGCTTTAATTTTGTGCCAAATAACATCTTTTGTAAGATAATGATAGAGAGAGTATTTATGTACAATTTTTTCATTGCTTGCAAAGTCTGGTGCTCATAGCGCTGAGCCAATTGTTGTAAGTATTTTACCAAGTTAGAAAAGCTTGTCACTAACCTAATCTCTGCATCTTCCTTTGAACTCATGTATATATACTACTGCACACATTTCTTCACTTCATAGAACTATTGTACTTATCGTATTAAAAAGTTTTGAACCTTATACTCAAAATTAAATAAAATTAAAAAATAGCATTCGGTAGATTTTTAGTCTACTATAAATATTTGATAAAGGATAATCATTTGTGACTTTTTGACGAGGCGACTTATACTCGTAGCTGCAAAAGGTACAAACTTATCGGTAGTTCGTATACTTCGTATTAGGGTACTTTAGTGATTAATTAAAAACTATTTAATTTCGTTATTAGTCTCAAGTGAATGTACTGTACATATCTTGTACAAAACACTTTCAATTTTCAAATATTTTTGAAAATTTGCAAAAGTTATAGTTTCACTTCCTTTTGTTCTGCTTTTCAATTTTCAACTCTAATAGGCTAAATTTTCTATCGAACTGCTTTTATTAAGATTGATTTTACTGTACCTTTTCCTTAAATTTGAATTCCATTAGAGGATTCAAAACTTTATAATTTGATACTAGTAATTTTTGAGAACGTGTGCACGGAACTTCCTCCGCCTAATCATTTTCATATACAGGGTGCCACCATCAAAACCGATGAATCCTCCGGAAAAATAGTCATAGCAAGAGTTATGCACGGTGGTGCAGCTGACCGATCGGGCCTTATTCATGTAGGTGACGAAGTTGTAGAAGTAAATGGAACCAACGTTGAAGGCAAAACACCAACCGATGTTCTAACCATTCTCGTGAGCATTTGAAAACATTTTCGAATTCGATTCGGTGAATTTAAAATTCGCTTTTTGCAGCAAAATTCCGAGGGAACAATAACGTTTAAATTAGTACCCGCCAATGGTAAAAATAGTACTAGGGAAAGCAAAGTCAGAGTGAGGGCGCATTTTAATTATTATGCACAAGTTGATCCTTACATACCATGCAAGGAGGCCGGATTAGATTTTCAGAAGGGCGATGTTTTACACATAGTTTCGCAGGATGATGCTTACTGGTAAGAAAGAAAACTGCTTATCTTTGTTTTACGATGGTTATAATTGAAAGGAAAAATCTCTCAGGTGGCAAGCCAGGAAAGAAGGTGATAGGAACATGCGTGCGGGTTTGATACCAAGCAGGGCCTTACAGGAAAGAAGAATAATATTAGAACGTTCGCAAGATAAAGACAATGATAATGGTATATGTAAAATTTACTTAAGCAATCCTGGCTTTTGTATCGCAGGTTGTTGCATGGCTTGTTGTGTTGTTAAGACTTTTCTTTCTGAATGTTTAATCCCATAGTGAAAGGAGAAACTGCAATGGATTGTCGGAATTTCGATGTATTTCGCATTTTAACGATGCTCTTGTAATTCGTCTTATGATGACCAAGAGAAATGTGGTCTTTTGCTGAATGCAGGTGCGTTTGCAGTTGCGCCACCGAGCAAGTTATATTGATTTTTCTTACGACGACTGAAATTACCAAATTCGTAATGGATTATAAATATTGGGTCATCCCATAAGTAATGGTTGAATGTAACTTTAATTGTTGAGGATGATAGATAAATATGGTTTTATTTTTAATTCAGTAACTTGTTTTTTATTTAGTCATAATTGTTTACTATCTAACATGTGTCCAACAATTATTGTAGCCTGTATGGCTGTGGAATCAAACATAAATGTCGATTCTTACTTCGTATTGTTGAATTGACGTCTCAAATATTGACTGTTAAACAACAAATAAATTCTTGTTTACGTATTTAATGTTTTATTAGATTTTTCCGTAGTTATTTGGGCGATCGTAGTCAATGTGTCTGCCTAAATGATAAGTCCTCGGAAAAGTTAATACTTCAGTCAGGAGTTCCCCAAGGATCTATTCTGGGCCCCATACTGTTCTCTATATACACATCCAGATTCTTTACTTTATTTGACTTCAATTGTCAGTATCATATGTACGCCGATGATATTCAACTATAATACTCTCTTTCGGTAGAAAGAGTGCTGTCAGACGCCGTTCGTCGGATTAACCAAGATTTGTGTAATTTATCTAAAGTGTCACTAAGGGCCAGTAGTATTAAACGTAGTTAACCACTCGATCAAGTTAACTGTATGATTAAGCAATATCATTAGAGGAAAGTTTAAGTTTCCACCAATGATATTGCTTAACCACACAGTTAACATGATCGAGTGGTTAACTACGTTTTATACTTCTGGCCCTTAAGCATTCTTTAAAGATTAACCCAGAAAAATGCTACTTTTTATTGTTTGGTAGGGATCGCTGTCGTTCATTAGCTTTGCCACAAATCAGGTTACTCTTAAACTGGGTACACATTGGCCGTACCGCATCTGTATTGCAACGTTACAGGTTCGCTGAAAATAAAAGTTAATGCACCCGTCATGCACCTCGAACGCACCAATGCGCACCTCGCACGAACCATTGGTGCGTTCGAGGTGCATGACGGATGCATTAACTTTTACTTTCAGCGAACCTGTATTGCAACGTTGCAATACAGGTGCGGTGCGGCCACTGTATATCCAGCTTAAGATGGCGTGTTGCTGCAATATACTGACAATAGCCAAAACTTGGGGCTACATAATATCGACACTATTAATATTTGTATTAAAAAAACATTTTCTAATTTAAAACAGATATATCCGCATAGACGTTTATTAAACACTGAAACCAAAATTATTTTATGTGCAACACTAGAGTTGTCACATTTTAACTTCTGTGATGCGGTTTATGGGCCCTGCCTTGATTCTGTTGACACTCGTCGCATACAAGTTATGCAAAATTCTTGCCTTCGATTCACATATGGTATTAGGAGGCGTCATCGGATTTCTTACAAACTGACTGCGCTTCTGGATGGTTGAATATAAATAGAAAATTGAAAATAAATAGACGGACTTTACATTTCGCATGTTTGTGTCATAAATTACTCCACACTTAAACTCCTCCATACCTTCTGGCAAAGATTAGTATTCGGACGGATACTTATATAATAATATAAAAAATCGCCGCAAGGATATCATAAACATCCCAAAACATAAATCTACATTTTTCAAAAGATCTTTTAGTTATAGGTAATGCGGCTAAATGTTTAAATAATTTGAATTACGATTTGAAAGTTCTTTCACTATCCGTTTTTAAAAAACGCTTCAAGCAAGAATTATTTCTGGGACAGAATATGATCTGAAAATTATTCTGATTTAAATTTTTTTTTTAAATTTTTTCTCTTTGTCTTATTATTTTTCTCTACTGTCATCTTATCGTTACTATTACTTTTCATTCCATTCTCGTAGTTTAGTTAGTTTAACTTTAACATTAGAGAGGTCGTCGTGGAAGATCAGGATGCTTTATTATAAGCTACAGAACTACGATCCTTTTGGTGATTAGTGTTCATATTATTGTTAGAAGTTTCTTTATGTATGGACTGTCCATAATCATCAATAAATCATTATTATTTCCTTTTGAAATAGTTAAAAATGTTTGACTCTACAGTCACCCAGGACTACAATAATTGTTGGACACATGTTATATCTAATGATATAAAATAATACTGTAAATCTAGATTCAGTAAATGAGGAAAATTGATAGGAAGAAAGTTTTCCATCAAGATAAGTTTGCAAGATACAAAATCTGATGAATAATAATTATCAGTCTAATTTTTAAGCAAGATTAAGCTTGTTTTTATTATTTAATGAAAGACAATATACAATCACTTATTACATACTTATAATTTTTTTAAAATTCAAATAGCGTTTTAAATGCCGATTATATTAATCTTCCGGAAGATCGTTTCTACAATGATGTCAGAAATGATTTCAACCCAAGTCATCAATTTTAATTAGGTTTTATTTTCTTAAATATGATACACTGAGAAAAGTGAGAACACTGTTTCAAGCGGGCGTGACTGGAGTGGCATTGGCGTTCGTGGCTATAGGTGTTCTGTTGTGTTTAACCAAGCATTTCCAGAGGCTGATGTAAATTAAATGCCTTTCTAAATCACAGGCATTATATCCTCCAACGGCGTAACATTGTTACCGACTGCATTGTTACCAACAGAGTACAATGTGTTCCCTATACGGCAGGATCACGTGGATTGAAATCATTTCTGATGTCCCTGTAATATAACACAGGTTGGTAATCCAAAATAAAGATTTATACTAACAAATGTTTAAAGCAGTTGGGTCGAAATCATTTCTGATGTCCCTGTTATATACACGTAACAATACAGATTGGTAATCCAAAATAAAGATTTGTACTAACAACTGATTGAAGCGGTTTAAATAGGTCTGAGTGCTTTTAAATCGTGTTTTAAGGGAAAAGTGGTCATTATTTATGAGATGATCCGATATATTGGCTATCTGCTTATTTACACACCTTGGACTACTGTAACCTTGAATTAATATTAGTAAACAAACAAGAAGAGTTAATAATACTAACTGACGTCTCGGTGGCCGTAGGGCTATGCTCTGTTTCAGCTTTGCCTGTGCTATCTTGCAGTCAGTCCCCGAAATCCCCCCGTTGTGTAACCAAAACTAAAACTAAAAAAATTATGTATGACGTAGCGGAAAACGACGATTTCGACCGCGAGCAAATCGCTACGTACGAAGAAGTCGCCAAGTTGTATCCGCGACCTGGCATCTTCAGGCCTCTAGTTCTCATTGGTTCGCCGGGTGTCGGCAGGAATGAACTGAAGAGACGGCTTATGGATACGAACCCTGAGAAATATAAGACGCCTATACCTTGTAAGTATTTTAAAATTTAAACCTTCGAAAGTGAATTGGTTTACATCAAACGCATATACAAGACAGTTTTCTCTTTAAGAAAGCGTCGAAAGTGTTATCGAACGCCTTCACCCCATTCCTCACAGCATTACCTTCATATTCAAGGGTTCAGAAAGGCAGCTTCTGATGGTTCAAATAATTTTCAAAATAACAATGAAAATTGTCAAATTTGTTAGGTTAAAGGATAATATGTATTGTATCAAGCCTGTTAATAATTAAAAGAGCAATAATATAATATACTATATCGTAGAGTATCCCTGCAAATAGTTGCAGTCTTCACCTGCTGCGTTTACTCCGATATAGTTCTGCCTTTGTCATGGCAAGTCTCCACATTGTATATTAACTGCCAAAAAGTTTGCATCAAATCGTGAATTATCTCCTGAAAAATAGAAATGTTATTCTCTTAAGAGTATGTTCTGTATGCGAAGAATACTGTTCTTATCTTAAGAATATTTTTACTTCGCAGTTAGGAAAAGGTAACCTGATACCCAAGTATGACAGTGTTTCAAAAGAATGCATGGGGTTCTCAAAAACATTAGTTCAATGGACGCAATCGATTCACAATCGATTTATGATTGCATACGGTTTGGCGTTCAATCCATCTGAATCGATTCAAGATCGATCGTGAAATTGTCCACCGTAAAAATTTTACGATTCAACTGCGATTAAATATAGCGTTGCAGTTTGTGTCATGTGTGCGAGTTGTTTATAACAGTGTATTGTTTATTTCAGGGATTTATTTGAGAAATAACTTAACCGCACTGCTTATATATTGTGATATTACTATTGTTGAAAAGTTAAATACCAAATATAGAAAATAGGGTTATACCGGTCAGGCCACCGTTCAGTGTTTTCATGAATCGATTTAAATCGATTCAATTCGATTGTAATCAATCGATTTGTTTGTTGAATGCCCCTATTGTCCTTTTAATCGTTATTGAGTATTTCTTGTTTCCATAGTTAGGAACAAATATTTCTACAACAAAGACGACCTACAACAAAGAAACAACAAAAGTTTATAAGGATGATTTTTTGGTGTTGTTACCACAACAAGTCTCATTCTCCTGTTGAGTATATTTTTAAACGTATTTTTCCTTCTTGTCATTTTCCTTGCTCTAAAACGCGGGTTTGTTTAGTAAAGTTTATTAGATAGATTAAGGGGGTGTCTTATTTTTTCTTTCCCAGATACTAGTCGGCCAATAAAACAAGGAGAAGTAAATGGGAAGGAGTATTTTTTTGTAACGAGAGAACAACTAGAAGAGGACATAGAAGCTTCGAAGTTCATAGAATACGGAGAGTACAAAGGCAACCTGTATGGTACCTCGGCGGAAAGCGTGAAATCTCTAATTACTTCGGGACACGTCTGCATCTTAAACCCACACTACCAAGCATTGAAAATGTTAAGAACACCACATTTAAAACCTTACATAATTTACATTAAGCCACCGCCTTTAGAAATCTTAAAGGAAACGAGAGATGCACTGCATGCTAGATCTACGTTCGACGTTAATAATTCCCGCGGATTTACGGTTGGTTTCTGCAGGATAATTTGTATGGAAGGTGTTTGTGATTGTCATTTGCTTTTAGGATGAAGAATTTAACGATATGTTAAAATCGGCGACTCGGATAGAGTTCTTGTATGAACACCTCTTTGACGAGCAGATAGTTAATGGTGATTTAGCGTTGGCGTTCAGTCAGCTTCTCACAGCAGCAAATCGTGTAGAAGCTGAACCGCTTTGGGTGCCTGCTTCGTGGGTTCAGTAGTTTGTTATCGTGAATAATGTTAAGGTTTCTGTAATAAATACTTTATTTTTATTATTAGCGTAATATTGTTGAGATTTGATGCGTTTTAGATATTTTATATAATTTTTTTATTAACTTTCTGATATTTGAAGACTACTTTGCAATAGTAAGTTAGACGAGATGTTTTTATAAGGGGAATGCTTATGAAACTGCCAGAAATTATGATACAAAAAATGCTTAGTTTCTAAAATATATAAATATGTGCATTTGTTTCCAAATTTTTATTGTTTTGGATATAAGTTTTCTCATTTCGATTTTACCGTGATCTCGTAAAATACAAAGATTAACCCCTTTATTTTGTAACTCATAACGATATCATTATATAACGACAATCGTTAAGTGAAATATTTTTAACCAATCAGTACATGGAAATGCGTTGTATCTAAGTAATGAATGGTAAAAATACGTTATTTAACGATTGTCGTAATACTTACAGCAAAGTCGTTATGAGTTACAAAATAAAGGGATAAATTACAAAAAAGCTGGAGTCTATAAAAATGAGCAAGAAAATCTCCTCCTTATCCTATTCTATACAACTAATCTTTCAAAATTTTTAAATAACAAAGATACATTTTCGAGAAGAGTTTTTAATTGTCTACATATACACGTAATGTATTTTTACTTTTATCAACTTATTCCTAAAAAATATAGCCCGTTTCAATAAAAAGACAATCCTAAATAACTGTGGGAGTAATGTATTTTTAAAACTTGTAGATGTACAGTCGGAGAATCAATACAGTTTACACTTTCCTTTTTTACATTTTACTTTTCATCATTGATCAAATAATTGTGAGGAATTTTATCAACTTTTACAATTTCTGACACTTAATGTTGAACAAATTTTCTCATAAATTTTAGTGCTACGCTACTAGCTTTTTCTGCATTTACAATAGAAAATTTAAAGTGTAAACTGTATTGATTCCGCAGCTCTATCTTAATTGAAAACATATACTATAAGTATTTTTATATCTACGTAGCTCTCTCTTCAACTTCAAACTTACAATTTGCAATAACGTTTTTGAAGAGTCAATAAAAGTGAAAGCAAATTACATGGTTACGTAGAGAATCAAAATACCTTCTCATTGATGAGTTGCTTGCATTTTAACTGAAGTTCTTTTCTTAAAATATATTTTCCACAGAGTGCTAGTCTAAAGTTTCTTCCCTCCAGTTAATTTTGGAACCAAGTAAGATAGAAAGTTCAGACAAAAACCAAATCAATGGAGAATACTAATTTTTGACGTTATCAGTTTTCAGTTTTTAGCGTTTCTTTTTGAAATTGTAACATTATAAGACTGCAATCATCGTATTTGTCTACTATTGTAACTGAAAAGCAATTAATTAAAAAATATTACTATTAATAATCATAACAATAATAAAAATAATAACGTTTTTCAAAATGCACGTGACAAGTTTTTGCAATAAGTAAAATGTTTAAATGCCAGGAATTAGAAGGTAGATATTGAATATATTTTGTAAAGATATTTTGTTTATATCCTTTCATTTCATTTTATTATTACTCGTACTATTGTAAAAACAAATGCTAAAAACTGAAAACTGATAACACCATCTTCTAATGTAATTATATCTCTGGACTTACTACTTTTTATGTATTTATGTAAGTTTTTTGTCATTATTTCAAAAATAAATGAAGACTTAAAAACTAAAATTCCTTTAAAATGATATGCCATTCAAGCCGTTATACCATTTAAAATTTTAAAATCCATTCCAAAAAATTAATATTTTTTATGTACTATCAGGGCCTTAAAATTTCGCACGATTTTTTATCAAGTAGCCAGAATTTCTCTTAATTATTGTTTTGTAGAACAGGCTCCTTCCTCAATTTTGACACTAAAAACATTTAAACAAAAGTCAGATTGTTTGGTTAAGAACAGCAAGATAGTAAAGTATTAGAATCTAAATAACAGAATAAAAGTAGCGACCAACCATTTTCTAATTTTGCGATTGCAAAATACTTCTCTCCTTCAGAAAGTACGTGATTTGACATTGTGATGCTACAACTTTATTTTACATTTAAAATGATGATTTTTGACAAGCCGTTAAAGAAAGCCATATTTACAGCGGGAAATTGAATCGTGCGAAATTTTAAGGCCGCGATAGTCCATTGATTTGGTGTTTGTCTGAAGTTTATATGTTATTGGGTTCCAAAATTAACAGGGGGGAAGCAACTTTAGACTAGCACTGTATAGAGAAATGTATGTATATTACATGATTACTGTGATCAATCATTGTATGTAATGAAGAAAACTATTAATGATACATAGAAAGAAGTAAATACATTGCTTAAAGTGTATTAAGGACGATGACTGCAACAGTATTTACTCCAGTTCTCACATCATGGTGCTACACGGTTATAAAATGAGCTCAAATTAAATAATCGTAAAACATGCATTATTCGAAAATACAGGCTGGATCTGATATTGATCTTGATAGTATCGGGATGGCCCACACGTCGCTTATCCCCGTCTTTGTTGTTAAAGCCTTTGTCTTTACCGCATACTTATACTCCAGGATATTTCCTCTGTTGTGTTTACCATTACCTAGAGATCTACACTACTATGTAACACAAATCAGTTTCCAAAGTATAAACGAATATTTCAGAGGTATTTCAATAACGGTAAAAATCGTTAGTTGTTAAAATATTGCAACAAAAACAAGTTATTTTATTACTGTCAAAAACATAGTTAATCTTTCAAATCAAACATCAAAGTGTGAAATGAAAAATAAAGCAATTTACCTTATTAACAAGCTATGTTTGTCACTTGCCGAAACTATTATTAGAGTAATTTTCATAACAGAAAATCATTTATTTAGTGTCAAAAAAAATCTGCCTACTATAAACTATTGTCAGCCGCCTTCTTTCCATTGCTCTTCTTAATTCTGTTCATTCTTGCTCTACCATTCCGTTCTTTTTCTCTTACTTACTGTCTTACTCATATACCGCGTGTCCCACGCCAGGTCTTCGTCTTTCTAGAATTTGTATTTTTTAATCGATTTATATGAAATTTGGAAAGGATAAATTAAACTAAAAAAAGGAATCTTCATTTGTTTCAAGAAGTGTTGTGTTTATATGATTACCATGACAACGGGCGTACTTTTTAATTCCCACTTCTGGAACTTAATAGACAATAAAACAGTGATGAAGTATTTTATCGATCTAACTTACTATTGAAAATGATCGTGCGTAATTATCTGCAAAATTTTCGATATAAAGATTAGCAACATTTACTGCGCCAATTCAATACTATTACTGATAATATACATGTTTAGCTCGATATTTTTAAATAATACGGTTGCTTCTGTATTAAAATTTCTTCGTGTAATAAAAAATATATATTTCCACAATTGCTAATCTTTATTCACAAATGCTTAAATTAATAGAATTTAATTAACAATAAATACCAAAGCGTTGTTGTGACATGCAATATATAAATTCCTTTGTTCCCGATGCGTTCGCCGCAAAGTCGCGTAAATCTTAAGAACCTGAGCCAAAACTTATAAGAAGATATTTTATAATCAAGAAGTTGCCTACAAATATTTACTTAGCTAATTAACGATTGTTGATTTTGGATATTAAATAATTAGAGATAATAATTAGATTATTAACGAGATTGATTGTTACTTTTAGATATTGGTCTGTTCTAGATGTAAACCACTGCCATTTCGTAAATAAATTAAATTCTAAATTGATGTTTAATCCTAGTTAAATATAAAAGTTTGATCCGTTTTTCTCGAGCTTTACGAGAGTTTTAGATCAATTCACACACGGTAACGATATGTGGAACATTTTTGAATATTGCTTTTATATGTACGCAAAAAAAAAATAATATTAAAAATGTTCTACGATTTGTTTTGTATTTTATTCCCGCAAAATTTCACGCGTGTTATTAGATCCGAAATACATATTTTGTAGTTGAAGTAGGTTTTTATACAAAATGAATCTGGCCGTAGTCTCAAAATTTTTAAGCGAACATTTACGTTTCGGTTTAAATATATCAACCTCTAATAGTTTTTAGAATAGTTCTTAATTCATAAATTCACTCTGTTTGTACTACACTCACTAAATTCTGTCAGCTTAGTTTGTTGTTTGAAAGAATCATGTGGCAATAAAATGTTACAAAAATAAAAATAATCAGAAACAATTCGCTCGATGGTTTTTTCAGACATTAAAACAATATGTAATACATGCAATTAACTAAAATACAAAATATAAAGTAAACATTCGATGCTTCAAATTCATTAAAACATCAGGTTTAAAAAAGGAAAATAATCAATGTACTTGCATTTATTACAAAAAAATATTATTTACTGCTTGCATACTAATAAACATAATTAATCTTGTATCTTGTTACTGAAAAGTTTGATGTTGTCGTACCATTATATATACATTGGGCTTATTGTGAGGGTACAAATTCTGCAAAAGTAGCTGTGTTATTACGTAAGCGGAAGCGTATACTGTGCCAATTGTGAATCATTTCCAGTATTTAAGCAGTAAATAGCTACGAAATTAATTATTTTATTTAAATATACCAACATATTCTTCGAATTCTTGTAAATAGCGTGATTGTATTATATGATGAATTATTGAAATAAAAATTTTGATTTCACTGAGTACATCAATAATAAAAAAATTGTCTTCCTTATGTCGTATGGAAAGACAACCCCGGAAGCATGTGTAACTTCTGTAATTTCACATGCAACCGATGGCCAGTCGGAGCTGTTGTTTAAATTGACTTCACACGAAAGCTTACTGTCTGCGTCCTGATCGGTCCTGACAATCTGTCGCATCTGAAACGGGTTTTAAGACATTTTCATCTTAGAGCGAACATTTATATGTAGACTAACTAAATATAATTTATTCATACATAATACGTAACCCTTTTCTACCTTTCGGTGTAAGAGTATCGATCACAGAACCACCATGTGGTGGCGTATGCAGAGTACGCTTTATGGTCACCCATTCAAGTGCGAACCAGCGTAACTGCTTATTTTTTTGTTCATAATAGCCAGAGATAATAGCATTGCTGTAATAATAAGAACACAAAGCCATACCTTCATATATTTTATAATTACACAGGGTGTAATCGAATAAGTTTCACTTATTAATACTGTAAGTTCTTGAACACATAAGGAATTAATTCTACCAATATCAATGGTAAAAAGAAAACTGACCTACCACGAGAGCTCTTCACCTTTTTTTTGGCCGATCGTGAGTGCGTCTGTGATTTTTATAAAGACATAGTAAAATGATAAAGTCAGAAAAATTCACGGTCACTGAGCCTAAGTCGCCCGCAATACAATTCGATAACGGAATCTTCGACCATCTGTTTCATTAGATAATCGATAATAATTATATCATGATATTTCATACATACATAACACACTATGTGATTTAATTTGTTAATCTCATTTCTTAAACTATTGAAAAAATAAATGACTTATTATTAATCAGTTTGAATTACATTACTGAGTAACTTGCATACTCAGAAAAGAACATACATTAAATACAATCAGTGCATTTATTTATTTCTTTGAATGAATACATGTTAATCTGCACGACCTCTAGGAATTTTGTTTGCGTAGTCTGAATGTAATATAATAGAGTAATAAAGTAAAGTGATTTTATTACTTCCAATTTAGAGGTGACGAGTATCATCGTGCTTTTTCCAATAATGCTTTTACTCTACTGAATTAATTATTATCTAATTATTTATTATTGATCTTTGTCCAAAACGTATTTCATAATTTCGCTTCTTTTCTTGCGTATGATTAATGGTTACAGTATGTTAAACTTAATTGATTGCACCCTGTATATACTAAGTTGCAGTAGAATATTAGCTTACTGGCATTCATTGTTGAAGATTAGGTTTTCTCTTGATTTTCTGAAGTATAACTTTTCTTAATTTCATTATAAAATTATGTAAAACACTGGTAAGTTACGTATTTTTATTTGAATAGGTCTTCATCTGTTTAAATATATGAAAATTCAGACATGCGATAACGAATGTTCGCGTGATATATTTGAAATAAGAATGAAAGAAGAAAACTTTAAATTTTATACTTGCTTTTGACAGAGATCTAAATTAATTGTATCATAAATTGGTTTCACGTTAATAATATTTCATGCCGTTATTGAATAAGTAAGTAATGGATAATAATAATGAAGCATATTAATTAAGGTCGAAAAAATGGTCGAAAAAATAAATTAGTAACTCGTACAGAAGAAAAATGATCTGTCGCACTAGCAAATGTTTAATAAACCGGGTACCATATAATAAAACAGTTAATATTAAAGTCTATTAAGAAATGTCATATTTCATGCTTTTGAGAACCAAAGGTGCCATAAGCTATTTTTTCTTCTAGGAGTCTAGAGCAGTGCTGGGCACGGGAGTTCTGGTGAGTCCACCCCCTCCGCAAGCAACAACTGTAATCGACGACAGCCGAACATATCCGCCTCTCGTTGAGACATTATGTTGCACGTTTAACTCGAATATCAACGACAAATAATAACGATAAGCGAATAACTAGACTATCTCTTAAATTAAATTGGGAAAGGAGATTTTTATGTGAATAAAATAATATTACGTAGTTGGTTGTAGGTCTGCCGATTTTAATTTAAATAGGAGTAAGCACGAAACATTTGCGGAGAAGTATAAGGGTTGGTGGCACTGTTCCCCTACCGTGCTCGACCCTGGTCTAGAGTATTTTCTGGTAACCTATTACTTGAATAGATATGTTAATATCTATACTATGTTAATATGTTGCATTCTTAACGTGAGTAGTGGGCATAATATAGTGGTGATTACAAGGGCACACATGTCAGATATGCAAATAGCAATTAGTGAATTGTTATATCTAGGTATTTCCAAAAGCAGCAACAAATGAATTAGTTGTTGCTTGTACAGAATTTCCACTGTAATATCATTTAAGAATTAGATTTTTTCTGCGGTAAAGGCATTTTGGGTGCGCATCACTCGTGATCGTAGAATCTCTCGTCCCACTAGGAGAAGTGTATCCCCATCATGTGTTAAGCGTCGGGTAAGAAGAGTGACAACTGTTGTTTGCACATCACATGTTTACTAAATGTCTGGACTTAGAATCCGCTACGTAGTTCTTATTATTATCTCAGACAATCAAGAGTGGGGAGTGCTCTTTCCGAGCGCTTTGCCTATGGTACAAATGTGTAATGCAGCTCATTAATACGGCACTATTTATGTTTACAATCCCATTCTTACAGCTATTAAGGGGCATTTACACGAAGCTAGTAGAGAGGCAAGTCAAGTCGGCAAGTTACTTGCCAATAAATAGTAGAAGGGGAAAGCAAGTTGGCCAGAAAATAGAACCGCACTCTATCCACTTGACTTTCTTACCAGCTTGCCTGGCAACTTGCACCGCACTTGAATTTTCTATATTATGCAGCAGCAAGTAAACGTTTACACAAAGCAAGTAACTTGTAGTAAGTAACTTGCCGACTCGACTTGCCTCTCTACTAGCTTCGTGTAATCGCCCCTTTACGATCGCTGTAGAAACTCTCCAACACGCATCATCAGCATGCGTATAAACATACCTTATATATTTATATTCTACCACAACTGCCCCTCTCTGTACTAGCTTATACAAGTCGTGAGTGAGTACTTTAGTGGAATGGATTTCATGTCTGTTTATTACATAGAAATTATGCTTCTACGACATTTGGAAACAGTGCAACTCGGGCAAGTAGTGCGTTGGATCGGTGAAGAAGAAGTCGTTAACCGACTGAATGTATCGCAAAGTCGACCATGAAATCTCTACTTAGCAACTGAGTCTCCAGCGTACACCATGACGCTGGTCGAGAACGAGCCACCACTCATACTCAAGATCGTTTGATAGTCCTGACTGCAATAAAAAATCGAACATTCACGGCTTCAAGAATTAACAGCTTCTTTAGGGAAGTTACTGGAAGAATGGATTTCTTGCCTAACTGTCAGAAGAAGGTTGCAAGCATGTAATTTGCGGAAGACGACGCGCTACACAACTACGGTTGACGGCGAATCAACGTGGATGCAGATATCGTTGGGCAATAGAATATTATCATTGGAAGTTTCTCAATTGGAGGCATTGCCTCTTTACTAACGAATGGAGATTTCATTTGTACACGTATGATGCTCGAACATTGGTATGGGGAGAAAGATGACAACGATATAATGAAAATTTAATGGCATCAACCACTCTTTTTGGCGGAGGATCACTTTGTGTCTGGAGAGGCATATGTTTTGATTGCTGAACTGACCTGGTGGTTTTTATTAATGAAACAATGACTGCCATAAGATATAGCGACAGTGTTAAGGAGCCTATAATAGTGCCATTTGCTGATGCAATAGGTAAATGATTTGTTTTTATTGATGATAAATCCTCACCGTGCAATAATTGTAAATGATCGGATAGATAATGGGATTACTAGAATGGAGTGACCACCTAGACAAATTGCATTGAGCATGTTTGGACCGAGATATCTAAGCAATTTAACCAGCTCCAACAATCTCCTCACACCTTACACTTACAGCAGTTGTTTAGGACGTGGCAAGCAATTTAGGAAGTCATACCTCAGGACTTTATCAATAATTTGATAATGAGTAGAGCACGGATTGTAAGTACGACATTTATCTGAAAAGAAGTGCTTAAATAAGCAGGAAAAAAGCAAAAATAATCCATTAAAAAGCAGGAAAAAAACAAAGATAAGCATAACTTCCGAGGGGCAAAAATACGAAATCTTATTATGTACTTATTTTATTATAATGAATATAAAGACTTAACTTTATTACTATGTAATTACAAAATACATATCTACAGATACATAAATCTAATTATTTACCTATTTACATGTATTACTTAAAATAACTGTAATAATAATTACATATTTTTCTACTTCAAAACTTCTCCTTCTAACGCTTAAGTAAGTAAGTATTTTTATTAACCCATCATAAGACGGTACAGTATGCATAGCAATAAGTATAATAAGTGATTAAACTTAAGATTAAAAATTTAATTATTAAATATACACAAAGTATAGGTCTAACAATAAGACAATATTCTTAACATCGGGCACGGAAGTCATTAGAAAGGAACTCCTCAATAGAGTAAAACGCACGACTCATAACAAAAAGTTTGACTTTTTGTCTAAAAGCTTTTAAGTTATCCACGTCCTTTAGTTAATTAGGTAGTTTATTAAATAAAACTCTACCAAGATAATACGGAGAGTTTTTACATAAGGATGAATGAGGTAGCGGCAATGCCAAGTCGTTGCCTGCTCGTATGTAATGATTATGTATTTGTTCACGTCTGGGAATGAAACGTAAGTGTTTAAAAATTGTTGAAAGGACCTCCAATATAAAAAGAGAAAAAAGTATTAGTATCTGTTTTTCAATGAAAAGAGGTCTGCAGTGAACTCTAAATTCTGACCCAGTGATAATTCGAATCGCTTTCTTTTGAATTTTAAATAAAGTATTTAAGTTTTCCTTCGAGGAGAAGCCCCAGTAACAGATACCATATCTCAGTCGCGATTCAAACAATGAATGATATACAGCCCTTGCCTCATCAAACCCGATCTCCGCCGTCACAACTCTCAGGGCATGACATGTTTTTGCTAACTGATTTGCTAATAGTGATATATGGTGTTTCCACTTTAGAGAAGCATCAATTAGGATACCTAAAAATTTTATACATTTTTCTTGTTCAATTTTATATCTATGTCCAACTGACAAGGCTATTGTTGTACAAAATAACTTTAGTTTTATTTAAATTGAGAGATAATCTATTGCAATCAAACCAAGATTTAGTAAGTGATAAATCTTTAATCATTGTAGTTTTTAAGGATTCAATTCTCGAAGCGTGCCAAGTGAAGGAAGTGTCGTCCGCAAACAAGGTTGTCCTAGCATTTATGTCTAGCTTAGCCAAATCATTTATGTAAAGAATAAACAAAATAGGCCCCAAAATGGATCCTTGAGGAACTCCGTGGCTTAAGTGTAATTCATTAGAAGTGTAAGATATGTTGTCTTTACATATCCTTACCATCTGGGAGCGGTCGTTCAGATAAGATGAGAACCATTTAAGAGTAATATCACGGAAACCAATTAAAGATAGTTTCAAATGTTCATAATTATAAGAAAGCAGATCGTAACAAGCATCTTGGGTACTTTCATTTGATTGGAAACCAAATTGTGAACCAAATTGTGAAGAAACAATTAAATTGAATGTATTTAAATAACTTAAGATTTTTTCTTTAACAATAGTCCCAATAACTTGAAAACACAGACAACAGAGATATTGGTCTAGAATTAGAACAGCTAAGATCAGAGCCCCCTTTATGGATCGGAATGACTACCGCTACTTTCAAACATGAAGGAAATATTCCTTCTGGGAAGGAAGTATTTATTAATTCAGCAAGAATATTGAGTACCTGAACAGGAAGCTGACAAGTAATTTTTAAAGGTATTCCATCGATTCCAGTAGAATGTTTGTTTTTTAGTTTCAATAAAATGGAACATATTTCGTGTACATCAGTAGGAGTGAGAAAAAAGCTATTACGAGAGAGCAATTACGAGCAAGAGAGATTGGATTAGTGGGGGATTTAATATTAGATGTAATTTCAGAAGCAATAGAGCAGAAGAATTTATTGAGGTGATCCGCTACTTTACAGGGTTCATTTATGTTTAGGTTGTTGACACTAATTTCAATGTTTTTTCCAGTTGAAACTTTGGCTGCCCCTGAGATTAACAATTTTCCATAATTCTTTAGAGTTGTTTAAGGATTGCTTTGACATCATATTTTAGGGCTTATGATTGATAACTTGATAATCAATCGTAAGCCCGTAAAATCGTATGATTGATAACTTGATAATCAATCGTAAGCCCATAAAATGTGATATTAATGGAAAGCTCGTAGAAAGGGCTATCCATACATGTTGTAATATACTGGGTGTTTTATAACGTACGGAGGAGATTGAAAGGGTGAATAAGACATCAAAAAATAAGGTAACCATAAGTCAATAATAAGAGAGTTATAAGCCCTGAAAGAGGGGTGGAAAATATTGTTTCTTTGGCAATATCTTTTGGATCCTTTAAATTATCATACTAATATTTTAAACTCAGGTATAAGGTACCTAACTGGGCATTTATAATGTATTCGTTTTTGAGTAATTGAGGTTTAAAAGTTAGCATACACCTATTGCATTATGTTACTATAAAGTACCGAAGATCATACTCTCAAACTACCCCTTAAAAAGGTGGGAGGATCTGACAAATACGTTGTAAATACCCAGTTAGGTGCCTTATATCTGAGTATCAAATATTAGTTTGACAACTTAAAGGATCCAAAAGATATTGCCAAAGAAATAATATTTTCCACTCCTCTTTCAGGGCTTATAAGTCCCTTATTATTGACTTTTGAAAAAAAAAATTATATGAAAAGGTCACCTTATTTTTTGATCTCTTATTCACTCTTTCAATCTCCTCCATACGTTATGAGACACCCAGTATAGGGTGTACCATTTGAAAAAATTGATTAATTTTGCAATATGCAAACTGAACTTAAAAAATAATAAGTTAGGTCAGTAACTTTTAAATATAGTACAGTTGAAAATAATTTTAAACAATGCAGAATGGAAATCTACACAACTTTTATTAAGAAATTTTTTTGATAAATTGTATAGAAAAGGGCATTTTCGCACTAATTCGGAGGTTTGAGACACCCCGTACAGTACATACAGGTACATGTTCGATAGTACGTAACGTAACTGCAATTTAAGTTGCATTTTAAGTTGTTATTATAACATTCCTCTAAGGTTTATTAATAAATACTGGCATTCTCTTGAAAATGTAACTTATCTAAACTTACTTGAACCGAACTGATCCAATTGCGAATTACGAAAAAACGGAAACTTTTGAACTTGTTGAACACATAACCCAGTTGAAATGGCTTGTAAGAACATATTGCTAAGTTATTTTAGTTTTGGAGTTTAAAAATTGTTGTAACAATATTATTTGAATTTATGATTTGATGTATTCATTGTAATTTAGTTCGTGATTCATTATAGATCAATTAAATTTTGCACATTAAAAGAAAAAAAAATGATCCCAAGGTATTTCAACAAAAATGTTCTATTTCTGAAACACAAATTTTTGTTAAGAAAAACAAACATGAGGGAAATGATTGAAAGTTGCAATCGCCATTACCAGGCTGACACACACACCAGTCTAAAAGCAGTTCCGTGGAGGATTTGCAGTTCTTGAAGGTACCTCCGAAGCCAGACTTCTTACACCAGGAGCAAGTCCAATATAACCGATTTTATAACGTGTACGGTTTCATTTGTTTCATAACAAAAATCAGAATTACATGGCAATTCATTTAAGATCTAGCGCGAATATCAGGGACAAATAATAAGGAAGCTATTTTTTTATATCAGAAATTAATTCGCGTTTTCACAAAAATTTGTTGACCAGTATTCTTCGTCGTATGACGTGTTCAATGTTCAATACGAGTCTATGTAGGACCACAGCTCAATAGGGGAGTCGAAATAAACCTGCGAGGTAGAACGTATCAATCTATTATCGCGGTTCAATTAAACAACGCAAAGTGATGTGTGAATAAACGTTAGTTGATGTACATGTAAAACCGTAAGATTGTTTATAAACATTTTAAAATTGCTTTTAATAATAACAATAAATAATTACGCCTTCAATCATTTTGAACTGATTACGTATTTAATTGTATAAACAAATGACCATTACAGAACTATTTAGTTTATATTAAATTCAACTAAAACAAACAAGTAAATAGTCACTATTGTTGCATTAAAAGAAATTGTTAATAAAGAATTTTAAGTTGACTAGAGTTATTAAAATTTATTTATGAGCATAAGAAATAATCTACGAGCGTGCAAAGAACCCAAAAGCGTTCATAGGTTTTGTTAAGCTAAAACAAAAGAAAAAGATTACGCCCTGAATCTGAAAGAATTTCATGTTATCGACGAATATGTACGTTATTGAAAAATAATCAAATTAATTTCTCAATATCGAATAACGTAGCAATATGTATAACCCCTTCAACTTAACTGTAATTGTAACTGAATTGATCTAGCAAATTATTTGGTGCTCAAAGGGAAATTAACACGAATCAGCTAGGAGCAGCTACTCTTGGCTTGAAAAAAATACTGTTTAAGTTGTCGCTGCTGTTCAAATCAGATCAGCTCAGAGCATGTCGGTCAGTTGAAAGAAATACGACTAAAAGCTTTTGGATTCTTTTTTGACATTAATCTCTTCAATGTCAACCAAATTTGATAAATCCCTTCAATATCAAACAAATTTTACAAATTTCTTCAATGTCAAACACATTTGATAAATCCCTTCAATGTTCTTAAGACAATGTCTTGATAGTCCTCAGTTTACACATATCATTCTGATTTTTGTTTTTCATACACTAAAGCTGAAGCTGAAGCAACGAAATAGTACAATATCCTCATTTTTTTCAAATCTCTCGAAAATGAAGCAAAATATTGAAATAGCATTAGAATACAAAAACAGTCTTTTTCTTTTGGTTTTCTCCTTTTGTCAATTATGTTTCCGAACTTATCAAATGACTTTCCAATCCGTAGGCCTACTATACTTTGAACGGATTGGAAAGTCATTTGAGAAATTAGGAAACACATTTGACAAAAGGGGAAAAGCAATAGAAAAAGACTGTAAATCGTAAAAGAACGAATAATTCAATTTTTAATATAAAAAAAAATTAGGGGCGCAATGTGAAACAATTTGGAGGGATTTTAAGCAACATGTGTCTCATAAACTTCTAATTGATTTCTGTTTCCGAATAGTTAACTAATATACACGGTGATTCAGAACTGTCTCCCGATATCTTCAGGGTGTATAGAACATCAAAAAATAAGGTCACCTTTTTATATAATTTTTTTTCCAAAAGTCGTTAATAAGGGAGTTATAATCCCCTGAAAGAGGGATGAAACGTATTTTTCTTTTGGCAATATCTTTTGGATCCTTTAAGTTGTCAAACTAATATTTAATACTCACATATAAGGCACCTAACTGGGTATTTACAACGTATTTGTTAGATCCTCCCTACTTTTTAAGGGGTAGTTTGAGGGGATGATCTTCGGTACTGTATAGTAACGTAATGCAATAGGTATATGCTAACTTTTAAACCTCAATTACTCGAAAACGGTTCGGTTCATCGAAATATAACAAGAGAGCCTTTTTGTGGCAAATAATCTAAAGAATATTCTCTTCGTAAATTTTTGATGAAATATGCAAAAAATAAAAAATTAGGGATAAAATACCGAAAAGTCATCCCCTAAAACTACCCTTTAAAAAGGAGGGAGGATTTAACAAATACGTTGTAAATGCGCAATTAAGTGCCTTATACTTGAGTTTAAAATATTAGTTTAATAACTTAAAGGATCCAGAAGATATTGCCAATAAAACAACGTTTTTCACCCCCCTTTCAGAGCTTATAACTCCCTTATTATTCGCTTTTGGAAAAAAATTTATATTAAAAGGCGACCTTATTTTTTTAATGTTCTATTCACTCTGAAGATATCGGGAGACAATTCTGAATCACCGTGTATTAAAAAAATTTAAAGTGAGTAGATATAAAAAACAGACCACACCCTTTTTTCCCCATTTGAAATGCATTGACTTCCGGCCGAGTTTTCTGCCTCATCTGAGCCCGTGGTAAAGAGTGAGATGGAGCTCCAGAGAGAGAGAGACGGAGACAACGTAGTTCGGGCGTCCGTCCGCCAGATGCCTGCGGCGCTGCTGCTATTTTCGTTAGTTCGGAAATTGTCCGCCAGATGGCGGTGGCGTTGCGTCGTCGGAGCGTTAGTTCGGAAATTGTCCGCCAGATGGCGGTGGCGTTGCGTCGTCGGAGCGTTAGTTCGGAAATTGTTCGCCGGCTGTCGCCACCGGCGCTTCGCTGCGGAATTTTTTCCTCCGTCCTGAGAGAGATTCGAACCCGTTCCTCGGCGTTCGTGAGGCGTCCACCTAAGCCGCTCGGCCGTTGACGCAGTTGTTCGTATTCGTTCGAGATGTGTAATATTAACGACGCGCGCGGCGAATGATGTCCTTATATTTTTTTTCGTCGAACACGGATGCGATGCTGGTTGCGTCAATTTTTTTCCTCCGTCCGGAGAGAGATTCGAACCCGTTCCTCTGCGTTCGTGAGGCGTCCACCTAAGCCGCTCGGCCGTTGGGTCAGTTGCTCGTATCGGTTCGAGATGTGTAATAATAACGACGCGCGGCGAAGGATGTCGTTTTTTTTTCGTCGAACACGGATGCGATGTTGGTTGCGTCCGGCGGTGTCCATCTGCTGACGAATTGCGAAAGGACGATCGCCGGCGTCCATCTCGGAGACGTCGCGTCGGTGGGTTTCTGTAAAAAGAATGGCGCGCGCGCGCGGGAGCATATAGATCGCTGCACGCAGAGCGGCGGCGGCAATTTCGAAAAAATGGGTCCTCGGGGCGTGCGCATTTCCGCGAGCAGAGGCGGACGAAACCGATGTGCGTATTAAGAAATAAAAGATGCGTTTTGCTTACGTATGTAGTTTATTACTATGAAAAAAACTTATATTCATAACTTGATAATACATATTTACAAATTACATTTGCGTTAGTCATGGAACAAATACTGTAATTGTTTGTGTGATGCAGGCAAGATGAATTTGTTTTGTTTAAATTCGGACAGTCAGGATCGGATTCCAGGTTTACGATTTCTATCGCTGGTTAATGCTCTTGGAGGAAATTTGCTTTTTGGTGACCTTTTACGTAGATTCGCTGATATCCGTGTGTAAATTGATGAAGAATATTCTTCATTTGTCTGTAAGGAATGTAACCGTCAGAGTAGTGTAGATAATGATAATTATTTTCCAGCCAAATAATTTGTCTTTTATGTTCCTTTTTTAATTTATTGAAAGGAACGTCGGGTGGACCGAATACGAAATGTGCTATGCCACACGCGTCTCTGATTGCCATTTCTTTTACCACAAAACGTTCCAATTGGAATCCTTCTATGTCAACAACTAGCGATTTTACGTTTGCTTCTTTCTTGTACAATTCGTGCTTCCGGAGTAGAATAGGGTCGAGAATTTTCGATAATTTCTTAATACGTTGACGGAAACGGATTCTGTCGCGTGCGTTTTGCATCCAGTTATTGTCTTGCTCTTCTTCTTCATCATTCGCGTTAAATTCAATTACAACGGTCGGTTCTTTGGTAAATGTTCATAATTTCGCGTACACTCACCGCTCGATGATGCAAACGCAAAGACTGAGCGAGAAAATGCACTCGGCCTCCTTTCGTTTAGAGTGGAGGGGAAAATAAAAGCTCTCATTGTTTAAAAAAATATATTTCAGATAATTAAATACATAAAATAATATATATTTTGTTTAAATTATATCTCTAACTATATTCGTTGCAGGGTTGTATTCAACGATCTTGTGGATAATTAGACAGTATGCGACCATATCCGCCTTAAATTCCTGTTCGCTCTCTAATTCTAATTTAATGTCGACAGTTGAAGATTTTACGGACTCGTTCTGTTTCGAACAGTCTATAACGTAGAGAGCTTTCTTTTTGAATTCCGCCAAATTTAGAATCGGTTCGTTGCCACGTCCGTAATAACTGTTTTGAAAATCTGCGTACATCAGATAAGCAATGCCAAATTTATTTTTACTCATTTCGAGATTTAAATTTTTATACGGATAACTTTCAGAATTGAGATGTAATTTAATATTTCGAATGTGTGCGTGATCAAATTCTGACGCGTTTTTAGTAGGTTTGTCTTTTCTAGCGTCTTGGAAAGCGACGATAACATACCTAGGTTTTTCTAAATTCGTAGACGTTCTTATTGGCCACACGTCATTAAGGGTTGGGCGCATGCTTGGTAATTCATGTAGTTCCCATTGCCGATAAGGAATGAAAATAGATTTTAACTCTTGTAGAAACTGTAGCATTTTCAATTTCATCTCGTCATTGAGCGTAATGTGCGGCACGTGCCATTCGATTTTTTCTAAGCTTATGCTTGCCGTTTTCGTTCCCGTACTCATGTAACAATTATTGTCACTTCTGGAACGAAGTAATATTATTTCTTGTTTGGCGTTCATTATGATTTTCTTGTAGTCCTCGCAGAAGCCGAGCAGAAATTTTAACGGTATGCATGCCATAAATTTATCATCTAATAAAGTCGGATGCTGGTCTTGAAAGGGCACCCATCCGGCCACTTGTAATACTTTACTTTCCGCATCGTTATAGGATAGGTACGCCTTAATGGTAGTTGTCACGCCTACATTTCGAACTTTATCTATTTCCTTACCGTCGATTTCGTATCGGATCTCTTCAAAAAGGAATGAATAAGGGTTATTTGTCAGACGACACTAGCCGGTAGAGGTAAATTAAATAGAGAAGACCCTCACACGTAATACGTTCGTACAAGCCTTTGCAATAAGAAAGAGGTATTTTGGTGTTTCTTGCTGCACGCGAAATGTAATCATTATGTAGTTTCATTGTTTACTATAAAGTTTGTCCCATTAGCAGTTTCTGACGTGAGAACTAACAAATTTGGATGACACATCGGTTCTTCTCTAATTGATTTCACTCTACCTTCGTCGCTCGGCTTGAAAGTTCCCTCGATGTACAGATAACTTTCGTGCGGATAGGTGTAAATATCTTGATGATTGATTAAGATTCTCACTTCGTCGTTGTTGTTAAAATTTTTGTACGTCGGAGAATACCAGTGAAATTGCTTCTTAACGATAACTTCGTCGAAGTCGAGTCCTTCGGATAGATGCAACATTACCGTCGATATTTTTCACTTTATAGCCTAAACTTTGCAAGAACAATATATTGCTCGATGTTAACCTTTGGGGAGCTGTCTTCTGAATGATGAATTCTGCGGGCTTGTTTTGTATATTATTACTGCTGTCGTTATTTTTGTCGTGAAAACGAAGGCCCATCACTTCACGTTTGCTTTTTCAATTCCAGACTGATTCGAACTTGTTCACCTCTTAAATTTATCGACGATCCGTTCTGATCGAGTAACGACAACGTAATGTTATCGATCTTGCGCACTCTTACAGGTAAATAGACGATGTTGCTGGGATTAATGTTTATGCTGTAACCGGGATCGACGGACGGTGAAAATTCAAAAACCGTATGCGATATCTTTTCGTTGTAAAACGAATCGGTAGCAACGTTACACTCCACACGTCACCTTTATAATTTCCACTGGTAAATCCGATTGATGTAATAGATTCGGTTCTAATATTTTCCGCGAGAAGCCCAACATTCGGCCTATCGAATCTGGTTTTTCAAAGTCGATCTTAAACACGTACTTAATTTCACATTTTAGCGTATTGTTGTTCGGTTTTAGCGAAAGCGTACCATTTAGTTCTGTCTGCAGGAATTTCTCCAGATCCTCCACTTCGTAGGAGCCCGTTGGAATTTCGATAATCTTGCCGTCGCCGTAATAAAATTTGTTATTCTTTCGCTCTTCAACGTTAGGCACAGTATTGTAGGTGTAAAGACTTAGTAATCCGATTTGATATTCGTAACGGGGATCCAGTTCGATAGGAGGGTAATAATTTGCCGAAAGTACGCTACTGTTGCACACCAACGTGAACGTTCTCGACATGACTGCGTATTTTTTTGCCCTCTTTATGTAAAAATTCTAAGCACAGATGTCCACAATTGTTGGCGTTGAATTTTTGATATCTCTTGTGATTGTAGATTATTCGACTGCCCTCGAAATATCGAATCACTTCCGACGGCGGCGGAAGATTTCCAAAACTGTCGAAATACAGCACGTGTTTATTTCTTTTAAAATAAGCGACCCAGTGCGTTCCGGGACCGTTTTTCGAATCTAAATTTATTATGCCGCTTTCGAATTTACGAGGTTTTCTAGGTAAATCGTCACGCATAAAGACGCCTCTGAAATGTGGCACGTTTTTGTTTGCAAATTTCGCCAGATGAAAATCGGTCAGGGCTGTTCGGGGCAGTCTATCAATTAGTTTTTTTGTTGTTTCGGTAGACGAATGTAGAGACCGAGTCTCTTACGATACGGTTTCAGATATAATCCGTCGCCCTTCTTTCCCAGCGCGATGGTCTCCATTGTTCGATTGTGTCGTCTTGCTTCTTCCAACTTCCTTCTCGCCTCCTTAGCTCTGCCAATTGCGTGCGCAATGCTCGCGGATCCTCCGGCAAGGGAACCCGCCGCGCTGAGACCCGCTAACAACGGTATGAGAAACGGTATGACGCCTCCTACTTTTGGAACGGGTATCACTCGAGGTTTTCGAATGTTCTTCTTACCGCCGGCTTGTTTCAGAGCAACCTTGGCCGATGCTCTCGTGAGTTTTATAGCTTCGTTCGCATTGTCCAGACGATCGAATTTTTTGACATTGTTGCGAATCTTCCTGACAACTTCTCCCAAGGCCACTTTACGAGAACCTCCGCCGCCGTGACCGCTTCCGAGTTTCCAATAAAAAAAGACGTATTATACACGATGTTTCATAACTCGAAGTGAAGAATTAAGGAACGTGTACGCGGTGATAAAAAATGTTAAATATTTTTGTAAGTTATGAAATAAATATTTAACTTTTTTTTATCACCCCGTATACGTTCCTTAATTCTACGCCGCGAGTTATGAAACATCCTGTATTTTTAATTTTAAATCTAATGCGCACACGTAGATTACTCAATGCATTGCAATTTACTGATAAGAAAAATGCGCCGCGAACTGCAGCACAGCACTTTAGTTTGCATCATCTGTCCCTACAGAAAAGAGTTCATTTTACGTTTTCTCTGTGCGCGTTAATTATGGATACCATTTCGAATATAAATAGTGCTACTTCGTTAAAATCATTACCTATTAAGAAGTTGTCGGAGCTGGAAATCGACCGCAAGTATCCGTTGTCCGATTTAAAATATGTAAAAACGAAATTTGGAGAATCATTGCTGGCGGAACTCGATCAAGAGTTTGTCGTGTTTCTGCCTCGTCGATTTAACAAAGTCATACCCGAAGATAAGATAGGTGACGTGTTGTCTTCACAATGCGGCTTGACTTACAAAGGATTGGTGAAATTAGCCAGTAAACCGCAGTATAAACTCTTAAACTTGCACAACACAAAAAATACAAAATACCCAAACTAAACCTTAAAAATCCCGTAAAAATGACCTTGAATTTGAGAAATATTAAAAATACAAGTAAGTACAAAATTTATTATCTTATTTCAAGTCACTAGAATTAGTCTCTCTTTTTTTTTCAGCTCGTTAGCGTAAAAAAATATTAGCTTAGTTATAAACATAATTTTAAAATTAGATTATTATTAAACATTGAAATGGATTTACGAGAATATTTAAATGTGTTTCGTTTATTGGATGAGTGCGCCGATAAATCAGATGCTTATAAAATTGCAAAACTAAACAAAAAAAATATTCAAACATTAAACGAGCTTATGAGAAATTGTCCGTCGGTGCACGATAAGAAACAAATTGAAATCTTAATTGCAAAATTACATTCATTCGACGTAAAACTGGAATTAAAAATTAAAACGTTGCCGATTGGCCGAAGTTTAAGAACAAGTCGTCGTCCCGGAACAGAACGGAGAATTAATAAAATCAACCGAATTCAATGGAAGGATGTAAGTTTTAAATTAAATGCGTAAGTATTTTTTCTAATTTGTTTTTTTTTTAAATTTACAGCTGCAATCTGCATTTAAAAGCAGAATTCGTACCGGAGTAATAATCAATAAAACTCATACACAACCACAAAGCTTTTTCCTAGACGCCTCTTCTCTGATTAGAACTAGAATCAATTGGTGAAAACGCCTTCGATGAAGATAAATTTGGTATTTTGCGGTGAATTTGTAAAACCTCAAACCGATGTCTCGGAATATAAGTTTTTCAATACCAAAAATCACGTGATCAACATTGGAGCAAATCTAGACGAAATTTTAAACGAATTGTTTAACGAAATCATGGTGCAGGTAAGTTTAAAACGAAATAAGCTGCCACATATTAATTTTCTTTTTTTCACTCTCTTATCAGCTTTCAGAATTTCAAGAGAGACAGTGCGGCTGGGCGTTATCGGCAATCGTGAACCTGGTCGTGGCGTTTTGCAAGTACACGCCGTTGAGAGGAGGAGGAAAGAAAGATAACGGTAGCACTTACGTGGATCTGCCGGACGAAAAAGTAACGTCATATTGAACATCAAAAATCGAGACCGACGATGCTTCGCGTATTGCCTTTTGGCGCACCTATTTCCGGCGAGAAACGGTCAAGATGCGTGCGATCCTTCTACGTATCATCAAAATATATACGATTTTTTTAATTTTAAAGGTATATGTTTTCCTGTAAATCTGTGCGACTTACAGAAATTCGAAAACGTCAATAAATTTATTTCAATTAACGTATACGGTTATGAAAACAAGAGCATCGTGGGTCCGCTTTATCATACAAGAAATGTCAAAAACTGTCACGTAAATTTATTATACTTGAAGAAAAGTCAACGCGTAGGTCATTTTTGTCTCATTAAAAATTTATCAGAACTGTGCAGGTATCAAATTTCATCAAATATGCGTGTCAAGTTCATTTGCGATCGCTGCTTGTGTTATTTTTCATCCAAGGACAAATTAAATCGTCATGTATCAGATTGCTCGCGTCACGAGGCCGTAAAAATTGAATTACCTAAAGACGGAGAAAACATTGTTAAATTCAAACAATTTGCAACCACCATGCCTTTGCCGTTTGTCATTTACGCGGACTTCGAAGCTCTAACGAAACCTATTCATTCCTGTGACGATACTTTAGAAAAAGCATTCACGAACGCCTATCAACGGCACGAAGCTTTTAGCGTTGCATATTTAACAGTCTGTTCTTACGACGATCGACTAAATCATTTTGAAATTTACCGCGGCGAAAACCCTGCTGAGTGGATCGTAAATAAATTATTAGGAGAAGCAACAAATGTTCAAGAAATAATAAAAAATCACGTTACCGTTCCTATGAAAGATTTAACGTTTGAAGAATCTACGGCACATGCAAATGCCGAAAAGTGTGAGATTTGTGATTCTAATTTTAACGAAAATAATGCTAAAACTTATCACCACGACCATTTTACCGGGAACTATATTGCAGCTTTGTGCAATAATTGTAATTTACAATGTCGCGTTAAGAATATTATTCCCGTGATTTTACACAATTTATCTCATTACGATAGTCACTTTATAATAGAAGCTCTGGCAAACGTAAACGACGAAAATGTCGAAATTTTAGCAAACACAACTGAAACTTACATATCGTTCTCGAAAAGGGTAGGCGATGTGAAGTTACGTTTCTTAGATTCGTTTCGTTTCATGCCCTCGTCTCTTGAAATATTAGCGAAAAATTTGAAACCAGAAAAAATAAAGTTCGTACAAAAAGCGTTTCCGAATCCGGATTCTTATAAATTAGCAACTCGTAAAGGATGTTTTCCCTTTGATTACGTGAATTCTGTTGACAAATTGGAGGAGACAAGTCTTCCCGATAAATCGCTATTTTATAATAAATTACATGGCGAAAACGTCAACGATGATGATTACCAGCACGCCGTAAACGTTTGGCAACATTTTCAATGTAAAACTCTCGGTGAATACGCGGACTCGTATTTAAAAATTGACGTATTTCTATTGGCAGACATTTTTGAAAATTTTAGAAAATTGACGTTCAAAACTTACGGGTTAGATGCGTGTGGATTTTTCACAGCTCCGGGCCTATCATTTTCGGCGGCTCTTAAAACAACAAAAATTGAACTTCCCCTTTTACAAGACATCGATATGATTTTATTCATAGAAAAGGTTTACGCGGCGGTATAACTCAAGTTAGTTCCCGATATGCAAAAGCGAATTCTGTACACATGGGAACCGATTTCGACCCTAATAAGGAAATTAGCGAAATTATTTACGTAGACGCGAACGGACTATATTCTTACGCGATGACGACAAAATTACCGTGCGACAACTTCAACTGGGTAAGTGACGCAAAATTAACGAATCTTTTAGAAATGCTCAGTACGACCGACATTGACTGTTCGATGTATTACGGGGATGAAACGGGTAAATCTTGTATTTTAGAAGTTGACTTAGAATATCCTGAAGATTTGCACGATTCCCATATATTTTTTCCATTTTGTCCGGAACACATATCCACCACAGGTAAAAAGGACGACAAAAAATTAATGCTAACTTTATGTAATAAAGAGAAGTACGTCCTCCATTTACGCGTTTTACTTCAAAGTTTAAAACACGGCTTAAAATTAAAAACAATTCATCGTGCGATAGAATTTGACGAGAGCAATTGGTTAGAAAAATACATTAAATTAAATAGCGATCTGAGGGCAAAATCTACGAACGCTTTCGATAAAGATTTTTACAAGGGCATGTCGAATATGGTTTTCGGAAAACTTATGGAATCTGTACGCAAATACAGAAATATCGTGTTGACAAAGAAATGGAAATCTGCTGAAAAATATATTAGTCAACCAAATTTCAAAAAAGCTACGATTTTCAATGAGAATCTGGTCGCAATTGAACTGAACAAATTATCCGTGAAATTTGATAAACCGATCTACGTTGGCATGGCAGTCCTTGACATTTCAAAAACAGTCATGTATAGTTTTCTTTATGATTACATCAGAGAAAATGTGGAGCCCTTATTTAATGTCACAGTATGTTACACGGACACGGACAGTTTTATTTTTAAATTCTCTCCAAAACATCCCGAACGCGTCTCGAGTATTTATGAAATTATAAAACGGGATGCAAATAAAATTTTTGACACTTCAGATTACGCCGCAGATAACCCTTTCGGAATACCTTTGGTTAATAAGAAAGTTATCAGTAAATTTAAAGACAAACTGTGCGGACAGATAATAACTGAGTTCATTGGAATTAGAGCTAAAGTTTACACCATCAGAGTGGGAAAAGAAGTAAAATTTAAAAAATTGAAGGGCGTAGGTCGTTCGGGAATTAAAAAAATAAGTTTTCAGGATTATTATGACTGTTTGTTTGATAATAAAAAATTAATGTCAAAATTCAATAGCATTAGGTCAATAAATCATCAATTATTAACCGTTACCATAAATAAAACTGCCTTAGATGCTCAAGATGACAAACGACATTACGATCTTGTAACGGACATTCATTCGTTGCCGTTGGGACATTATAAATTAAAATGAAATTGTATGTAATATTGTAATTATGTATTAAAATTAAATTATATGTAATTTGTAATTATATTGTGTGTTAATAAAGCATTTTGTAATATACATCCGTAAGTAAAACGTATTTTTTATTTTTAGAATTTTATTTAAGACGTTTTACAATTAGACAGGCATCGTTTTCGTCCGCCTCCGCTCGCGGAAATGCGCACGCCCCGAGGACCCATTTTTTCGAAATTACCGCCGCCCGCGCGCGCGCCATTCTTTTTACAGAAACCCACCGACGCGACGCGACGTCTCCGAGATGGACGCCGGCGATCGTCCTTTCGCAATTCGTCAGCAGATGGACACCGCCGGACGCAACCAACATCGCATCCGTGTTCGACGAAAAAAAAAACGACATCCTTCGCCGCGCGTCGTTATTATTACACATCTCGAACCGATACGAGCAACTGACCCAACGGCCGAGCGGCTTAGGTGGACGCCTCACGGACGCAGAGGAACGGGTTCGAATCTCTCTCCGGACGGAGGAAAAAAATTGACGCAACCAGCATCGCATCCGTGTTCGACGAAAAAAAATATAAGGACATCATTCGCCGCGCGCGTCGTTAATATTACACATCTCGAACGAATACGAACAACTGCCTCAACGGCCGAGCGGCTTAGGTGGACGCCTCACGAACGCCGAGGAACGGGTTCGAATCTCTCTCAGGACGGAGGAAAAAATTCCGCAGCGAAGCGCCGGTGGCGACAGCCGGCGGACAATTTCCGAACTAACGCTCCGACGACGCAACGCCACCGCCATCTGGCGGACAATTTCCGAACTAACGAAAATAGCAGCAGCGCCGCAGGCATCTGGCGGACGGACGCCCGAACTACGTTGTCTCCGTCTCTCTCTCTCTGGAGCTCCATCTCACTCTTTACCACGGGCTCAGATGAGGCAGAAAACTCGGCCGGAAGTCAATGCATTTCAAATGGGGAAAGAAGGGTGTGGTCTGTTTTTTTATATCTACTAAAGTGCGATATTTAAAATAATTAACCTATAGACTAACAAATTGTACAAATTTTTTTACGATTAACTGCTCATATCTCGATAACCATAAACTTTAGACCAATAAAATCATTTTCACCTTTCATAAGATGCTAAGTGATTGTGCAATAATATTCCATTAAAAAAGGACAAGTTATGGTTCGTTTTTACGCTCATGCATTTTGCGCAAATGGATTTGCGCATACATTTGCATATGCAAATTTACATAAATAAGAACTGACTTGATAATCCATTTTAGGATGAGTTTGCCAAACTTTCTGGTTTGTGCAACGCCTTCCTTGTGCAAATTTGTATGCACAAGCACATTGGCGCAAATTGCATGAGCGTGAAAACGGCCCTCTAGGATTGTCAGTTGACACACACTTACGGACATCTGTATTTGTCTAAATTATTTTAAATTGCGCATCAAGTCAATACGTAACTCGTGTCTAAATAAAAAGAACCTTGTCGAGTAGGCTACATTAAGGGCCGGTAATTTCATTACTGATTAACTTTAATCTTTGGTTTATTCCTATAGAAACAATTGTTTTTACAATTATTATAGGCATGGGAATTAACCAAAGGTTAAAGTTAATCAGTGATTAAACTACCGACCCTTAGTAATTCTGTTATGTAAATGCAATGAGTAAATTCTCGATCACAACCTATTTGACCAGGTTTTTATTTAGACGCTCGTTATGTAAGTACGTACACAAATTTTAAATACGTTCAATAGTGAAGCTGCTATCTTCCGCCCACACACTGTTAGCTCACTCTGTATAAGATAATTTTAGTCGTATAAAACGTGTTAAAAAGGGCTTTACCTATAGCGAAAAATGATGCTTTATTATCTTTGTTACTTTTCACAACAATTCTGTTATCCGTAGATTAAGATTTAATACAGAAACAAAGTTTAATGTTAGATTAAATTCTAGAAATGGAACATTAACACCACTTTTGCATTTGCGCATGCAAATTTATATGCGCTAATGCTTGCACAAATTCATTAATCCATTAATTTTAAACAAAATGTGCTCTTATACACTCTTGACCAGTGAAACCCATGTTTGTAACAATCATTCACCTTATAGTGCCCTGATGAAGAAAATAAACATTTCCGAAAGTTTGAGTCAAATTAAAAGGAGTTTCTTTATCACCCTTAGGCTGGGTTTCTCAGTCCTAGTTTAACTTTAAACTCCTGTTTATTTCCATAGGAACAATTGTTTTCATAATTGCTACCATGGGAATAAACAGGAGTTTAAAGTTAAACTAGGACTTAGAAACCCAGCCTCAATTGACTGGGTCCCCAAGCAATTCAACTTTACCAAATTTACCAGTTAAAATATCAACAATTATACCTAATTATGACTATACCTATAGCTTTATAGGAAGTAGTTGCTTTATTCGATCTTTCACAAAATACAAACTGTTGAGGCGAATTATTTCCTTGAGATTGTACTTTTGGTATAAGATCAGTACGTTCTCTTATTGCGTTTTCCACTGGAAGTATGCATGCATGTTCTATTGCGTAGATTCTCAACCTTTTTTAAGCATCGATCCCTTAAAACAGACGAAATTTTCCGTTGAGCCCTCCTACTTTAATGTCCATTACTTTCACATCGCATTGGCGAATAACCCTAGGACATATCGGTTTGGTTTGCAGTGGAGTTCTCGGGCTACGGTTCTGCTGATGAAGGCCCAACTAGGCCTGAAACATCTGTACATCTGCAATCAAAACCGATTTGCACAAAAATTTTAAAATTATTACTACAACTACTACTAAAATTTAGAATGGTATGAACCACAGGATATTTTCTTCACCAAATTCCCAGTGGAAATCTTGCGAAGGTGTATGTAGGTACTGAAGATCGCAGCGTATTTTTTAATCGCTAACAAAATTTTGAACTTTTTTCTTATAACTAATTACTTTCAGCGGAAATAAACAAAACTTTTAAAGTGCATTGTCTCTCTCTAATGTGTAAAGAAATTAAATAACATAATATAACACAGATCTTATTTAATTGACTGCGACCCCCAGGTGGCTACTAATAGTTCATCCAAAAAGACCCATGAAAGTCCTTCGACTCTCCAACCTACCCCTAAAAGTTCATCGAACCTCATTGAGTCCACATCGACCCCGTTGGAAAAACCTGTTCTACTGCATTATTATCAGGTCATACTCGTATCACAGGTCAAAATCAATCAACATTTTTTAGTGGTCTATTTAATTTATTGTACAGTAATGTTATTATAGAGTATTATTTACTGCCGTGCTAAGAACAAACGCGGTATCTGCAAGTACTGCTAAACTTAGGAAAGTTAATAATTTTTGCACATACGGCATAAATATTTATTTACATTTTCTATATCCCATTCAGTTACGGCATTTTCGCTTCCTTTCGCTAACTAAATACTTAAATAACTGTATTGAGATGCCAGAATTACCCTTAACTCAATTTCAGATTTTTTTTATAGATTCGCGTTCGTCCTTAGCACGGCAGTTTAGTTTTACTTGTTTAGTTAGTTCTTATTATTCCGCATTTGTGTTTTTACTCAAGCATGAATCGACAAACAGAGAAACAATGGTTACAGTAAATTATGAATCGGAAAGTAAGATTGCATTTACTTTTGGGAAAATTCTTGGTTCTGGTTGTCTAGTTTGATGGAAAATGTTTTTAATGAACTATGATATCGTAATTTACCGCCAGCTCGTAGAAGACTTTCACTGCCTTTGTCCATTAGTGTACTTGGTAAATATCTCAATCAAAGATAACCAAGACGGCAGCCAACCCTGCAATCAAATGCCGAAGGACGCAAATTGTAAGTAATTATGTAATTACACTTGCCAATCACGAAATTGTTTCGGGCGGCCCACGCTTCATTAGGGGGTACCGAAGTAAACTGCTGTTTGTGTTCGTTCCTAAATAACCTCAATTGGCCTATATTTTTAGGGCGTTTCGAGGCCAACGGAATTACTAGAAATGCAGAAGGATTAACTCAATTACGTGTCTTATTTTAGAATAGTAAGAGAAATTCAATATCGGTGGCTAAAAGTTCATTTATTTCATGAACTGCATTTCTATTGTAACTATAACAAATTTTTAGAAGATTACGGTTAATAAGTTAATTAGAAAAATACCTTGTCATTTACTTATTTAATTGAATACGTTTTTCAATAATTACGTTGCCATTCTTCAGTGTTTATTAACATGGAAGCAATTTCGAATCATTAGCATTTATCATCCAAAGATTGCAAACAATATAAGAAATAAGGCGATAATAGGAGGAACAAATTGGAAAGATGCTAAAGATATAAACATTGTTGAGTTTCAGTAAAATAAAAATGTATTTACTATCAAATTTCATTCGATGTTGATTATAAACATCTAGTAATAAAGTATTTAAATTAATAAAAAAAAGCATTTATCATTATAAATCTTATGTTTTAGCATGTATCTCATATTCTTTGCGCTGTTGAGCATACCCAATGCATGGAATTCTAAATACATATTTCAGTGGTCGTTGTACCTGGAATTCAAAAGCAACGCAATAAAACCAAAGTAAATCGGCTTTTATTTATTACATTTCCCGCGGATGTCGAAAACATTTGGAAAGTTTACACCTGATCAAACAAACGCGTTTGTTCTGCTTGCGAATTAAAGATCTTCGCTAGATAACAATAATTCACTTCATGTTTTGAGTTAATAAAATAACACAGTTCCATTAAACGCGTGTTTCGTGCAGAGGCGTGCATCATTTTTAAAATTAGAAATTACGCATTGGAGGTGAGGCAAATGGATATATGATATAAAAATTAAAAACAAAAAGTATTGGAAATTACTCTTTTTCATCTTAAAGTTTTTCCATAATGTTTTAATTATAGAAATTGTACAAAAATAAATTCAAGATTTCTATGAATTTCAAGACTCCCATTATCAGTTACAAAAGAAATTAATTTTTTCTTGTCACAATAATATTTCGTAACTAATAACAAAATTTGAAGTGCTAGTAGCATAAATAACTTGAACAATTAATTAATTTTACTTTATAGAACGATTAAAGAATTTCAAAAGCAAAATAATTATCGTTTAATGTTTGCAAAATAATTTTAATATATTTCAAAATGGACAAGATTTTGGAAAAACGAAAATGACTACAACAAATTAAATTTGATCAAATGTTGGCAACGATCAATATTCTAATTGATTTGATTATTTCATAATTCAGCTTTGTGATTCAGCTTTGTCATCTCATCACTCAGAAATCAGAGTCAGAACTGAATTTAAAGTAATAACGGAAAAAATTATTCAAGATACATTTATTTTTGTTGAATAAATGAACAAAGTAAACATTCAAAGAAAAATGATATTTTTGAGTGAGTTTTTCGTAAATTTCAAAAATTTAAGATGTAATTTACTTTAAAGTAAGTAAGTAAGTAAGTTTATTCTAATAATCAGTGATGTAGAACATTAGGAATTGTATAATTATAAAATATAAACACGATTTATCATATATTAATATAAAAACAATAGTATCAGTAATAATCATTTTAAAATGGTGATATCGATTTGACATGAATTCAATTAAGAAATAAAAATAATATTAAACAGTGAAGTCAATTTGCCATGAATTCATTTAATGAATAAAAAATATTATTAAAGAGATAGAATTTTAGTTTTTTAATAAATTGATTTCGAATACTTTCGCTAGAAATGTCACTTGGTAACTTATTATAGATTTTGAAACTTAAGTTTAAGAATGATTTTTCGTAAAGTACTGTCCGCGAAATAATTGGTCTTATTTGATTTCTGTTTCGAGTTGGATAATCATGTACTTCTGATCTGATTACACTATTACGACGTGCATGAAATGCGTACAAAGAACTAAACTAAACTAAAGTAAAATTAGATTAATTTACATCTGTAACCTAAATGCCAAATTTTAAAAAATTTTCTTTAAGATGCATCTATTTTTCTAAAATAGAATGGTGGTTTCGTGTTGATTCACCACTCACTTTTTTTTTAGAATGAGGAAATGAAAATCTAATTTTGAACAACTTTGGCAGTGATACCGGCGCAGGCGCGTTTCCCAACTTTTAGACAACAAACCATATGTTAGTTTCGCCTTAGATTCTAAATATATCATCGATTATTGTTTAGTAAGTGGCGGTGATTAATCCGTTAGGTTTTCACTCGGTTATTAGTCGCGGCGAATGCGAATTCTCGGGGGTGAGTAACCACAGACCACCGACCACGTTGATTATTTAGTTGCCGAAAATTTTAAATAATTGACCTTAAGCTAGAAATAAACAGAAGGAAGTTCGTTAAGTTAGGTCTGGGTTGTTTAATAGATTCTGTTTTTGTTAAAAACTTCGCAGCCGTACTTGAGTTTTTATGTTCAGTTAAACTTTTCCAATTTGGTAAGTATTGAACGAATGCTACGGAATGTTTTCTGTTTTATGTAGGTATAGGTAATGCTTTTTATGTTCAAGAATACCTGATAAAACAAACTCAATTTTTTACAACAAAACAGAATGTTTAAGTTTAAAGAAACTTTTACAAAAATATCAGTAAAAACCGACATATACGTTTTTCGGAAAATTGTACTCCTTCCAAAAGCAATACCTTACATTATATATTTTATTACAGATTTAGTAATAAAAGTTAATGTTATTCAACACCTCATAAAGCCTTACTCTTAAAGGAATTAAAGAGAAGAAGCGGAGAGTAGAAAGTTTAAGCTTATAGTCCACTCAATTATTTTTCTCTCAAATGTTACAGGGAATAATTAACGCATAGTTTATTCAAATATCTTTTCCGTGGAATGATAAATAAAACAAGGCGAAACGTACTAAAATTAGCTATTTAGATAAGGAGAGGCTATGAAAAATAAAATTAAGTCTAAAGCTCAATTTATACGTTGCGATTTTTCTTACAAATAATTTTTTCACAGCGCAATTTTGCAAGATGTCAACGTGTAATATGTCAATGAGAAAAATAACTGCATATTACACGTTGACATTTTGTAAAATTGCGCAGTGAAAAAAATATTTCTAAGAAAAATCGAAATTGAGTTTTAGCTTGATATGAAACTTTTAAGGCCAATGTTATAGCACTGGTCTAAATTGCAGCTTGGCAGTTAAACTTAAGATTTTAAAATATTCTCGTTTTATACCTGGCGGTGACAATAGCTTCTAAGTTTAAACGACAATCGGTGGTTAAAGAGAAAATGCAACTTAGTTCTAAAATAAGTAAGGTTAGTTTTCATCGAGTTTTACTCATTTTATTGTCTAACTTGTCTTTCATTTCACACACATTAGTTTGAAAATGAATTATAATCATTACATTGATCTGAAGATTTACCTTAGGTTAAAGTTTACATAAACTGAATTTTGAACTAATGCTAGAATACTGGCAGCTGGCACTTATTTGCTTTCTGACTCCTGTTACATCTGTTAGTTGTTTAAACACTCTCGAATACTGTAGTCATTCGACGGCATTCGAAATTGGTGTTTATCATAATAAAGAGTTTGAACAAATCCTTGTGTATTCAATTAGATGATTTTTACTGTCGTCAAATGTACACTGGTTGACAAAAGTATCCTTCCGAAAAGCAATAAGACTGTGCGAAACTGTCCTTATCACAGTCTGCGTCCTTATCACAGTTTGCTTTATCACAGTCTTATTGATTTTCGGAAGGATACTCTTGTCAACCAGTATACCTATCTTGACGTTTCAGTTTTGACAGATGGTCAATAGTTTAATTCGTCGGTGCGCGTGCAAAAGGGTATAACTCCAATTTTGTGTCAAACAGTGATAACTATATAAAACAACTTATATACCTATTTTTTTTCTTTTTTTTGTGTGCAAAGGAATGTAAGTCTGCGCCTAATGAATGCTGAAATACTTTAGTGTACAAATGTTATACATACATATCTATTTTTTTGTGCAGAAAGGTATATTTAATATAATTTTCAAAATTTTTAGTATGTTTTATGTTAATTAAAATTCAATAGCCAGTATACTTCGAGAAAAAACTTTTTGAATATTGTGCAGTTTTGCAAAAGCGATCTTATTTCACTGCAGATTTATAGATCCGTTTGAAACATTAAAGTGCTAATATCTCGAAACTATATTTTGTGTACTTATGTCCTTTTGCACACGCACCGACGAATTGTATCAAGACTCTGAATTTATTTTTCGTAACCTTTCCTTATCTAAATAATTTTGGATCGCAATGTATAATTGAAGGGGTCAGTGGAAAAGTTGCCTATTCTACAAATTTGACAAAATCGCCATACATTACTCTGCCCATTATATCATAAATACAAATATTTGTATCCGACATTTTCTAATCATTTAATACAGTATATTAGGTGCTGCTAATAACCCTTTTCATGTTTTCTTTATAACCATCTATTTTACATTTTATTCTCAACTTTTAACGTTTTGGTTCTCGAATCTACATCAATGTGGAATAGGCACCTTTTCCACTGACCCCTTCAATTATGAAAACAAAGATTAAGTTCATTCGTTTTTACATGCTTTTGATGTATATGACCTCATTAAATTAAAATCTCTGTGACTAATTTTTTATTGCTTACTTCCTCTCTTCTGTTTGAAATGAATACATTAAAAATTAAAAAAAAGTTTTTGACGTATTTTTATGACAAAAATTCGTGAATTGTATCAGAATATGTTGTAATTTGTTGTACAATATTGTAAATAAATGCAATGAAAATGTCGAGAAAAGATATTTCATTTTCATCATGCTAATAACGCGTAATCAATATCTTTTCTAATCAAGTGACCTATGGAAAAAAATTATGTCTTTGTTTGATTCATTATTTCAAATGTCATTTGAATTATTTTTATTGCATTCCTATCGTTTTGTATAGGAATGCAATATAACTATATAATTCAAGTGGCATTTGAAATAATGAACTAATCAAAGACACATGATTTTATTTCCATAGGTCACTTGATTAGAAAAGATATTGATCACCTGTTATTTGTATTTAAGTAGGAGGAAACACATTTGAACATCTCTTATAAAAATTAGATATGTGTGTTACTATTATAATTCATTCTGTTATATGCAAACAAAGTTTAATTTAGCTGTTATTATACAGTGTGGTGATAAAGTAATGCACCAAGCGAAAAAACATCCTTAGCGTTGACTTTTTGTACTCAGAAAAGGGGTGCTTTTAAATGATATTTTCAAAAAAATAGGTTGTCGTTAAAAAAAAATGTCGATGACGTCACGGCGCAAAAGTGGTAACTGACATAAAATTAAAATTGGTTGTAAAAGATATCTTTTTTTAAAATAAAATCGACCTGTCCGAGCATTTTTCGAAAAAGTCAACGCTGTGTTTTTTTTATTTGGTGCGTTACTTTATCACCACACTGTATATTACACCGAGTGATTTTGGTACAATGTGTCCACGGATCGATTTGACAGGAGAAAAAACTTTTTTAATATCAATTTTACGCAAAAAAATTATTCTTTACTAAAAGTTCTGCCTCTCAAAAAACTTCGGAAGCTACAGTGTACCTATACATATAATTCGAATTTTTTAATTTCATATTGCAGATATCAGATTATTATTGATTTTAGTCAAAAAATGCATTCTGTACAAAAAATTCTAGTGTTTGAGTATCTTTAGAAACCACACATAAATTTTAAATAAATAAAAATAAATAAAAAAGTTTTTTGACAGGGTGACTTAAATATGGAAATTCAAATTGATTGTGCAAGCTGCGACATTCAAATTTTAAATAGGAACCCCCATTTTTTATAGCAGATTCGGATAGTACGTCAAAAAATATAAAACTTTTGTGGGAAACATTTTTTTCGATTCATGATAGATGGCGTTGTAATCGACGAAATTTCATTTTTCTGATTTCTCCTATTGAAAACCAATGCATTCGATTCTGCAGTACATTTGCAATAAAAAATACCAGTTTTTTTTTCTAATCACTTGATTTTCACTTCTGACGAAGCTGTCGAACGACGGTGAAACGTTAAGTGTATAGTGCGAGATTTAGTGTTCGGTTAAAAGATTTTGTGATACAAATTTCATCGGACAAGAACCAACTTTAAATAAAAAAATTAAACATTTATTATGCAAATTACGGGATAATTTTTAACTCATCGGCTCCTATATCATTGAAGGCAATTTGAACGGTCAAACTAACTATCATAACTAACTATCATATGTTAAATTCTAAATTGGCGAATGTTGACTGGGATGAGTTTGATGGCCTGAATTTGGAAGATGCGGTTTCAAAATTTTACTCACTTATTAAATCTAGCATAAATAAATATATACCACTAAAAAAATTTAACAGCATTCGCTTTCCTGATTGGTATTCAAAATCCACTATAATTGTTGTAAAAGAAAAATTAAAATATCACCAACGTTGGAAAACTTACAATAATCCTCTTGATTATCTCACTTTTAAACTCTTAAGACGTCGATCAAAATATCTCATTAAATGCGATTATAATAAATATCTAGCCAAAATTCAAAATGAAATAACTAGCAACCCTAAAAAGCTTTGGCATTTTGTCTCTCAAAAAAAGAAAAGCTCTGGCATCTCGCACAATGTCACATACAATGGCATAACTGCCTCAACGTCTATTGAGGCCGCCAACCTTTTTTCCAAATATTTTGCTTCAGTCTTTACCAAATCTACTACATTTAATCAAAATACTCTAATTAATAATTCATCTGCTGTTAACATACTAACCCCAACCATTACATCAGGTGTCGTTAACAATAAATTACTCTCTCTTGATACTCGTAAAGGAGCTGGTCCTGATGGCATTCCCAATCTATTCTTTTTTAATGTTCTGTTACTTTGTGTACTCTCCTGAGTATTTTATTTACAATGTCTTTAAACCTCGGAATTTTTCCATCAGTTTGGAAAAATGTTCATATTATTACTATTTATAAATCAGGGTCTAAAAACGAAGTGAGTAATTACCGACCAATATCGATACTTTCCGCGGTAGCAAAGGTTTTTGAATCTCTTATATACGATCATATCTTTTCAACAGTTAAAAATTTTATTATACCTCAACAACATGGTCTTTTCAGGGGCAGGTCTGTCGAGTCTAATTTACTACTTTATAGGAATGACATTTTATCAGCCCTCGATAATAATCAACAGGTTGATGCTGAGTATACTGATTTCAGTAAAGCTTTCGACAAAATCAACTTGTCAGTGTTAGTGACCAAACTTGCTGCGGTGGGTATACATGGCGCTCTGCTTCAATGGCTGACTTCATACGTAAGCGATCGATCTTAATTTGTTAAAACTGGTAATTATATCTCCCAAAGTATCGTTGCAACATCCTGAGTTCCTCAAGGATCTCATCTGGGTCCTCTCTTATTCAACATTTATATAAATCATATTTCTTCATGTTTTAAGTACTGTAAATTTGTATTATACCCCGATGATTTAAAATTATATCGTATTGTTTCTGACTTAAAAGATTGCACATTAATGCAAGATCTGACTCGTTTAAATGATTATTGTAAATTAAATATGTTGTATATTAACTTAGACAAACGTCACCATATCAATTTCACTCGCAAGAAAATACTTGTCTCTTGTCATTTTTCTGTTGCTAACGGATGTATACAAAGAATTACTTCCGTTAGGGACCTTGGGGTCATATTTGATAACAAAGTTCTTTTTGATAAGCATATTGACAAAATTACTCTGAAAGCTAACAAAATGCTTGATTTCCTAATTAGGACATCGAGGAATTTTTCTAATATAAATAAATGCTGTTACCATGCTTTTCTATGCATATGTTAACAGTATACTCAAATTTTGTACCACAGTATGGAATCCGCAATATAATACTTATGTTGACAGAATAGAGAAAATTCAGAGAAGATTCTTGTATTGTATTCTTGTATTCTTTATTGCCAATAAATTCTCATGCACATCTTCAGATTATAACGGCTTATGCAAACATTTCAACTTCTTATTACTTAAGAATAGACGTTCTGTAAATGATTTAATCACTATTTTTAAAATGCTGAATAATTTATTTGATTGTCCTGATCTGGTGACATTATTCAGAGTAAATGTTCCAACTTATCCAACTCGCCACTATGTGCCATTGGCTCAGTCAACTTGTCGCACTAATTCTTATTATAACTCTGCCATTCCTCGCTTATCGAGATCGTTGAACCACGTCGGTCAGTTTTTGGATTTTGATGTGTTCACAATTAATTTACAAAAATATAAAGTCTCTATAAGAAATATTTACGCCAGGCAATAATTTTTCTATTATTTCTAGATACATTTAGTAAAACTTAATTTTCGTTTCTCTGAATTGCTGATTTTTTTTTTCGCTCTGTTTGTGTAGTATGTAGCATTAAGGAAAATGCCTAAAGAAAAGTCTAATTAGTTTTAAGGAATATTTGTAGAAAATGTGTAGAATAATTTACACCGAGGATGTTGTTTATGGGTTTGTCCTGTTTACATCCCTAATAAATAAATAAATAAAGGTATCCAGACATTCTGGAAAATGAACTGCCAGTATTACTTGAAGAGCTAAGCTTGGAACTGAGACAGAACAAGTGGTTTCAACATGACGGTTGTCAAGCACATTATTCGGCAGTAGCATATGAAGTACTTGATCGTGATTTCAATGGTCGCTGGATCGGAAGACCTGGTCCGATAAATTGGCCTGCTAGATCACTAGATCTTACATCGCTATCGAATTAAAAATGCTCGCGCCGAAATTCAAGCAGATGCCCTTTTGAGTTGTATACAATCTTCTGAAATGCGGGTTAATAAATGTATCGAAGTTGAAGGACATCCTTTCGCATTTAATTTAATTGAAAGATGAGAGGCGAGGGGACTCACAGAAATCAAGCACCCCGAAGAGAACAGAAAACTACTTTGTCCACGTCGTTGTAGTTTATCTACTGGTCATCTAGTTTTCTAAAAGTTAAAAATTTTTATTTTTATAATATTTTATTTTTTAAGCTTCAAGTGGTTACAAGAAAAAGTGTTATATTTTTATCGCAAATGCGTTGCAGAATCGAATGTAATGAAAAATGAATAAATGAAATAATCAACTTTTTAATTCGAACATGTTTTCCGTAAGATATTTCACAATTCCAGGTTAAATGATTCACCCAGTAACTATAAAACATCATACGTGTTATGTTAAATCAGCCCATAACTCGAATATCATTATTTGTGACTTAGCTAGTTTTTCCCCTGTACCTTTCAAATGTAATTAGTACTATATGTATATATAGTTTTTTAATATAGTTTTTCGCCCTCTTTTTCAAGTTTCTGCTGTAAATTTCTAAATTTTCAACAGTTTGCTCATTTTTAATCATGAATATCATGTCGTCTGCATACACATATTAATTCTGAAGTTTCCACCACCTTCATATTTCGAATTCCGATTGCATAATATTTGGCTTTTCACCTGTTTAACGGTAATATCTACAACAAAAGTAAACAGCAGTAGATTCAAGATGCATCCTTGCCTCACGCCCTTTCACTATTTTTATTGATTTGCCTCAGGACCCATACACGGTCAAACAATTTGCACAAACGTTTGTTGTACAACACTGAGCTGTGCATTTAACTTTATTCATACACCATACGACAGTTTGTGCAAACGTATAATAAAAAAACACTGAAATTCCGTCCTCCAAACAAAGCACTGTGTGAGTTTGTTGTAATAGGCCCCATACACGATCAAACAATTTGCGCAACAAAGGTTGTTGTGCAAATATTTTGATGGTATATGTTCGTATTTGAGTTGTTGTGCTACTTGTGCAACAGTTTGACTGAATTCAAATTTGTTTGAAATTACTTGTGCAACGGGCGCAGTTGCGCAACAGGTTGGAACGTGTATGTGGATGTTGGAAGACGCAATAGTGCTTTGTTTGTCGAACTGAGTTTTAGTGTTTTTTATTGTACGTTTGCACAAACTGTCGTATTGTGTATGAACAAAGTTAAGCAAATGTACAATGTTATACAACAAAAGTTTGCGCAAATTGTTTGACCGTGTATGGCCCCTATTAAGGATGATTTACATTATAAGACAACGACACGACACGTAGCGTAACAGACACGACACGAAAAATACGCAATGTGTACATTATCAGACACACATCAGACAGTCAGATTCGAAAAATACACTGTACTTCAACGACACGCACAGACACGAAAAACATTCCTGGTCAGATTGTCGTCTCGTCTTGTCTTAGCCGATACGTGTCGTTGCAGGATAGTGTGCATGATATCATTGAATTACATTGAATAATGTTTCCGTGTCTTGTCTGTTACGCTACGTGTCGTGTCGTTGTCTTATAATGTAAATCATCCTTTAAACGTCTTCCAACACCCACAGACACGTTCAAACTGAATTTACTCAAACTGTTGCACAACAACTCAAACACGAATATACAACATCATCAAAATGTCTTTGTTGCGCAAATTGTTTGATCGTGTATGGGAACTATTACAGTTGATTGTGGCAATTATATACAGAGTGTCTGTAAACGCCCCAAGCCATAACTCGTTTATTTATGGACTAATTTTAAAAAAAACAAACAGCCAAATGAAATGAGACTAAAACCACTATAAAGTGTGGTTAGTTAATTTTTTTTTAAATTACCTTCATGGTCAAACGACTGCCAACTTTTATTTTTTAAATGGCTCTGTATATTTTTTATTATTGTATCTCGTAGAGCTACTTTTTCTAAATTCAATAATGTGCAACACTTTTAAGTTTTGACCAGCAAATATTGCAGAAAACATTAAGGAAAGAATTGAGTGTGCAAATGTAAGTTGCTATGTGAAAAAAATTGTCTTGTAGGCGTTCAGCCAAAAGTTCATGGTACTTTTGTTGGTTTAAGGTACCATCTACGAAAAGTGGTCCAAATAAAATGCCACACCAAACATTTAGACTAAACCTTCGTTGAAAATTAGTTTCTACAAGAACTCTTGGGTTTTCTTGACACCAATATCGATAATTGTTTCTATTAAAGATGCCATTAGTGCCGAAAGTGCACTCGTCAGACCAAATAATTTTTTGAAAAAAAATTGGGTCCTCTTGCATTTTGTTTAAATAAAAATTACAAAGAACCTATCTTCGCTCAGGATCATTTCTTTCTAAACCATGTACTTTTCTATAGAGTCGCACTGCTTGACTGCTGTTCTTATTGCATTCAAAATAAACTTGCAACAAGTCAGTTAACTGATTATTATCCATTGTAACCAACAATTTTGTACAACTTTTAACGCTAGTATTAAAAAATAAAGTTGACAGTCGTTTGACTATAAAGATAATTAAAAAACAATTAAACTAAACACACATTATGGTGTTTTTAATAATCGAAATTGGTAGTTTGACTGGAATATCAAAAGTTACTGTGCAGAGTGTTTTGAAAAAGCACAAACTTCATCCCTATATTCCTCAGAAAGTACATGGTTTAGAAAGAAATGACGTGAATTTTTTTCACATAGCCAACTTACATTTGCACACTCAATCCTTTCATTAATGTTTTGTGCAATATTTGCTGGTAAAAACTTAAAAGTGTTACACATTATTGAATTTAGAAAAGTAGCTCTACGAGATACAATAATAAAAAATATACAGAGCCATTTAAAAAATAAAAGTTGACAGTCGTTTGACCATGACGGTAATATTAAAAAATAAATTTACTAACCACACTTTATAGTGCTTTTAGTCTCATTTCATTTGGCTCTTTGTTTTTTAAAATTAGTCCATAAATAAAGGAGTTATGGCTTGGGGCGTTCTTTGTAAGACACCCTGTATTATATGCTTTGATAAGTTTTGCGTACATATTTATTGTTATTCCTGACATATTAAAGATGATATAATTACGTATATTATCATTAACGATTTATACAGCTCGAATTGTCAATCGTTGCAGGAGAGAACGACAGTTTTCGATGGTTTCCACGACTAATTCACATTCCAGAGTGCCCAACTATTGTTGTATTTTGGCATGTAATAGTGCATCGCAAGAAAACATCAGTTACTTATTTGATAGGTACGTAATTGTGTTGAGTTTGAGTAACCAAATTATATCAGGTGTTCAATTGAAAAGTTCATCAAGTAGCTTTTGAGTTTTTTGTAACATCGTGAAGCAGTGTTTGAATTAGATAACTCGATGAAACAAATCGAAAGCGAAAATCATCGTTAAACAAAAAGATGTTCCCTTTAGCCCTGAAAACAGCTGATTTGTAATAACCTCACTGACAGGGGAGCTTAATCCAAGAAATGAAGTCACACAACAAACCAAACACACTAGACAACTGTTCGGCAACTGTCGTCCGTTAAACGTCAAATAAGTTAGGAAATCATTTTTCTCTCTTCTTTCATAAAAAAATTAAAATCAACTTAATGAACTTTTAAAATGAACACGCGCTATTTAACCATAATAATTTTGTTACATTGTTTTACATTCCTCACAATTCATAAATTTCATTTCCATCTATTTCATTGTAAACTTGCGGTCAAAAAAAGCGTTTTGATTATATTTACATACTGTGAACTGGCCTTTCAGTTTTGAAGTGTCGTGTTACATTTCTATTCTAGTTTTCTAGTATTCTAGTATTAGTGACAACGCGCAAGTTGAACTTCATTTAAGTAGACCATTATTCAAAGCAGTAAATTAAATTCAACACAATATGACAGCTCTAATAATTCACTACTTTGACAGATCGAAAGCGAATTTACAATACAAAAAAAGAGTGAGTCAGTTTTCTTGTCCGCAAGTTTACAGGCTTTTTGTTTATACTGTAACGATTTTAAAGGTTCTATTAATTTTTATTTTAAAACAAAACACGAAATAGTTAAACTAATTTATTTAAAAACAAACGAATTAACACTAACTTAAACAATAATTTATTTATAAACTTATACGTAATTTATTTTAACAGCCGAGCGAAAGTTTATAACGCGACTTCAATTCCAAACTGTCAAATGCTGAATTGCCCTCCATTCACCGGCCGCGTGTTTTATAAGCCGGGGTTGTTTATCTCGAACATTCGAGTGCGCGACGGAATGTCTAGGGTTGATTCCTCCGCTGACGTCATATCGGAGCGACCGAAGTTTCTGGTCTAAGGCGCGTCGGCGATGACGCAAGAGACCGACTGACGCCGGCTGCTGTCGGCAAATCATTACAATACATATTTTGAACGGTACCATACACATTTTATTATTCGACATATCAAAAAATGTCAAATACAAAAGTTTTTTGGATTTACCTGGACCGCCAGAATAAGAACAAATGGCAGTTGGAAACCTAACAAATGAATATCACTTTGTTATTTCAAATAGAACACAGTATATTTTCTAAAATTAAGAAAGTTCTAAAAAGATTAAATTTTAAACTATGAATAAATAATAAAATATGAATCCAAAGATGGACAAACTACATATTTTTGGAATTAGGATTTTTTTTGTGTTTCATTTAAAATAACAAAGTTGACAGTCACTTGCTATCTGTCCAATCGTCATCTTTTTTCTTTTTTTTTTAAATTCTGGCGGTTCAGGTAAATACCTAAAACTTATGTCTTTAACATTTTTTTGTATGTCTAATAATAAGATGTGTAGGTACCGTTCAAAATATGAACAAAAACCCTGCACTTACTCATATGAATTCAAACATAATTCGAATCTGTTGAAACTATTAAAGTTTGAAAGCGATTTAAATTTTCGATATATTTTAAAATTTCTGATTCAGTAAATTTCAAATTATATATAACATATGTCCAAATAAATTTCTGATAAAGGTAGGCCATGGAAGATAAATTATTACATTATTTACGTTAAAATATTGTCCAGTTCTTGAATAGTTAAGTAAAATTGAAGTTTAATTGGCCATATCTTACAGCTTGATATGTCACTAACTTCAAAAACTGCTTGGTGTTGTAGATTTTTACACTCCATGACCTACCTTTATCAAAAATTTATTTGGACATATGGTATATATCGTCGCTTAACTCACGAATAGGCGTAAGCGCCAAAAATTACAAATTCGAGTTACCTATGCCCTGAACAAAAGTATGGGTTGATTTGTCATTTGATAGTATTTTTGTTTTCGTTTTGCAGCCTGTAACGCTAAAATTAGAAAATCATTTTGTGGCATATGTAAACAAACGCGCATGAACTAAATTACGTAGAGACGTAAATGTAATTAAGAATCACCTCTTCGCCTCATCTGAAACATTATTTTCATATCTATCATGCGTCCAACAATTATTATTGTAGTCCTGGGTGGCTGTGGTATCATAGATAAATGCCGATTTCTACTTCGTATCGTTGAATTGAAGTCTCAAATATTGACTGTTAGACAACAAATAAATGTTTCTTTACGTATTTAATGTTTTAATGCCATTTGAAACAATAATTAGTTAAAAATGTTTGACTCTACAGCCACCAAGGACTACAATAATGGTTGGACACACGTTATATATTTACAGAAAAAATATGACTTACAAATATTTCAGTTAATACAAGAAAAGACTACAGCGTCATTTTTAGTTTCAACGCTCCTGAACAATTTATCGAATGGCGCTTACGCCCGCGCCAGTACGTCAGTTTGGCGACGATATGGCCTATCGCTCCTTGCGGGGCATGTGCCGCTCGTTTCCTGAGCTCTTCTGATCTGGTTGCCGCGGTGGATCGGTCCGCATAATTCTTCTTCTTATTGCTTCTTACAAATTGCGGTTTGTTTTCGTTTTGTCCGTTATTCTTTTCCATTCCGTCCTGTCTTTGATCTTTTCCTTCCAGTTTGTAATTCCCATCTTTCGTATGTCTTCCATTACCTGATCTTGCCATCTGATTTTGGGTCTTCCTCTTGGTCTGTCTTCTATCGGTCTCCAGGCTGTTATTTTCCACATAATAAACATGTTCTTTCCTTTGTATGTGAGTAAACATTCCTAGTCTTTGCGCTTTAATGTATCTTGTGACATCTTCTCCATCCATTAGGTTCCTTATTTCATGGTTCATGAGTGGTCTGAGGTCTTCTTGTATCTTCTTTGGTCCTAAAATCTTTCTTAAAATCTTTCTCTTCAATTTTCTTAATTTTTCTTCGTCTTTATTGGTCAAACACATTGTTTCTGCTGCCTACGTTATTCCTTGTCTAAATTGCTCCTCTATATATTTTCATTTTTGTTGTTCTGCTGAGGTTTCTGTCTTTCAACAATCTGTAGTATTTCCAATATACTCTGTTTCCTGCTTTAATTCGTTCGCTTGTTTCTATGCTTCTGTCATTTCTTCCATTTACTATTACTCCTAAGTATTTAAAATATTCCACTTTCTGAAAGAGGTAGTTCCCTATTTTCAGATTATTCCTGGTATCTTGCTTTCGTGAACTTATCATGTATTTTGTTTTGTCTTCATTGATTTTTAAGCCTCTGGCTTCGGCCTCTCTTGCTAGACACAGTACTGTTTTTTCTAGGCTTCGTTTGTCTCTTGCTGTAAGTGCTAAGTCGTCTGCATATCCTATGATCTGCGTTGAGCCTTGTATGATGGTCTTATTATTAAGCCTTGAGTTTTTGATGGCTCCTTCCAGGGCAATATTAAAGATAGGCTGCCTCCTTGTCTCACGGCTACTTTTATGTTAATATTTCTCGTATCTCCATCCCTTGTTCTAACACTCGCCTTGGAATTCTTCATCGTCATCTTTGTCAATCTGATAAGTTTTGCTGGTATTTCCATCTTTTCCATATCTTTTGTAAGTTGATGTCTGTTTATGGTGTCAAAGGCTTGCTTAAAGTCTATAAATAGTATATGCAATATTATGTCATGTTCGTAGTTTTTTTCAATTTTGTGTCAGTTTGTATATTGCATCGATTGTAGATCTTCCTTTCCTGAAGCCTTGTTGGATTCTCCTAAACATTTTTCCGTGTATTTAGTTAGGCGGTTTCTTATTATTGAAGTCAGAAGTTTGTAGGTAGTATTTAGTAACATAATTGCCCTGTAGTGGTTACAGTTCGTAGGGTCTCCTTTTTTGAAAATTGGTATTATCTGTCCATTTCTCCATTCCGATGGTATTCGCTCTTCTCTCCAAATTTTGACAGCTAGGTTATTAATAGATCTTCACCTCCGTTTTGAATCAGTTCATTGTTAGTTTCGTCTGGTCCTGCTGTTTTGTTTGATTTCAGTTGTTTCACCACCTCTATAAATTCTTCATAGGTAGGCACGTCTTCTTCATTATTTCTTTCTTCTATTATTTCTTCAGTGTCTTCTTCTGTTTCTACTGCATCATTGTATAGTTCATCAAAGGTGTTTCCCATTCTGTGTAATTTATTTTAACTGTTGTTTTCTTATTATTAGTGTATTGCTTTACGTATTGAAATAGCTTCTTGTAATTTTTGTTGTTTCTTTCTAGTTCTTGCATTTGTTCTGATATCCAGTTTGATTTTTTCTTTTTGTAAAGTTTGTTAGTCTCTTGCTTTGTTTTTCTGTATTCGTTTAGGTCTTGATCTCTTCTTGTTTCTATCCACTTCTTTCTTGTTTGAGATTTCTTTACCCTCATGTTTTGGCATTCTTCGTCGTACCATTCTTTTGTCTTCTCCCGTGTTCTTAGCCCTACAGTTTCCTCTGCTGCTTCAAGTATGGTTATTTTTATGTTTATCTATTCGGTTTCTATTTCGGTTTCGTCATATGTTCTTAGTTTGTTTTGAATATCTTTGGAAAATTCCTTCTTAGTTTCTTCCGTCTTCAGTTTTTTTAAGTCCCATTTTCTTCTATTTTTGCTATTATACAGATTTCTAATTATTTTCATTTTAATATTTGATATCATTAATATATGGTCCGTATCAACATTAGCTCCTCTGTAGGATCTAGTATCGTGTACTATTTTGGTTCATTTTTTTGAAACTAATACATGGTCAATTTGATTTCCGTCTGTCCTACCTGGTATCATGCATGTTATCTTGTTTCTTTTTTATGTCTAAATTTTGTGCTGATAATGAACGTATTTGTTAATGCGGCCAAGTTAGATAGTCTCATTTCGTTATCTTTGGTTATATCGTGAATGGTTTCTTTACCTGCCACATCAGAATTGTAATCTTCTTTCCCAATTTTCGCGTTGTCTAGGGATATCTTCGCAAATTTTCTCTAGCTTTTCGTAGAAATCTTGTTTACCGTCGTCATCTGCGTCTTCTGTGGGTGCATAGCAGTTTATTATTGACATATTGGCTTGTTTATTTTCTAATCCTATATAACATAATCTTCCAAGATAGCACGTAAAATAGGTGATAGGACCTGCTTGATAGAGCTGAATAATGCAGAAGATAAGGAGAAAGTAATGCAAAATAAACAAAAACTGAAGAACATAAAAGATGTCAGAATATATAACAAGTGTCTAAATAAAAACCTGGTCAAGTAGGCTACATTTAGTAATTCTGCTATGTAAATGCAATGGATAAAGTCTCGATCACAACCTACTTGACCAGGTTTTTATTTAGACGCTCGTTCTAACCCATGACCTAAGTAAGAAGGAAAGAGAGATGCAAAAGGTAATAAGATACAGAGCACAAGATGAAAGAAAGAATGGGAAAATAGTTAAGATTGGGTTCAATAAATTTCAAATTATAGGTACTAATTTCTTGTCCGATGAATGTTTGTGAAACAATTTCGAAGTAATTTTTCAGTGACTTCAGATTGTGCTCGACTTTTAAGCTGCACGTAAAAACTTATTACGAAATGGTTATGTAAATAATTTCAAAACTAATGTACAGGCTTGTGATAAAACACCGATATTTTTAATTTTTCATATATTTAACAACTATGAAAAACCATAACAATAGCTCATTTAAATGAATGGCCTGTTTGTAAAATTATAGTTTTACGAGTTCAATTTCTGTATTCGTCAGGTGATCTTCAAATACGTCAATACATTTGAAATTCAATACTCGCATATATAAACATACCGGCTCATTATCTCGTTTTTAAAAATCACACGTCTCGAATTCTGCAGTAAAACAGCAGACATTCATGAATTATTTAAACTTAACATCCGTGCATGCATATTAACGTCAATTTGAAATTGACGCAAGGCTAGTTTAAAAATAACGAGCTGTTACTGTTGCTGAAACCGAATAGTGCAAGGCTATAATATGTGTTCTCGGCGAAACGAAGCGGCATAAATAAATAGATTTTCAAGAAGTGTGAACACGCTTTGATTTTTAATAATAATAAACTGTTATTGTTTCCGATTTATCGGCGATAACTGTCAGGTTAACAGCGGCGAGATGCTTCAACACACGTTTAAATTTTTTATTGCCAGTTAACAAGTATCTGTTTTATTGTTGGAACTTGGAAGTTATGTTGACAAGGAAAGAAATAAAGCAACGAATTCTCTGAAATTGAATTCCCCTTTGAAATTAAATTGGTTTAAATATCGGAAAATAAAAAAGAATCTTTATCGAATCCGTGTATACTTTATAAAAGTCGTAATTTGGTTTATTCGTATTAACAAATTGCTGATGTAATTCACAGAAAAAAAATCGAATTAACGTGGGGATTAACTTGAATGAATTTTACAGCGTAATATGTTTTTCTCAAACAATTATTTATTAAAAACAATATGTAGTTTATATTTTACATACATACGTTGTTTTGGAAGAAGTTTTTTATTTTGTTATTTGATTTACAAACAAAAAATAATATTAAATGTTAATGCATGTTAAGTAAGTTACAGTTATGCAAGATCTTCCTGTACTTTTTAGAGAATTGCTAAAAATATAACTCAAAATATCACGCATTGCTTTGGAACATGTTCTCGTTTTGTGATTCATGATTATAATGGATGGGCGGTGAGAGTTTGCCAGTTTTTACGTTTGAGTACACTTTTCTTCCTATTACAAAAACATTGTGGAAATCCGGAAAACTACTTTAAATTTTATTAAAGTCAGCCTTACAGTATATTAAACAATTTGATTCATTAAATTCATCACCAGTAATAAATTGTGTTATTCTATACCTTAAAAAAGTAATTAAAGCTGGTTCTTGTCCGATTAAAATTGTATCACAAACTCTTTTAAACGGACACTAAATGGCGCATAAACACTTAACGTTTCGCAGTCGTTCGACAGCTTCGTCAGAAGTGAAAAATATAAACATATTGTCAAAATATTAATATGAAAAATATAAACATGTTGTCAAAATATTAATATTTTGACAACATGTTTATATTTTTCACTTCTGACGAAGCTGTCGAACGACTGCGAAACGTTTGTTTGTGTGTTTATGCGCCATTTAGTGTCCGTTTAAAAGAATTTGTGATATCTTAAAAAAGTAGTCTGAAAGTTTGAGGATTCCTTTCATAATGAAAAATAATGGTTAATAGGGTGGGTCATTTTTGTATAGGAAAAAACGAATAATGCGCTTTTGATTTCTAATAGCAAAATTATGTTGCCTTTACATGAAAACAGTGTAGTACTAGAATTTAAAGTAAGTAGCACATCATCTTCAGGTTGTGCTTTGTCTTGGAAATACGAACAACTTGAATATATTCTGGTAGTCATATAACATAAATGTCTCAAGAAAAATAGGGTTTTTAGAATGAAATAATCATTTATTAATAATTAAAAAAAGAGTACAACAGAAAAATTCATGAAAATCATTCAATATTGAAATCTTTCTTGCTATCGAATTTAGGCATTTTGCTGCGAGATTCGAGTTTTAATTTTATCCACCTTCTCTTGCCCTTTTAGTATTCAGTTTTGATGATAACTTTTCATGGCATACTATATGGCCTTTCTTGTATAATTTCAAAAATTCAAACGTAAATATTAAATATTTAAATCTAAATATTAATTAAATTCAAAAATATTTCGTAGGTGTCATAATATCACTAAAAGACAACATAATTTTGCTATTAGGTAAGATTATCTCAAAGTTTGGTTTTTTGACCCACTCTAATGTTTAATGAGATTGTGACTTAAAAAAATATTTACGCAGCTGTACTTATACGTATGTAGATATATGTATTTGTTATTAAATTAATGTCGGACTATGAAATATCGATCATTATTTCGATACCTCCAACGAGAACTCTAGTAAGTGACATTTATTCATATTTTGAGATAGTGTATCGTATGCGACTATCGAATTTTGATATTATCTCAAAATGTGAATAAATGTAACTTACTATAGTTTTCGTTGGAGGTATCGATTTGACAGTCACGAGCTTTGGAACCTCTCCCTGTACATATACCTGCATCTGTTTTTCTCCTTCTCCAATTTAAGACATTGCGCAAATTAAAAATCTAAGACGGCTTTTTTAGACACAGCACAGAAAAAATAATTTTATTAGTAGCTAAATTAGGCACAACTCCGAAATTCAACAAACATTAATGCTAAGTATTTAAAGAAAACATAAAATTTTGTTAAACTTTCTTACTTCTGTTTCCTATGCAAGATGATTCATAACAGGTGAAAAAAAAATGAAACATGTACAGAATCTAATTTTAATTTAAAGTGAAAAAATAGAAAAATCAAAATTTGCTTTGTTTATGAATGAATAACATGCTGATATTATTTTTGTAACGACAATGTGTTGGAAGCTTGCAGAGAGTATTAACGGAGATTCTCCAATAGAAGATATCCATCACAAATTGTAGTGGTGGTCTACGTAGGCAAACACAATGTTGATTTAGAAGAAGCAATAGCAGATTGTATCATGAATGAACCAGGTGTAAATATAAGATGAACTTATACCCATTTGAGAATGTCACAGATCTTTATATGGAGAACGTTACACGAAGAATTAATCCTTACCACCTCGTAGCACTTTAGCACTTACAACCAGGCGACCAGGTAAATCGAGTTACTTTTTGTGAATAATTTTTGGAAAAAAACAAAATCTCACCTTTGCAAGTATTGTTTATGGTTAGATGAAGGTACATTTGGAGTTAATAATACACATAACAATCATGTTTTGGAAAATCCACATTGTACTAGGCCAAGAAGATTTCAATAAAAATTTGACGTAAATTCAAGGACTGGCGTATTTAACTGGCAACTTCTTCAATTTCAGTTAATTGCAAATCCTTTGAATGTTAATGAATATTCGCATTTAATACAAAATAACATCGAAAATTTATTAGAAGACGTTGTCATTGGTTTCTTAAATCGGGTGTAGTACGAGCCTGATGGTACAGCCTCTTACGTTGGTAGGAATAATATTTTCTGGCTACATGGAACTTTCAGTAGTAAGTGGATTGGCAGATCAATGCAATTGAATGGCTCCCAAGATCTGCCGACTTAAATCCCTTGGATTTTTATTTGTGGAGGCATCTGAAGGAGTTCCTGTTTACTATAGATATGAGTATAGCAATTAATAGAACAGATTCTTCAGCAAGCGTACAACTCTTTAATATTTCTATACGAAATTTGTATTTGTCATCAAGGTGGGCACTTTGAACAATTTTAATTTAATTTGTGTCATATTTTATGTTTTTGTTTAATCTTTTCATTCTAAGGCCCGTCAAATACTTTTTTAGTTATCTATTTCTTGTATAAGATTTGGTTCATTTCTTAAACAATTTAAATTATGCAATAAATTGTATCAAAAATTAAATTCAATCAAGAACTATCTGATACGATAGAACACGTTCTATCTATTTCTAAACCATATCTCCAACCTAAAATATTTCTTGTTCGAAATGTTTATTCTAGAAATTAAACAAAATCATATACAAGGAATAGGATAGTCTAAAACAGCCTTAACTTTAAGTTCAGGTAACAAAGCAAAATTTAATTTTTTTTATTCCTTTCATTTTAACTTAACATGAGATTCTGTGTGTGAGATTTCATTTCCTTTTCATCTGTTTTGAATTGGGGGATAATTCTAAAAGCACGGTTCTTTTATTTTTTGATTTTTGAATCGATTTCAAAAGAACTTCGATGTTATAACAGAAAAAAAGTCATTGCAGATATACATGCAGGAAGATTCATAAAATAACTCGTATTTTGACAGAGCAAAATGTCTGTATTTTTTATGATTTTAATAGATGCTTAGTAGTATCTTATAATACAAGTGCATAAGAAAGCCTTTAAAGCACGCATGACGGGTTTAAAAGCGCGACGCGCAGTGGAGCGCTTTTAACGGCGCAAGTGCTTTAAAGGCTCTTATGCACGTGTGTTATACGATATTTTTTATTATACCTGCGCTAAAATGTGAAAATTAGAACGACATTAAAATTTAAATTCATTTTGTAAAGTTGCCTGTGGATCGCATTTTGAATCGTTAACGTGGAGATTGTATGTGTTGTTCCTAGGCAACTTTAAAACACGGCGTGCTTTAATCAATCGCGCGCCCTTTTTCGCACGCTTTTTATTTTTAAAAACAGGGATTTTGATGCAGGTATAATCTGTTTTTACCTGTATTAAGAGTTTATTTCTGTACATAAAAAAAATTGGTGAAAAATTCGAAAACTATTTCGTTGTGTTTGGGTAATTCACGGTTCTGTATTTTAAAAATAACTTTCTTAAAATTTTTCAAGAAAATTAGATATTATTTTCTGGAATAGTCAAGGTCGTCATAGTATATCGAAGTATTTGGCAAAGAGGGTTTTAAAGCTTAAAGGCAATGGCATAGAGGTTTCGAAATAATTGAAGATTGAGTTCATAGAAGTTGTCAGACCTTAACGTTCATCTTTTGTTAAAGGCTTTTTACTCCATCAACCGGTATAGTATCTTTTACTACTTTCGTTTTCTTTTGCAAGACATCTACTTTTAAACTACAAATGGATAACCCTATTTATAGTTATTTTAAGGTAGATGATATTCTTAAGAACTTGGCTTTCAATACGATGTAAAGTTTAATTCATGCACTTGCAGTTACTGATATTGCCTTCCTCATAGTCCACTATTGTCTGTTCTATTCTTACAAAAATATTAAAGCTACTCCTTGTAGGGTTGCTTTCATGATTATAACACAAGGCGTACCTTTGATATTCGAATTAATTTCAAACGCTTGCAAACAATAAAATTTTTCAATAGTTTTGTGATTATCTTTGGTTTATTAATATGATACTTGAAATTAGTATAAATTCTCATAGACACAATTTTACTTTTTTTTTTCTTTAAGAATATTGATCGGTGACATCTCCACATCGAATATCGAATTTGGGACTTGTTCGATTACTTTTAGTCATTTCCTTTTCTAAATTAAAACATGTTATTCAGAAAGCAGATAATTAGCTGAAAATTAAACGAAAGCAACTGCCAGACTAACATCACCGCATAAAAGTGTAAATTAATTATCTAAAAATAATTACACGTTATTAAGCGCTCGAGGAATAACATGCGCGCGTTAGCGTGAGAGCTTTCACAGATATTTTGCACGTTGTTAGTTATTTTCTCGAGCTTGCTAAGCTCCAGTTTTGCCATCGAACAGCGCTGAAGCCTGACAGTTTCCGTGCGTTCCGCTCTGGCCTGCATAAAACTTTGAAAACAATTTAAACTTTTGCGGAGACGAATACTTCATTTAAACAGGTCAGTAATGCATTTAACGATTTTTCTGCCTGCGGCTTTTTAATTCATCAAAACTTATAATGTTGTACAAATAATTCTCGGATTTTGGTAGATAAATATACAAGCTACAATATTTTAGTGGTTTTAATTAAAACAAGAAATAATGTTTTTTACAATTTTATTGTATTGTTATTGCTCCAAGACAATTATTAGAGTTTTGTTGATAAATTTAACATTCTCTAAAATTAATGAATTACAACACCTTCTACTTGCTGAAATAATTTAGGTTAGTTTGAAGTCTTTTTTTGAGGCTAAACATACGGTTATAAATTTTATTGGTACTTATAACGGTATTCGTGAAGTGTATTTTTGTTTAATGACTATCCGGAAAAATGTGAATTTAATCAATTGTCTTTGTTTTAAATTTAAAACAAACTTAATAAGAAATAAATGAATTTAAATCAATTTTTAATCTGAATGAATATTTACATACTCCCATACTTCTACGTACCTGCAATAAATATTTCAGTTTCATTCCACACTAAATATTAGTACACTGTGTTGCAAAAAGGATTCACTTGTTTCAGGAATTCTGATCTTTCTAACATCTACCTAAATCGAAAGATTATGTCATACATTTCGCGACCTAAGAACCATAAGGTTCAAAAGATTGAAATATGTATCTAAAATTACATAGAAATTAATTAGCAGTATCAATACATGAAACAAGTATATAAATACATTTGCCACTAAAATTGCTTAAACTGCAAACATTAATTATGATACTCTGTAAAATTTATGTCACTTGGAAATTTTATGCTTCTCAGGTCGCGATTTATGATCAACTTGTACAGAAATTTTTTGAACCTCTTAATAAAATATGTATTAGATGCATAAATAAATTTATGTTCAAGAATGTTATATCTGTAAGTTCTTCTTTTATTATGTTATATTTAGCAAGTCATAAACTATTTTTATACAATTGTATGTTGTTTCCAAGCGTTTGATGTAAAACAACGTGTAATTTATTTATTTCTTCAGTGAAAGAAGGTACGTAACAGGATTTAGCCCAAACAATTCAAATAAATTTGTTATTAAAAATACCAATTCCTTCTGGTAAGTTATTGCAACTTTTACTTAATCTAGTAATTGAAGGGTCCAATGAAAAAAGTGAACATGATCAAACACAAATCCATTTATTGCAAATAAATAGATGATAGATAGGTGATAGACACCCAACATGCAACCAACATTACTCTGCTGGATGGTTGATGATGATAGAAGTCTAGTTTTTGCACAGTACAATGCAGGCATTTTCAAAGAACATGTCCATATTATGAACTTATTTTTCCAAAAAAGTCGATGTGTCCACTTCTTGCAGTGGCCCTTCAAATGAAGAATTTGTTCCAAATAGTATTTTGCGAAAAATTATATTGATAATTTCGTTTCTTCTAGAATTTGCTCTTAGCGCTCGGAATTCTAGGAAACTCAGCAATTTAGGACACTGGATAATATTACTAATAACTTTATAAGTCTAGTTTAATAAATGCATTTATCCTTCTCTGCGCTAGGGATTGAAAGCCAACCAGGTATAGACAAATATTAGCTGTGATATTATTTTTTGAAAATCAGATTGCAAAATCCAGATTTTTAAGAAAACTCAAAATATCTCCTTTAGAGATAAGGAAATATATTGGAATTTTTCATATTCTTACATGTAGGATTCAGAAATGTAACAAGAAATATAACATGGCATTTAAAATAAGCGTTTTGATAGCGACTTCCTGTATAACTGGAAGTGACTGGAGGTCAATTTTATTTTATTTGAAAAGATCGTTTTGAAATATATCTGCTTCGTAAATCTCCAATTTCTGTTTAAACTTCTTTTCTTTGAAAACTTTAAATGAATGGTTTGCGTGAATAACCAGCCTCTAATTAGGTAATTTAGGTAATTTAGTTTTAATATTTCAGCATTTAATTGTAAAAATGAACATATCAAGGCTTTTCGTTTCGTATACATAGTATGTATTTTAAAAAATATTTAAAATTAAAAAGAAAAGACAAAATTTGTAAGTTTAATGGAGGATGCCAATTGTGTAGTTGATATTTGAGTATGTAATGGTTGTCCCATTTAAAAAAGAATTATTAAACAGGACGTACTTCCAACATTTATTTGCCGTTTGCTGGAAATAATCTTTAAGACAAAATTTCTAAAAATGTTAATATGGACGCAATCTTTCAAAAGAAATTACTAAGTGTAAATAGAGAGAAGATTTGACAGGTACAATGTTAGAATTTTCCGTAGTTAGAGAAGCAAGAATCAGCTGGAAACGGGAGATTGGCGACCCGTTGTGGAAGAAATTATTTTGACAAGAAATTATTAACTTCATTCCTGAGCGCATAAATAAAACGGATTTCCAAATTAACGTGTACGAATTGAATAACGTGTCTTCTAGCAATGAATTTTTGTAATACTTTTGTATACTAATTATAAATGTACAATTGCATATAACTATTTAATTATACATAATCCTCTCATACCAAATATCTTATTTGACTGGGAGACATTAATAATAAATAAATAAAATGAAATTAATAAGTAAATCTGCATTTGTAAAACCATTACAATAAGAAATTTAACGTCAAAATTAATGTAATTTATAAATTATTTCAAATACCTGTTTAAATGTTATTATAATAATACATTACATATTTCTTACATGTCCTTTTTCAATATAAACTGCAAATATAATTTCATAAGTAATATGTTTAATCTATGTATTTGTCTATAAAAAAGAAAAAGAGATATTAAACGAGCTTCTTTAATTTATGTCGAGCTTTCGGGAATGGTTATTCACTGCATCTGGACGAATAACCATAACCAGGGAATAACCATTCCCGAAAGCTCAACATAAATTAAGTTTGCAAATTATTTTTGAAAGCTGTTTCTTTTTTGGCATTTGCTTTAAGAAATTAAATTTTTACATGAATAACATCTTGAAATATAAACCAATCTTTTGTACAGACAATTTGTTCCTTGACTGCAGATCAATGCTTTATTAAGAATTTTCCAATAAAGTCCAGATTTGATTTCTAGTATTCAATACGCCTTCGCAGTCGTTTTGTAAATAAAGTATTATTTACGAATGCACTGTCTTTGCAAATGGAAAAGAGAGATATTTCTGTATTTCAACTCATAAAATTGGATGCAATCAATGTACAGGGTATAAATGAAACGTGGAACCAAAAGTACAGCTCACTAATCATTGGTTCATGAAAATTCCAAAAACTAAAAAATTAGAGTTCAGTCTGCTTTTTCTTTGAAAAAGCAGGCCGTTAAAGTTAAATGTTTTAAGAATTAAAATCTTTGCCGTTTAACAGAATTTACAAGCAGGCACCATTGTTTTTTTTTAATGTGTAAGTTAAGCTAGATTTAGATTTAATTTAGGTTTAAGAAATGAATTATTTTTGAGTTCTATCAGATTTTGTCCGCAAACTTATTTGAAATTAAATTCTTCTTTCCGGAATATGCCAACATGTATCTTTTACTATAGATGAGTGTCTAGGAATATTGCCGTAGTGTTAAAGTTATGTTAAGTCACCAAGAAGTGTTATTATTACTTTACTGTTTTACATTTGTAAGAGAGAAACTACAAAGTAGGTAAGCATAACTGATGTCAACCAAATTTGAGAATTGTGTAAGCTTTGCTTACCTAAGTAACATCATTCTCAAAATTAAGGCCCAATAGTAAATACAATGCCATTTTTAATTTAAGGTAAAGCTTAACCCATAATAATGATTAAGGCTGGGTTTCTCAGTCCTAGTTTAACTTTAAACTCCTGTATTTTCCATAGGAACAATTGTTTTTTTAATTGCTACCATGGAGATAAACAAGAGTTTAAAGTTAAACTAGAACTGAGAAACCCAGTCTATATCAACAATAATTGTTGTTAAAGGTTTAACTGGAATTGTATAGTGGACCCTTAAGTATCATTCAGAATTAAATTAGTGCAAATCGGTACTGCAGATTGGCCGTGCAAATGCTTGACAAATGTATTTTGATGTATCTATTCACAGTTAACTTAGTGTAAAACGTCTGTTGACTGTAAATAGACACATCAAAATACATCTGTCAAACATTTGCACGGTCAATCTGCAGTACCGATTTGCACTAATTTTCTGTACCAATTCAATTCTGACTGAGCCTTTAATCTTGTGTGAGATGCGAATCACAAATTAAGATAACAGTGCTACATTAAAAATTTTTAAATTGCTTCCTGTTTAAAATGAAGCAGCAGATAAGACGTTGACTGCAAGTTCTTTTTTGCAACCCAAAGATTAGCGCCTGACAGTTTTTGCTCCACATTTCAATTACATCCTCTATAGGTGATGCTTCTTGTAGTTCTTTGTTATTTATCATGTATTTCTTTCCCTAATTATTCTTCTTAGGGGCCAGTCTTTCCATCTCTTAATAAACTGACTATAAATAGTTATTCGACGAATAATTGTCATGGAAACAATTAATAAGATCAAATAACCATTCAGAGAAATCATGTTATTCCCCGAATAACTTTAATGAGTAGTTGGAAAGACCGGGCCTTAGAGTTCGCTTATTATTATTCTTCGATATTGCTTCCAACGTCATTTAATTTTAAATTCACCGAAAATTTAGAAATTGAAAACAGCTGAATTTTAAAAACTTAAAGTTTTTCAAAAATCCATAAAAATTTAATGATACATTACGATGCTTGTGTCTTTTCAAACAATTAAAAAACGAAATATACTGATAAAATTAATTCAAGCAAACGTTGGGCTTTCCATTTTTCCAGGGACAAAACAAGAAAATCCCCGATGGTTTTGACAAGAAACGGCAATCTGTCCCATTCGTGCATCAAGGAGGTAACTTTCGTTGTAAGTTGGCACACTTTTAATGGCGTTAGAGCATCCAGTTTTCGCTGCAAACCGCATCAGTGCAAATCAGGTGCATGTTTATTAGATCGCGTGCTGTATTTTCTGTAAAATGAAAGCTTTACCTAAATACCGAGATAGTTTCCAACTTTGCTTACTTCAGTTTTAACGAACGGAAGCTCTTTAAACAGAAATTAATATTCTAGAATTCAAAAATAAAAAAAGCTAATTTTAATAAATTTGCAGACAACGTAAAAAATTGCAGTTTCATTCATACGTTTTAAGGTGATAATTTTGTTTATATCACAATTATTTGGTTAACATAGGTAGAACGGAGACTTTGTTCCTTATTCTAGTACTGAAATATTTCCGACCTTGAGTGTCAAAGTCTATCGCTTATTTAATGTTCATTATATAATGGAATTATAATAGTTATTCAGAAAACGAAATAAAAAGTTGAAATTAGAAAATCATGCGAGTGAATCGGCGCATTATGCTGCAAGTTTTTAAAGAGTGTGGGTACGTGAGTTTTCCGTTCGTCGAAATGAAAATGTACTAATTCCAAGCTTGATGGCTTTCGTTTTTCATGTGCTGTATTGTTTATATCGCGTGGTTTTTCCATTATTATGGAACTGTGTGTTGTGTTCGTGGATTTGTTGCTGGCAAGCTTTGGAAGTGAGTGGCCAGCTATTGTTGCTTCCAGTTTATGATTTTGCTTTATTAATTCCTGTAACATATAAAACTGAATAGGAAAATGTAATGCTTAAGTTTCACTGCGGAATTCTTAGCATAATGTAGCGAAATTTTGGCATACCTCAAGGTAGTATGTTTGCTCTTATACATTCCTTAATTCATACTCTAACTTATGTCAACCTCTTGTAAGTTACATACATACATATTTAAACTTTTCACAGTTTTATCTTATACTGGGTGACTTTTTAACTTTTTTATCAACTCTTACCATAGAATTTGGACAACATGTCTTAGCTTTACTGTAAAACAACATTAAGGAGTACAATGACGTACTTTTCAGTTAAGCTAATACATGCCGTCCAGATTTCATGGCAAGAGTTGATAAGCAATTTTAAAAATCACTCGTATCTATAAATTTAATAAAAATTTGACCGTTTCTAACTATAAATGGTGACTTCTTCTAAGCAACCAAATATATTCTTGTATGTTGAGGCGTCGAATCATCGATGTTCTATTCCAGTTTTCAAATATTATTATTGTATTATTTTTGCAGTGCTATGAATTTTCTATAGATATTTTTCTCTTAATGTCCTTCATCTTCTTGTACGTTTTATGTCTTTCTTTTTTTAATTTTTCCTTTTAAGTCAACCCTCCTGAGTCAAAATTTATTGATTTATAAATAATCAATGTCTTTAACCATTGAAGAATTGTGTTTTTAAAAATTGTGGATGCGTTTAAATAAGGTGTTATCCAAGAGCAGTTAAGATAACATAACTGTTGAATGAATCTTAACACCCATGATAAATTATGATGTATGGAAAAATAAGATTTCCAGAGACATAAACAATTTATGAAAAATTCTTCATGTAACTTTAACCAATTCTTTGATAAAGTTAGTCTCAGAATTGTGGGCACCTTTTGCTTTTAGTTTTACTAAGATTTTTTTTGTCCTTTTTGAGAAAATAACTTCCTATTTATTTTCGACTTGCGTGGAAAACTAAAGCAATTGTCCGGCTTGGCCTTGAATATTTCGTTAAATACCGCTTGAGTGAGTTACATAGGCCCTCAACATGAAACGCGCGTTCTAATTCGAATCGCGGGTGCTTTATTTGCCGTGAAACCGGAATTCAGGAAAATCAAATTGAAAATTCGCGTGTAATTTCTGCGCGGAATTCCGGTCGAATAACGGACGGACAATATATGACAAATGTTCCTTTGCGTTTCAGATGTGTTTGTGATTTGCAGAAATGTAAAATTCATCTTATCTGTTATGTAGATATTCATAAATATAGTTTATGTATTTACATGTATTCAGCATTCATGAGCTGATTCAATCTGATTATTTTTCCTCCATATAAAGCATATTACCATTTCTGTACTTCACGCCGGAATTAATTTTTCAAGGTTTTCAATACCTACTTTAAAGTATAAGTTCTGATTTCTGTTGCTATACTCTAACATTGTCAAGGAATATTTGTAAACGGTGTTTCTTTATAGAGTTACAAATCAAACTTATATTCTGTTAATTGGAACATTATACATTTTACTACATGTTTAGTTAGTATTTGAAGAGCTGCTGAAGACGATATAACATATATTATCTTATTTTCAGTAGTTTTCGAGTTATGTCGTATTTTGTGCAAGAAACGACCAATATTCAAAACATTTGCGAATTTTAAATATTGGATGGCCATTAAATCTAGAGACCTTTTCAAGAATTGTATAATTACTAGGTTATTTTAAATGGATCACCCTACATATTATTACGCCAATGTCTTGTCTTGCTTTGCTTTGCGCAGTACCCGCCAACTCTGGCCGAGCTACTAAGGCTCATTTTGCCAGTCACATAGTGTGATAAAGCTGGGTCTAAGTTCTTGAACAGCACAAACATCCATGGCTAATAGTAGGATTCGAACCTACGCCGCCGAGCGACACGACTTTACGAAGTCGGCTAGGCTACCGCTAAGCCACCGGGCGACCCTACTACGCGAATGCGCCCTTTTCACTGGCTTTTCAACGATACCATACTTAATACAATTAAGTTTAATAACTTCTAAGTTATTGCTAGTTGATTAATCAATTTAAAGAATTTGCTGTACGTAATATCCATTCGATTTGAAAATGTGTTGCAAAGGATGTTATTGTGGTGTTAACTGATATTTATTAGGTTTGTTCCAGCAGCAATTTCTGATTAGTTCTAAATTGTTAAAAGCAGGCGTTCATCAAAGTTGTATACTTGATTGCGTTGTTAAAATCCACCGATGTAATGGTGCGCAATTGATTCTGACAGTTTCCAACTAGTCAGAAACTGCAGCTGGAACCGATTATTTCATTTCAGATAATTTACAGTTGCAATTTTTTAACAAATTTCTATAAGTGTTTACAAACTCTGTTAAATCGCTTACTATTTATTTCTTGCAGAGCCTCTGTATTTCAGTGGAGCGATGTACGTCATTGGCGTATGAACATTTTAAGAAAAAATTTAAAGAAAAATCTTTTATTGATAAAACAATGCAATTTTCTTTAATTGTCAATAATATAATTTGAATCTCTAACAATTCTATAATTAATTTTATTTAATTTATTTCATATAAAAAACTCTTATATCTTGATATCGTTAATAGTTTTTTTACATGAAAAGTTTAGTAAGAAATAGCTCTAGTTTTAGTAGGTATGTCTTAATTTGCACATTGCTTGAAAATAGTTTTCTCTGGATATTGTGTAAAGCAATCGAGTCGCCGGCTGGACAATTTAATTATCGGACTCCAGTATATACGTCTGGACAAAGTAATTTGTTTGCTCAACGTAAAGGTTGTCGCACATTTAACCATCACGTTCCGGTACAGCGCCGTTCGTTGCCTTGCGCCAACGAACTATACCATCGCACACTTTACCGTCGAAGTTTCTGCAGAGAAGAAACGTGCAGATTACTTCTTTATGCAACACTTAGCAGTCAACGTCCAGATTTCTTTAACTCACAATCCAGTATGGAAGGTAATAATTCTAACTCCTCCGAAGAGAAATTATTGTAGTAAATGCATCACTGGAAAAAAAAAGAAAAGTTCATCCTATTTATAGAAAACGACTGAAACTTGGAGAACTTCATCTTTTTGAAAATTTGAAAAAAAAGATGAAAATAATTTTTTCCGGTACTTTAGAACTGAAGAAATCAAAAAATTCTAAAGAATACGTTCCATCATGGTAATTTTTTCGTCTTTTGAATAGGATCGGAGGTAGAATTCTATTCGTAACGTTAGGTTCAGGACTGCAGCGGGACGAATAATCCGTATTTTGAGAGTTAAACATCTTATTTGTGATGCGGCCCGCTCTGGGCCATTAGTCTATATAAAATAAGTACGAAAAGGATTGCATGCGCTGGGGCTCGCCCCGACATAGTTTGCGCTGGCTTTAAGTGTGCGACAACCTTTAATTAATGTTTCGTAATGCTTAGAATAAACACAATTTTTTGTTCTCTGATGCGGATCATTGTCCGAATTCTAAGTATAATGATTTATGTTTTATGTAACATACAACAAATATATAAATATATTGGATTTACTATTAAAATGAATTAATATCAATTTGTACTGATTATATCAATTTGAATAAATTATCTCTCAAGTAAAAAAAAATATTAGACATTTTTAGTTTGATACTTTTAAATATTGAAATTTTGGGAAAACCATCAGCACAGTATTAAGATTAAACATAATTAAATATTATGTAGATATAATCAACTGAGTGACAAGGTAGGAAAACGCCTGCGGCTGACACGTAAACACGTAAATTGCAATTCTCGTCCTAAACAATAGACAATTATCCTATCACCCCAGTCGGTTCCGCACGAAAAGTGTTATTCAAGCCAGAAAGGCATGGGTCAGTAGGTTATCGGAGTTTCCGCACTCGTAATTAGGACGCACGGCATAATATATATACCCTTTTCACCCGCATTCCTTGTGTCCTTGATGGCCGATTATTTATCGTTTTGTTTGTTGAAATGTAATTTTAATTTGCGATTTCGTCTCACGAGGTGACCGCACCCCGGATTGTTCAGCGGGGTTAAAACAGGTAGGCTTTGGCCTCGTTCTGCGTAAACGATTCCACAGCTAGCAATTTCCGGTTGAGCTTCCGAATTTCTAAATACGTTGTGTGCCATTAAATTAAATCAAACCTTTTGTTGAATTTTATCATTGATAGGATAACAGAGACTTTTTTGAATTATTTATTTAATTGTAAGTGTAAAATTTCTGGAAATATATACAAAAAATAACACACTTTGGCACATCAAACAATGTTTTTAATTTGTGTGTGTTTGTATTTCGTGTGAATGCAATACAGATTAGTTGTCATGATTACTAGAATTTCTTTTTTCTAAAATTGACTAGGGTGACAGTTTGGATTATATGAAAAGATATTTAACGTACTGTGACACATGCTATTTTTAAAAGTATCAATTTATTATACGTAAATAGGTGTTCACATTTAAGTCAAGATTCCACTAAGGCAGCAGGTAACATGCGACTGACCCAAAGTTTCTCTAATATTTCTAATTTAATTTATTATCTATTTACCGTCGTAGAATGCACTATGCAGTGAACGTCTAGTGAGAATGTGATACTCATGTATGTAACTAAATTTTAACAATGAATGTGATGTTGATTGAGTTTTTAAGGTTACTCCGAATTAGGCACTTTGCGATATTTTCTTTTCATCACGAGGTGTATTCACGTCTAAATTCATATACATAAATTGTAAAACGTTTCCCTTCACTTTTAATTTTGGCTGGGTTTCTTTTCAAATCTGTTTCGTTGATCTACCTGATTTGAATTGTCATAATTTGGCGTATGTTAAAATGACATCAAATTAAATCTGTCTAATCTTACTATAGCCGTGTTCTTTTTGCAAATGAACCAAGACACTCATATCTGATCTGAACATATCACCTCACATTAAAATAATTCCATTTAACTGGGTAAAAAGAACAGTTGAGCGGAAATCCGATCAGAACATAACCTCGAACGCTAAAGGCTAAACGGTACAATCGGTACATTATTTTTTCGTGTAGTTGACAGAAAGTGACACAATGTTTAATCATAAATCGTGAAGAAAAGTGGGACTTGTCTTGTTAGCAACACTTTTCTTCACGTTTCCGTTAGCAACACTTTTTTTCATTCGTATCAGAGGTCGAAGATTGATTGATTGATGTCACAGATTCATGTTCTGTTATTATGTCAACAAATGCTTAACATAGCTTGATGTATTATTATTATTCGACACTCTCATAATTTTAGCGTTATTTTCGTCAACTACACGAAAAAATAGCATGATCTACACGTTAGAAAAGTGAATTTCCATGTTCGTGTAAATTTGATCCACTCGTGAGCTGACCCTCACTCGTGAATTCAAACATTTACACTCACTGGAAAACTGTCACTTTTCTAAACTTGTAAATCAATATACTATTTCTTTTTAACGACCCTATATTAATGAATAACAACGTGATTGGAAAAATTACAGAATTTGATTATTTACCAATGTAACCTCAAAATCAGTGTAGTGTGTAACAACAACTGATCAGTGTCTACAACTGACATTTACATAACCTAACTAAACTGAGTATATTTCTCACAAACTGAATCTACTCGAGAGGTAATACAGTCGGGGGTAAGGAGGATGCAAAAAATTTCATCTCATTTAAACTGAATTTTGTAAAACGAATACGCTTCAAATTGAGTCACTTAAAAGTGAACTGAGATTATTTGAAATCAGGCGCAAAAAGAACACGCCTTATGATAGCCAACATACTAACTTAAAATAACGGCCTACTACGATGGTAAATAGATAATGAACGGATTATAGGTTAGGACATTTCTTATGCGTCTTTTCAGTAGTTCTTTTTTTAATTAATATGTTCAATTTATTTTAGTAAATAATTGCAACATATTCTTATTCAGAAATTATAGTTTTTAATGTCTAAATATCATTATCTGAAAATAATGATCCTCAGAGCAATTAAAATTAATGTAATTCTTCATCTTTTAGAATAAAAGACAACTACGATCAAACATTTTGGCTGTACGAAATAGAACAGAATCAATTAATAATTAGTTTTTACCACAGACAATACTAAAACAGACTCACCACGCATATTAGTTAAAAAGCACCCCGGCAACTAGGTAATTTCAAGCAACTAAACCAGGTGTCACTACAGTTGGTTGCATATACAATAAGCCAGGAAGCCTATTCTTGACAAATATATGCGGAGCAAAAATGCACTTGTCAAGAATAGGCTCCCTGGCTTATTGTATATTATGCAACCAACCATAGTGACACCTGGTTTAGTTGCTTGAAACTACCTAGTTGCCGGGGTGCTTTTTAAGTAATATGCGTGGTTGGTGGGTCTGCTTTAGTATTGTCTTTGGTTTTACTAATCAAATAATCTACAAATGTGCTACAGCGACAATTAAATTATTTTCTATTATATGCCGTCTTTATTTTACATGAACAAGAAATCCTGATCTGCCTTAAGTATCTGTGTGCTATGTTGTGGTCTAAAAATAATAAGCGGAGCATTCATGAATGTATGAGATCGCAGACGACGGATAATATGTACGAGGTTTGATCAATTAATTCGGTGAATGAATGAATATAAAGAAATCTATTGATTAAATTACAAATATTATTTAAACTCCTTAAAAGTACTACCCTTGGCTTGTCACAAACTTATTCCAACATGATGCCATTTCTCAAAACAGTCCTGGAAATCACTTTTCGTGAATACTTTTAGGCGTTCTGCCGCGGCCACTTTAATGCCCTCTATTGATTCAAACCATTGTCCCTTCATGGACATTTTCAGTTTTGGAAAGAGCCAGAAATTGAAAGGTGCCAATACGGCAGATGAGGCACGCAATAATTTTTTTATTCAAATAAATTCGAATAAAATGTGGAGATCAGATATTTCCCGAATAGTCAATCTTATGTTTGATCGAAGCATTTCTTTCACTTTTGTAGAGTTTTGGTCTGTGCAAGAAGTCGAAGGGCGTCCAGATCTTTCTTCGTCGTCAATTGATTCAAAACCTTTTCGAAATCTCTCAAATTGCTTGTACACAGATTTGAGGTTACTACAGCTTCTGAGTAAACTTCTTTTAACATTTCATATGTTTCTGTTGGAGTTTTTCCAAGTTTGGAGCAAAACTTAATGTTGACGTGCTGTTCACGATCCATTTTTGTGACAAAGTGCAACAAACAGCTTTGCAAAAACAGCAATTAAAACTGAACAAATGAACTGCTAGCGTCGAAACTTAACTTGCGTCAGTTTCATGACGGAAAGTTGCTAAATCGTGTTTTTACAACAAATACAATTTTTGAGTCGGTACATCCAAAACTGTGCCTACATTCACCGTTTTAATTGATCATACCTCGTATACCACAAAACTGTAGTGTGAATTACTCCTGACTTAATTACTTAAATCGGTAACAAGTCAACGCTGTATCTTCCATCAGTTTTTCCTCGACTAACAATAGAGAAGAATGGATGTGGGTAATTAGATGTTAAAATAGGCGCCAGAGTGAACAAAATAGCTAGCTGATCCGAAGCTAATTTGTTTTGTACAACTACTTATTAAGTTCTTGCTTTATTAAAGCAAGAACTTGCAAAGGATTTGACATTGTACAAGTTAACAAGCAAAACTTGCAAAACACCACACTGCGGCTCGGTGGGACCGGTATCTTATACTAAAAGGAGTTACGAGAAAGAAAGTGTTGCCGAAAATTTTATGGTACTGCATTTGCACTTTTTAATTTTAATAATAAATACTTATACCTTTCATTTTTAACAAATTAAATCTTTCAAGCGTTCCTCAAATAAAACCTAAAATTTTCTCGGATAATTTATAGCCTCCGCTGGCGCCTCGGCCATAGAACTTATCCTCGTTCGTTATATCAAGCATATCGGCCTATTACCGTTATATACTATAATAACTGAAAATAGTTTTTACTGGCATATTTTTGTTATCATAACAACTACTTTAAACAAATCGATAACTAGATTAATTAGGAAGTGTGGAAAATTGAATATGACCAACAGTTTATATCTCGCAAATGCAAAGCTTATTTGTTGCAAAAACTTTGAATTAGTCTAAGTAAGTTGCAACATTTTTTTCTAAATTTAAAAATCAAAATGTTAAAGGGCTAAATGTAAAAATCAAAAAGTTAAAGTTAGTGGGAATTCTCGTGTTGACCATCCTGTACAGAATTGGCCAAATTTGACACTTTTAATAGGAAACATTTATGTTTCTAGAAGAGTTAGACAAAAACTGACCTTGGCTTCTGGAACTCGATTTTCAAGACAAAATAAATGGTAAAAACTTCTTTAAGACACTTTTTCATGCAAAATTCATTGCTCTAAATTACTTTTCTCTAGAGTGCTCAATAGTTGAGATATAAGCTACAACTTTGATTTCTTATATGGAACACCCTATACAGGGTGAGTTTTTTTCGATGTTTAGCATTGGGATCTCGGAAACTAGCAGAGCTAGAGAGACGGTTAAATGGGGAAAGATTTGTAGTTTTAGGAGCCCAGTTTATTGCAGCTTTTGTTTTTTTCTTAAAGTTCATGGCTGGCTAGATATTTTGAAAAAACTGATTTTTTATAAATTCGTTAAATGCATATAGCTCGGTTATTCTTGATTTTAGAGAAAACTTGCAAGACAAAAGTTGTACAGAATTATGTTCTTAATTAAACAGTCGAACTAATTTTTGCATATAAGCTCTTATTTTTCAGTTATGACATAAACGTCAGTTTTTTTAAATGGAAACCATAGTAGGCCATGAGTGAAAAAGAAAGGCCTTTTTTTACCTTTTCAACGATGTAACTTTCGATATGGTTATTTAAAAAAACGACGGAGATACGGCAGTTTTTCTCTTCCAAAATTGTTAATATGGTTGGCCATGGAAACAAAAGTTTATTGACAAATGCAAGTTATAAATGGTGAGCAAATAAAAATCAGATTAGAGTAGGCGGTGCAAAGAAAATGTATATCTGTGATTAAATAAAAAGTACAGTTATCGTAGTAACAGCAAATCACAAGACTCTATTTTGAATTTTAACGTACCCTTAAATTTTAACAGCCTGTTAATAAGTTACAGAATAGCCCCTAATGACGGACGTTCTACTAGGAAAGCAGTAAATTCGATTTTAAAGAGGTGTCATTTATGTATTGCAAATAATGGTGGTCGTTTCGAACATCTTTAGAAATATTTTTAGTTTATTTTTGTTCTCGATAGTTTAGATTTGTTAAAAGGTTGAAGGTTCTCCTAGGAGGCTATTGAAATATTGAACCATTGTTGGTATTAGAGTTTTGATTCTGAAACGTATGTAAAAAGAAACGGCGAACAAAACGTCAAAGTAATATAAGTGAGCAAATAAAAATCAGATTAGAGTGGGCTGTGCAATGTTTGTGATTAACTGAATTAATTAATGTAATACATTCATGGACTGTCAAATGTATTGACCTTTTATTTAATCACAGACATACATTTTTCTTGCAGCGCCTACTCTAATCTGATTTTTATTTGCTCACCATTTATAACTTGCATTTGTCAATAAACTTTTGTTTCCATGGCCAACCATATTAACAATTTTGGAAGAGAAAAACTGCCGTATCTCCGTTGTTTTTTTAAATAACCATATCGAATGTTACATCGTTGAAAAGGTAAAAAAAGGCCTTTCTTTTTCACTCATGGCCTACTATGGTTTCCATTTAAAAAAACTGACGTTTATGTCATAACTGAAAAATAAGAGCTTATATGCAAAAATTAGTTTACTATAGGAATATTAATATCCTTTATGAAAATTTTAATTCTAGCTTGTAATTCAAAAAACGACTTACCGTGACCAAAAATTAATGACGCGGATTTGTTAGGATTGATTACTAATGAATGCTTTTCTGAAAAGTTAGATATACGCTCAAGGTCTTCATTAATGTGAAAAATAGCTCTATCCATATCAGAAGGTTTAAAATTAAGGTTTAATTGACTGTCATCAGCATACATGTGTAAATTGCAGTGTCTTACCATATTGCAAAATTTACTTGTATAAATCGCGAATAGCAAGGGCCCTAGAATGGAGCCTTGAGGCACTCCAGAACTTAAAATTAAAGGTTGAGATTTAACTTGATTTAGTCTGACGCTCTGCGTGCGACCAGATAGATAGCTTTTAATTAAATTAGCGGCTTCACAGCCGAAACCAACATTTTTAAGTATCGCATAGAGTACATCGTGATTGATAGTATCAAATGCCTTGCTGAAATCTAAAAGTATAAGTACACTCAAGTCACCAGAATCTAAGGCACGCATAATGTCATCAAGAATATTAATTAACGCTGTAGTACAACTATAATTTTTCCTGAAGCCAGATTGAGACGCCGGTATAATTGCATGCTCGTTTGTATATTCACAAATTTGTTCAAACATAACCTTTTCTAAAATCTTGGAAAAAATTGGTAAAATACTAATAGGTCGCAAATCTTTAAGAGTACTAGGTTGTTTAACTTTCGGAATAGGAGTGATTAAAGCATGCTGCCATTCGCTGGGAAACACACTGTTTGTCAGGCAGAAATTAATAATATGTTCTACGTATGGTAATATACCAGGGCAGCACATTTTAATCATTTCTGTGCTGATATTATCGGACCCTACAGATTTAGTGTTAATTTTTAAAATAATATTTCCAACAGTCAATAAATCAACAGTTCTGAATTTAAAGGTTGAGTTGTTTTGTTGTGAAGCATTATTAGCATAAAAGGAAATTATATCTCGATTTGAGTTATTAAGTTTAGGTTTAGAATTAACAAAAAAATTATTTATTTTATTTACATCAGATAAATTGGAAGGGATGACGTTCGCATTAGTATTTAAATTTAAAGATTTCATTTTATTCCAAAAATTTTGATTGGTGCGACAAAGGCTTTCAAAGTAGGCTTTCTTCTCAAGCTTAACTGTTAGGTTAGTTAAATTTTTTAGAGATTTGTAATAACTAAAATGACTTACTAGTCCTGTTCTCCTAAATCTTGATTTAGCTTTATCACGCAGTGACATTAACAACTTTAGATTGTCAGTTAACCAACCAGCAGGCGCCCTACTTTTCCTCACAGTTTTTGCAGGTGCATGTATATCAAAAAGTTGCAAGATACAAGAATTTAAAAAGATAATTTTATCATTAACATTAGGAATTTGGTAGATAATATTTAGAGGAAGGTTATTAAAGTCTACATTAAACTTATGGAGATCAATATTATTGTAGTTCCGGTATGTTTTAAATAAAGGAGCAGATTCAGGTTTTTCACATTTGACAGTACATTGAATAAGATCATGGTCTGAAATGTTACAGCTGACCACTTCAGCATCAACAACAATAGACTCATCAGATACAATAATAATATCAATTAATGTTTGTGATAAATCTGTAATTCTAGTGGGTTGTTTAATTAATTGCGTAAAGTTTAAAGATTTAAGCATAGTTTCAAAGTAATCAGTAATGTCGGTGTCGTAGTTGAGTAAATTAATATTTAAGTCTCCCAACAAAACTATATTATCAGAATAAGAACTGCAAGAAAAGAGTGTAGCCTCCAGTTCATCGATAAAATATTTATAATTACTGCTAGGTGGTCTATATGCGACCCCAACTACAAATGACAACCCCGATACCTTTATCAAGATCCAGAGCTGCTCTATGCAAGTACTACATTGAACAAGTGAAAAATGCAAATTACTACGAACATATAACCCCACACCTCCGCCCCGAGTATGTCTATCAAATCGCACAAAGGTATAACCATCCAGCGCCACGTGAGAACTGTCAATATCATTATTCAACCAAGTCTCTGTGATTGCCAATACATCAAAATTATGCAAAGTTATAAAATCTACAAGATCATTATATTTAGACAAGAGAGATATAATATTCAGTTGCGCAAAAACCAGATGATGATTGTTCATTATTTATGGTATATTATAATTAACATAAATTATTCATTACGGGAATATAATAATTTTTAAATAATGTGAAAGAACTCCATAAATGTTTACATGTATTAGAAAAAGTATTCAAAACAAAGAGAAACTAAACGTTATAAGAAAATTTCAGATTAAAATAAAACACGGATTAAAAACTTAAGAAAACAATTCTTTTCTTGGCGCTCGTATTTTCTGTATACCAAGCAGATATTCGATCATGTACGCTTAACTGCTTTATTGATAGACAAATTCAATTAATTGCGTTTAATTCTTTAAAGCTAGATATTTTTTTTATTGATAAGCCAACCTTAATTATAATTTTACCGGCATTCGTCCACACTTTACCAGCACCGAACTTCTTACTTGCAGTATTAAATAGTAAGTGCCTCGACTTCGTTAAATCTTCTTTGATAACCGTCCGAGTACCTTTCAGCTTCTTCTTATTATAAAAAAGTTGGTTCCTTACTGTACGTTGAACAAATCTGACAATGACGGGCCTTATACCATTTTCCCTCGCAGGAAGTCGGTGGCAAATATCAATAGCTGAAGTAGGAATATCAACGGAGATAGACGAACCCAATTGTTGTATTATTTTGGGAAGGTCTTCATTTTCTTTTTCAGGGAGACCATATATTCTCAAGAAATTTCGTCTTGAGTATTGATCAATATCATCGATAGTATCGGCCATTTCCGCTATTTTCAGCTCAAGTGCTTCTACCTTCTTCTCATAAGCCTGGATTGTGTTTTCAACTGCGAGTTTTACTTCTTTGGATAAGATTTCACTAAGTTTTTTAGCAAATGCTTCAGAAGCTAGCACCTTTTCAATTACATTTTTAACAATATCTTCACTTTCGTCAGAAGAACTTTTTGCACTTCGCAGTGAGGGTTTCATTTTACAACAACTGGATGAAACGCAAGTAAACAGAGTAAATAAGCAAAGCAGCTACACACGTCTACTCAGTTTGACTGGTCATCACAGAATGATGACCAGATGAACTGCAAACTAAATTGCTGGAACAATCTAGAAACTTAGACAAGGAACTTCTAGAACAATCACAAGGGCTCGAAGATAAACTAGTGGTAAAAATATCAGAAGAGACAAGGAAAATGTTGAAGAAATACTATTCCAGCAGGATAACAAAATTAAGAATCTCGAGCAAATTATGGCAGGGTTGCGAATGTTCCGGGATCCGTTCCCAGCAGAAATGCCAGAAAATAATGAGGCCCAAATTGTGGTAGGACCAATGGAAATTTCTAAATTGAAAATAAAACCACCGACGTTCGATGGGAAGTCTTCTTGGCCTAACTACTTCAAACAGTTTGAAGCTGCAGCAAAGGCGAATGGATGGACGGCCAGTGAAAAAGCCACTTCGTTAATTGTGGCCTTGAGAGGGGACGATATCGATGTGCTACAAACGATGCCGCCAGAGGAACAAGAAAACTTCGACAAGCTGGTGAACCGGCTGGAGATGCGTTATGGCCAGGCTCATCTGACCGAGGTGTACCATGCGCTGCTGAGAAACCGTTAGAAATCCGGAGAGAGTCTTCAGGAATTCGAGGCTGACGTAGCGTGCCTAGTCCGGTTGGCATATCCTGCAGCTCCTGATGAATTCGTGCAATGTTTGACATTGCAGACCTTCGTGGATGGAATCCATGACCTGGAAAACCAGCAGGCATTGAGAATGGCCCACCCCAAGACATCCAAGAACGCACTAGCCTACGCCTTGGAATACGAAGCGGCGAAGCGAGTCTCAAGAGGACATGTCAAGGTACGAGCTGCCGTGGATTCCCAAGAGGAGTAACCCGCCAGCGTCAAGGTGCGATCTGCTGCAGAGGAGCAGCTCAAGGAGTATACCACCGCGGAGGATGTTCGCCGCATTATGGAACAACTCCTGAGGCAGAAGAATCCGCTGGTGTGTCAGAATTACCAGGAAGAGGGACATATTCGCAGGCGGTGTCCCAAGGCCAGGCAGGATCCTCCACGAAGGAAGCCACAAGGGAAACTAAGTCTGGTCGCTGCAGATGGACAAACGTCGACGCGTATTCAAAGGCCTCCAAAGACAAAAGCCACGAAAGTAATAGCCCTGCGGCGATTAACCAGCAGCGTCTTCGTGGATGCCACCATTGATGACATTCCTCACACCATGTTATTGGATACAGGTGCGACGAAGACTATCTTGAGGCCCGACGTTATCAAGTCATCAAGACGCACCGAACCGACTAAGTGGAGACTGAGGACAGCAACCGGAACATCAGTAACTGTCCATGGTGAAGTAGAGGTGATCGTTACCATTGGATCGAGCCCAATCAAACACCGTGCGCTGGTAGCAGAAATAGAGGACGAGCGATCGTCGCGTTCTTCCCCTACCACAAGTTCAGAAAGGAGTCGTTAGGATTGGAAACAGATTTATCTAGTAAACCGAGTGAAATGGAGATATACTGTATGCCTAAATAACAACGCATAAACTAACTGACGCAATATTGCACCACATTAGCCGCTTTCCCGTTACCTATTTTGTGTAGGCAAATGAGCATTCCAGGAAATAATTTTTTATACTACATTCTGTTTACTGTGTTAACTTAATTTCTTTAAATGGAACCCCCCATTTTTAAAAAATTTTTAAATTCTGCTAAAAATTGTATACACGTGAAATTTATTATATTTATATACGTATTTTTGTCATCTGGATACTTTTAAGCACGAGTATTCATGAACTTCTATTTGCAGGCAAGCGTTTTAAAATGAAACGGTATGACGTAGACGTGTTGTAAAAAAATTCTGTATATATAGGGTGACTGTAATAATTCGAGACAAAATAAAACCACTAAGAGAGAATCCATGTCACAGATTGCGAGAAAAAATGTTAAATATTTTAATTAATTAATTACAATGAACGAATTAAAAATGTATCCTAAAATCATGTTATGACACTGCCGAGATGAAATTATCAGCTGGTTCCGAAGAATAAAATTGATATTTTTTACGCGTATATATGTATTAGTATTTGCTAGGAGATCAACGTGTACCAACCAGAATTTACAATCGATAGATATCGAGGGCTAAAACGCAGGACCTCTCAAGACACAAAAAGCAAGTCTTACAGGGGACACATAAAACATTTTTTTTATTTAACTCGTCTGACGCAGATAAGAGGTACTGTTTTTACATTATACGAGCCCTGACAACTTAATATTCGGACAACTCTAATTATAATATAAAATTGTCAAACGTGTACTGTTCTATTAAACGTAATTGCGTACACAGTACAACAGTAATCCAACTTACCTATATTAACTATTTTTAATAAAAATTATTAAAATTAAAACAAAAATCAATTTAAAAAAAAGGAAATATAACTAACTACTTAAGTCAGGATACGTTGACAACTTAAAGTTTGGACAGTAATTTAAAGAACTAATTTAAAAATAAGCAGTAATTTAAAAATAATCAGTAATAACTTATTCTATTTGGCATTGTATCAACAAGTTTCAAGCAGAATTCTGCAGTATAATTAGTCCAAATTCCTTGAATGTCTTTTTTTAAGCCTTCAACAGTTCTTTGTGGGTTACTTCGTAATTTTTTTTCATAACATGCCATAAACTTTCAATTATATTTAAGTCTGGACTGTTCGCTGGCCATGACAAAACTTTCATATTGTTCTTTGCAAGCCAAATCTTTGTTGACTTAGCGGTATGAGAGGAAGCTGCATCCTGTTGAAAAATGAAATCCTTATTTGGATGTAATTTTTAAACTATGGTTTATTTGGCAAAAAAGAATTAAATTAAAACTTGTCCGAACATAAAGTTGTCACGGCTCGTAGAAACCTTCCTAATAAAAAACTACACTTTTTTGACCATCGCACATAGAATATAAAAATCTGAATTGTTTGCTGTGCATAACTCGTTTTCCGAAGAAAATTACTTACGAGGTCCTGCGTTTTAGTCCTCGATATGCAACATTATATGTAAGTAATTAAACCAATTTTTAGACAAATTAATTGAATTATTTGAAAACAAGAATTAAAATATCTAAACTACTAATTACACCAGAATCGAAAGTGTTTGCTGGGGATACTTGGAAATGGTCACAACATGTGTCGATCACATTTCCAAGAAAACGCTTAAACATATCGGTTTCATCCACAAATATAAAACTTTTCATTTTACCTGTAATTCAGAGACGAGAGTTTTTTTTTTAATTTTTATTAAGTTAATTAAACTGTACAAAATTACAGCTGATTAAAAACTTTCACATCGATGTGAAGGTTGCAATGTAAAGCATAAAAAGAAATACCCTTTCTTTGAGGTAACCCCATAATCAGTATTCAACCAGATTTATATCTGGTGACCCGAACTCTTTGGAAAGTGCATACTATGTAATTAATTAATTAATTTAACGCCTGAACGGTCCAGTGGTAAGGGACCGGTCTTGAAGTCGCAAGGTTGTCCGTTCGAACCGCACTCGGAATATTTCTCGGGGGTGGTCGGTATCGACTTCAGGCACCCTTCAGTGTTGGGGATAAAATTCGACACTGCTTCCCCTTAAACGGCGAGAAGGTTGGAAGTAACAAAGCCATGGAACACTTTACACACACTCAAATGCACTCCCGTTCCTGAGGTCCTGACAGGTCTTTGACTTAGGACCCCGTTAGGCAACCACCACAGATTAAAAAAAAAATTATACAGTTATACCAACGAAAAAAAAATTGAAAAACCCCAATCCCTATAGAGCAAAATGGTATCTGTTATGGAACCCAACTGTTAATATTTACAGAAGATATAGCCATTTTACATTTTAAACTGGGAACTTAGAATAACCTTATAAAAAGTGAGCAAATAAAAATCAGATTAGAGTAGGCGGTGCAAAGAAAATGTCTGTGATTAACGGAATTAATTAATGTAATACAATCATGGACTGTCAAATTTATTGACTTTTTATTTAATCACAGACATACATTTTCTTTGCACCGCCTGCTCTAATCTGATTTTTATTTGCTCACAGGTTACTACTCAACAAAAAATTAAAATTGTCCAGTTGATCAAGTTTTGGTCGGTTCTTAAACTGCATCAATCGAATTTTATAGACAGTTTTTGTTCAATTATTATTCAATTATTTGTTCGCTTGGCTGATTTATTCGGTGAATTACACATGGTGAATTTAAAAGTTGTGTAAATAATATTTGAACAAATAAATATACGTATAACGACAAAATGTTACGTTTCTTAAAGGACTAAACCCAAGGATTTTCTCGAATATGAATTTGCATTGCAGGTGCTTCCCCGGACACCGCAGCTGTACTATTGGATTCCCCGGTCCCTTTTACCTATGGTGTCGGGGCAATTCGAACGCTCCGAAGTTCAGACGCTGACAAAAATTCGCGAAAAGAGGCCTGGCAAAGTGCAACCCTCTCACATAATCCTGTTCCTCATCGCTGTGCGAAATCATTCGAAGGATTTATCCAAAAACGTTTTACGGATTTTCGATAAATCTCCGTTTCCACAATATTGAAAAATTTTCAAAAAATGCCGTTTTCAGGGATTTTCCGGGGGAAATCGCCCCCGAGCAAAATTTTAAAAATCGGTCAAGCAAAAGTCGTTCGCGTCAATTCGTCATATTTTAAACATCGACGTGGCTAAACGTCCACCGGCGGAACCACGCATTGCATTTTGAAATTCCGCCGTCCGGCGGATTTAAATAATCTTAGCCCAGAAGTCCGCCGAAAGTTCGATTGATTTGCGCAAGAACGGCGGAACATTACTCTAAAAACTAATAATACCGCCGAACGGCGGACTTTATTGAAGAGAATGCTTAATCGGCCGTTCTGATGTTGTGATGTTAAAGTAATTCACTATTTTAACAGTTTTATTTACAAGTTTCGAAATTAACATACATCACGATGTATGTTAACTTCGAAACGTTCGAAACGTTCGGCGGTATTATTAGTTTTTAGAGTAATGTTCCGCCGTTCTTGCGCAAATCAATCGAACTTTCGGCGGACTTGTGGGCTAAGGTTATTTTGATCCGCCGAACGCACAGTGGGGCAAATTATCCCTTTTTGTGGCCAAACCACCAAAAATCAAGAAACCTTGTACTGAGATAAAATAAACTCTGACGTGTTTAGAACACTTGAACAAACGTCATTCAAAGCCTTTGCCCAGGGGCCTGTTTCATAAAAATTATTAGGCTAATATTACTAGCTCCAGACTAATACTATTAGCTTATAATATTAGGTTACGTCTCATAAACGTTTTAACCAATAATATTAATTATGAGTGTACCACTACAAATATTTGCTAATTTTATTAGCTATAAGTGGCTTAGTGTTTCATAAATAAAACGGGCTAATATTTTTCTCTCTTAAAACTTGACTAATTTTATAAGTCATTTGAGTATAATAATATTAGTCTGTGAATATTACCTAAGATATAAATATCGTTTGTAATTTAAAAAAGAATGGGTGATTTAGCATCAGATTCCAGTGACGAAGAAGTAGCCGTTTTAGTGCGACGTCCGAGGATTTTTAGGCAACGACTTTCGTATGCGTTCATGCAAGATACATACGAATTTAATGAGCGATTCAGATTGACATTTGAAAAGTTTAATTTTGTTCTAAATCGAATAGAACATAATTTAGCTCATGTAACTAAAAGAAATTATGCACTAACACCTAAACAGCAGCTTATGACAGCTCTACATTGGTTAGGCAGTGGAATGCAGTACCACTGTGCTGCAGATATGCATGGTATTTCTAAAGCTACTGTGTGTAGGTGTGTTCATAGGGTTGTCTCAGCCATCAACCAAATTCTCCTTAGAGAAGTGGTTTGTTGGCCTAATGATGTTGGAAGAATTATGCATGAATTTAATATGATAGCCAATATTCCTCTAGTTTGATGGAACTCTCATTAAAATTGATGCTCCCAGACAGTATGAACCTGCTTTTGTCGATCGACATTCTTTAAATATTATGCTTGTCTGTGGACCGTCTTTAGAGTTTTATTACGTATATGCTAACTGGCCTGGCAGTGTAAGTGATGCTAGAGTGTTAAGAAATAGCCCACTGTGTGTACGAATGGATGCAGGCTGGCGGCCATTTCCTGGAGCTGTTTTGCTAGGTGACAGTATATATCCCCTCAAATCGTGGTTAATTCCACCGGTTCTACATAACGAACGAGATGCTTCACAGATGAGATTTGTAAGAGCTCACAAGAAAACACGAAGGGTGATTGAATGTGCCATAGGTATACTGAAGGAAAAATTTCCTTGTCTAAACTACCTTCGAATCACTGACCCTGTATTTGCTTGTGAGGTAATCAAATGTTGTGTTGTACTGTGTAATTTGTCCAAGAGAGATCACTTGAACGTTCCAGTAGAGGTAGAAGATAATGCTGAAGAGAATGTAGGTGGTGAAGAAGGACCTGAAATACAAGAAGTAAATGTGGATGCCCAGAGAAAGCTCAGATACTTTTACAATCATTTTCAAAACGCTTAATATTTGTCCATTACTTATTTAATAATCAATAAGGACATTTTTTCTTGTTTTCAATGTTTAGTTACTCGTTTTATGCAGTAACCGGCAGACGCTTTAACCTCAAATTTCAAATTTAATTAATAGTCTAATAATATTAGTACTCTATTTTATGAGCTATACAAAAATATTTATGAAATTGAAAGAAGCAAGCTCATAATATGATTTTATGAGACTAATATTATTAGCTAATAAAATTAGTAACTTTTATGAAACAGGCCCCAGAGACATCAACTTATTAGATAGTTTCAGTCTCATTGTAAGTAGGCCACTAGCCGTTAATCTGTCTTAGGTACTTGTTTTTTTTTCCTGATTGAAAAACTGTTTGCTCAGTGAGAAAGGCGTCGAAACCTGGACTGTTTTCGTGAATTTCGCTTCTAAAGGTAAGTAAATTAATGACGCATGTTATAATTTTCATAATTTCCCACCTTGTAATATAAAAATAAAATAAAACATTGAAATCTTTGACATTTCTTATCTTTGACATTATGAAAATGGCGTATTACTTTTTACTCAAACACATCAAATCTTGTAAATTTTGTTAGAACACCTTTCTGTATAACAGAATATGGAATAACAAGTTGCGCAAAAGTGCGCATTTTTATTATTTTTATTTCATTTCAGGACCAAGTCAAATGAGGAACTTTTCTGTCACACGGCTCCAATTGTGTGAAATAATATTCAATTCCCATTCGTCCACACTGGAAGGGAAACTATTAGATTTAAAAAAGTATATTGCTTCTCGTAGTGGCCGCGTAGAGAATGAATCTACAAAGGTTTATCCACCCTTAACCCACTTTATTTATCAGTTTAAGAAAAAATGGTCACTTTGTAACCGTAAAAAAGACCGTTTCAAGGAACAGAATAAAAGTTGGTTGAATACTTTTTTGCTTTTTGGCACGACTGATTCTATAAAAAAATGTGTTCAAAGAAACCGCAAACATTTTCAAGAGTGCTCAGAACGCACGAAAAGAAGGAGAACGGAGATTTTGAGGGCTACTCACACTGCAGATGAGTTGGCCTATGCGACGCAGATGTGTTTGCGGTTGTCGGGCCAGGCAAAGTCGAGCAAATTGATCAAAGATATAGTGGCTTTGACACCTACGAGCTCGAATAAATGTTATACGGTTACGAAAAGCCACGAAAAAGAAACTGATAAATTGACAGGGGAAGAAGCTTTGTCGATGCTGGTCGAGGCAAAACTAACAAGATATCAATATGATGTTGTTAGATCATACAACAAGTCTAAATTTCCTTCCTATAAAGTGGTACAGGAGGCTAAAAGAAAATGTTATCCCAGTCGAGAGTTCATCACAGTGAAAGATTCCTTTGCAGAAGTTGGATTGCAATCATTATTGAATCATACGATTTCTCGAATCATTGAAGTGCAGTCGGATGTCATTAATTCATTGCAGCCCGAAGATTTACAACACCTGAAGCTTGTCAGTAAGTGGGGGTTCGATGGATCTTCAGGAAATGCCGAATACAAACAGAAATTCGAAGGTGAATTATCCGACTCAACCGTATTTATGACATCTCTAGTACCGATCCAACTACTCTCTACTGGATACAATACTGATAGAAATCGAAAGAAAATCATCTGGCAGAACCCACGGTGCTCTTCTACTCGTTTTTGTCGCGTGATTAAATTCCAGTATGCTGCTGAATCCGATGCTCTTATCAACACTGAAAAAGCCAACATGGAAAAGCTGATAGCTGCATTAAAGCCATCGATATGCAAAGTGGGTGACACAACTTTACGAATTCAGCATGAAATGCTGTTTACAATGATTGATGGCAAAATTTGTAATTCAGTTAATGAAAACAAATCTACACAGAGATGCTACATTTGTGGGTTGTCATCCAAAGATTTCAATAACCTGGCATTGGTAAGTCGTACTGAAATAAAAGTTTCATCGCTCAATCTGGGACTTTCTGTTCTTCATGGGTGGATTCGATTTTTTGAGTGTTTACTCCATATCAGTTACAAACTCCCATTAAAAAAGTGGCAGGCGCGAGGAGAACAGGACAAGAGAGTTGTTGCTGAGACCAAAAAATCAATCCAAGAGGCATTCAAAACTCAAATGGGATTAATTGTAGACAAACCCAAGCCAGGTTTCGGTAGCTCTAATGATGGCAATACCGCAAGGCGGTTCTTTCAAAATGAAGAATTATCATCTTCTATAACTGGTGTTAACATCGATCTCATACGCATGTTTCATAAAATTCTTATTACCATTTCCAGTGGGTTTAATATCAACTGCGAAAAGTTCAAAGGTTTTACTTTGAAAACTGCTGAATATTTCTTTAATTTGTATCCGTGGTATCCAACACCCACAACTGTGCACAAGTTTCTTATTCACGGGCCCGTAATAATTTCCAATTTTATTCTTCCTATTGGACAACTCAGTGAGGAAGCTCAAGAAGCGCGGAACAAAGACTTCAAGTCATTCAGAAAGGGATTTTCTCGCAAAACTTCCAGAAAGGATACTAATGAAGACATAATGAATCATTTATTGATCACATCTGATCCACTTATTTCTTCGGCAAGAAAATTATCCGTGAAAAAATCGTTAGCTTTTCCAAAGGATGTGTTGGATATGTTATTAACACCCAACCTTGGAAATCATGACAATAAGCGTGACCATGATGTCTCCAGCTCCCGTAAAGGTGTTAGTTATTATAATGAATTTTTTTCTTCTTCTGACGAAGATTGACTCAACTAATTTTCATAAAACGGAAATACCTATTCCTTATGCCCTTTACGTTTTCCTTTATAATGTGAAAAATTACCTGCTTTATTTTGACGAGAAAAAGGATTATTCCTATTAAGATTAATATATGTGTTAATTTATTTAACGTTATTTGATTTCCCTTAACATTAATTCAGTCAAAATTTAACGAAACTTTATGAAAAAGTGTTTTGGCCAGGAAAAGGAATCATCTGCCCCACTGTGGAACGGCGGAATTTCGAAATCCAATGCATGGTTCCGCCGGCGGACGTTTAGCCACTTCCTTTAAACATAAGTCGTTGAATGTAGAAATTTACGTATTTTGCATTCTAAAAGATCACATCACACTATAACCTGTGAGCAACTAAAAATCAGATTAGAGTCGGCGGTGCAAAGAAAAAGTACGTCTGCTACTAACGCGGCATTACACAGTGTGTCGAAACAGTAAAATAGTGGACATTCGACAAAAATAAAAATTTTGAAACTCGACGAAATTTTTACTCAAATACTTAGAATAATATCTAAGCTTCATGAAAATGACAATAAAATTTCTTATAACATATTACACCGGTTACATTCTGACGGATGAATACGGTGCTTTAGGAACACGTTATGTGAAACATAGACAGTCACACACTTTGAAATCCCATAGTTTATTCTGGATATAACTTTGAAAGTTAATTCTTCTAGCGTTTATTTGTCCAAAGTTTAAGCTTTTAATTATCGAGGTAACATAATAATAGCATTCATCCGAACATCCAAACATTGATGGTTAAACCACTTATCCACTTTTAGTATACTCTTTGCATTTAAATTTGGCATCGAGGTGCATATAGGTATGTATGTATAAATATTTCATTCTCCATTTTTACTCGATCACCGTGAATATTTAATTTTCGTATTATTAAGATACCGAATTCCTTATCTATAAAGTAACTTTTAGATGGAATTATACATAAGCATATTTTATTTAATTAACATATAAAAGCATTGCATGTCATCAATTTTTATCACATCGTCGAAAGCAAATTGTAGCTCCGCACGCGAAAATTAATATCACAGAGTTATTAATATGCTAAAATTTCACTGACGTCCCGTCCTATATTTCACCTGTGTGCATAATTAAGAGAAACGTGGTTCTAAATCTTACCGTTTAATTAACACAATTTCTAGACGTACACTGATATACAAAAATAATGCAACATAAGATTATGTATAAGATATTATACCTAAAGAATAGAGTTAAAATTAGAGTAGGTAATAATGAATGCATTCCACATATAAAATAAATTTTTTAATTCTCTTGGCGTTTCTGGTTCACCTCCGCCTCATATGACGTGTCGCATTTAAATAATAACATTTGTTCAAGCTAAAATTCAATTTATTTGCGTTTTAGCGTGAGCAACAGTTGTTTGCATTTTGACGCGTTATTACATTTAATAATTAACTTTAATGCATCACAGAATTATGCTGTAAATTTCGCGTAACCCTACCCATGTTTCTCTTACGTTAGCCGTGACATTAAAATATTTGCATTTTCCCGATAGTTACGTCTGACGTAAATTGGTTCAGATTTAGGATAAACATAATGTAAAGATCTAGTTTTACTTGTGGTTCTTTCAGTTTAATTTGCATACATTTAAGATCTTAGATTTTAAATTAATTTTTCATTTCATTAAATATTTTCACTTAAATATAAAATTTTAGAAATATAATTTTAGTTGCCACAAGTAACACAAATAAATCTCTTCTATCTTCATTCGTTTCTGAAATATCTTCAAAAAACTGAAAACTGTCAATTTCGAAAATCTTGAATATTTTGTTTATTTCTTAAGATAACATCACAAAATTTGGTAATTTTATATTAAATTCGGTGGACAGTCTAATACAGTCAGAAGAAATAGATTAGGAGTGACAGTTTTGCAGATACGACTGTCAACTGTTTTTTTTTTATTATGGGCGCTATCTTAGATATTCGTACCATGTGATGCAAAAATAAAATCTGAATACGATGATATTGATACACTTATGCTTTTCTTTCAAACAAAATAATACATTATTAAGAGATGTTTTCATAAAATTTTTATTTTATGGCAGATGCTTACAAAGATCAAGAAATAAAATTATTATTAAATTAACAAATCTTATTAAATTATAGAAGGTATTTACGTAAAAAATGTCATTTTCTGAAAATATTTCTTAGTAACTTAATATTTTGTTTTAAAACAAAAGCATAAGTGTGTCATATCGTCGTACTCAGATTTTATTTTTGTATCACATGGTACGAATATTCAAGATAGCGCCCATAATAACAAAACAGTTGACAGTTGTATCTGCGAAACTGTAAATCCTAACCTGTTTCTTCTGAATGTATTAGATTGTCCATCGAATTTAATATAAAACTACCGAGTTTTATGCCTCTATAAATAAATAAATAAACAAAACATTCAAGATTCCTGAAATTCAAAATTTTCAGTTTTTTGAAGATATTTCAGAAATTAATGAAGAGGAAAATACCAAATAATTTAAAATTTAGCTGTAAGTAAATGAAAAGAAAAGTAAAACTGTTATAATTTGCGCAAGTACAAGAAGAAACTGTTTATTTAATTAAAGAAACACAAGTTGACTTAAGTATCATAACAATAACAAAGAACACAGAATCTAATGTACTTTATGTAGAAATAATACATACTTCATAGATTCCTGGCTGGTGTTAATTAATAACGTGAAAAAAATTCTTGAAGCAGCAGTCAATTTTTTTATTTTCTTTAATTAAATTACATAAACGTTTTCAGCACAAATTTATGCCGTCTTCAGATGTTGTAGCTACGAGATAACAAGAACAATCGAATTACAGAAAGTAATAATTTGTGAAGAGTAACTTATAAACCGAGTTAACGTATGTGCCTAATTTGGCCACTGGTGAACGCTGACTGAGGATTAAACAGCTTTAATTATTTTTCAACTTGTCCAAAGTCCGCGGTCGCCAGTATGACTAAGACCCCGCGCAGACTGCAGACTTAGGGGGTCATTCTAATTGGATTTGCAACCTAGCAACGGTGTTACCTCCTTAGCAACTGGTAAGAAGCTGCCGTCTCGGCAATGTCCGGTGGTAACGGGATACAACGTTGTGCGGTCTCGATAATGATCGGAAGTAGGATCAAACCAAGTTGTAACTTGCAACCCCGATTAGAATGACCCCCAGGGGGTCATTCTAATTCATGCTTGCAACCTGACGACGGTGGTACCTCCTTAGTAACGTGGTAACTAGTTGCAACCTTGTTGTTTTGGTATTCTAATTGTGACACAGCATTGTCTAAAATTGCAACCATTTTAAAACAGTGGTAAACTTGCTCTCGTCAGTGTGCGCATGAGTATGTAAGAATTAACGCTTTAATAAAAATTTTCGTTTTCCTCGCTACCACTAATAAGGCAACCTATTCACTTTACGGACCGTGGTTACGCAGTAGCTTATGAGTTCAATTAAAACAGCAACGACAGTGAAAGAACCTTTTAAAAAAATTTACTTCTTTTTTGTAGGCTAGAATCACTCTCATTTGAATACATACCTCAAACTTACACTTCCTTGATAATTATATACCTACTTACAATTTATTAATAATTTAAAACTTTTTTGACAAAACAAACTGTAAGTAAATAAATTAAATAAACAAAATCTTCATTGCGCATAACGTATTACCACAATATAAGTAAATACACTTTTGAAAAAATAATGTTGGACAAGGACCAGATTTTCTGTTTCTTTATTGTATATGATTTTCAAAGTAACAAAGCGCGGCAAGACGGGAGACATGCGTTCGCAATCATAGAATACGATACTGAAGTTAGCTGCATATGTAATTTTGCCACTGAACTACCACCCTGAATTAAAATGCAAAAATAAGTAGGTGGTACCACCAGAGCAGAGTGCTCGGTAGTAGCAAGATACAACCTTGTAACTTGCATCTTCGATTAGAATGACCCCCTTACTATCGGCCGATAGTTTGTTCTGAATCAAGCTACGAGAAATGTGATACGTGGCTGTACATTAAATTATTAAAGGCCACGAATCATATTTCTCGTAACTTGATTCACTATCGGCCGATAGTAAGTCTGCGCGGGGTCTAACACTGTAATTTGTCGATAATAGATAAATATCTACTGCTAAAGGAGTTGCAGTCGAATCTAATGCCGGCTTCCCACGGTGCGTGTTTTCGCGAATAGTATCACGGACGGCGTACGACCGCTTCGGACCGCATCCTGGGTTTTTCCCATGGTGCGTACAGGTCCGTACTGGTGTACGGTTTTTGCCATCCCAAAATGCCTAACGACAGAAGCCGTATCGCTGCTGCTGCTGCTTATCTCCTGTAGGTAGACATTAAATTGTCTCTCTTTCTTTTCAATTATTTTACAGGTATGTTATAGCCTCTTAATTGAGATTTAATTCTGTTCTATGCATCGTATGTGTCATTTTTATTGTTGTGTTCCGCTGTGGAGAAGTTCCCTAACGATGGTTCATTTTGATAAAATTCAAAAATTCGAAAATTAAGTCGTTTGCCCACTCCACACTGAAAACTACGCACACATACAATCATAGAAGGCGACGACAAAATGAACAAGATACAAAGATACGTCATTTTGTCCGCATTGTGGCAGACAAACTCAGACCGCCGCGCACGAGCTCGTACCGCACCTTTGAAGTTACCGACTCACGGTGGATCGAACGTACCGCCACGCACAGCCCCGCACGATCACAGACGACACCCTTCCCACGGTGCGAGCTCGTCCGCGAAAACTCGCACCGTGGGAAGCCGGCATAAGATTTACATTGTCTTTATAAAAAATCATTTCCAACACATTCCTCTTAAACTGGTGAGTTTTTTAATGAAGAATATTGAAATTTTCAAAGTCTGGTTGTGACCATTAGTTATGACATGATTTGATAGAGCAGTATTTTCAGAATTTAATTTATTAATATTATAACTATGACTATACAGTGATTTTTTTTAAGTGTGGCCATAGGGATTTACATGTTAAAAATTTGACCTCATGTTAATGTAAGTTATGGCACAAATTTGAAGCAAAAATATTTGTATTTATTAATAATAAACATTATTCTACGAAATGCACATTAGAATAACAATAAAATGTTTTATTTAATTATTTTCCGGTTAGAAGTTGAAATTAATAAGCATAGAATTAACCGAAGTCAAAAATCAAGGTAGCTGAAATGTCATTAAGAGAAAAGTTCCGTTAATGTCTGTCTATTGCAAATTTATAAAGAAAATGTCCGTTATTATTAAGCAAGCATTAAAAATATCAGTTATGTAAGTTATAACAAGTTCCACTCATTTTTGGTGGTATGAAGAAGTAGTTCTTACAAGTGGTAATAAATTAATGTTGCAATAATTGGTTTATCAGTAATCACAGTGATAATTTATTAATAACGTCAGCCTACATGGATTACATTCGTTCAATAATTTGTGTCTATTTTCTTCAACTTTTCACATTTAGTAAAAAAAAATTCTAAGGAATAGTTTATAATTAATTAAGAATTTGTTAAAGTTTTAATAGATTTATGTTAATAATTCCTCACCCACAAAACGAAATTATAATAATTAATATTCGAAACAAATTACGAAGGAGTTTACTGCTTTATTTGTTTACCAGGTCTTCAAAGTGTTGTTATTCTTTGCGTGGAATAATCTATTTCAGATAATTTGCTGCATGCATTATTTGTCAAGTAAATATTTTCGAGTTCGCATTCACATCGGGGGTAGACCTAAAAACGGAGTTGTGAAATTCCACTTAAAAGTCAATTTCACGAACCCATGTTGCAGTATCATAAAACTATAAAAAAAAATTTGTGGCAGCATTTATTTCGTTCATTTGCTCCTTGAAATTTTAACCAGTAACTAAAGTAGAAAGAATTTTTTAAACATTTTTCCCATACTCTCGGACATCGCTTCTTGTCGTGGTTTCATTCTGTCGGTATAATTAACAGTTACCCTGTATATTCTTCTACTAAATATGGCTCCAAAGTTAATAGTAGTCGATATATGTATTTCCGTACGAAAACTTCTAGTACTGTTAAGCTATGTACGTACTCAGTTAAGCAGATAGCGTTTTGCGGCTTTCGTGCAGCATTTGTGATTGGCTCATTCAAAATTATAGCCAATCACAAAGGCTGCACAAGAACCATAAAACGCTACCCGCTTAGCTGAGTAGGTAGTTTTACTGATTTATCCGTTGTGGAAGTTTATTATAAAAAGGCATTAGACAATATAAAGGAGATCTTTCCATTAACGTTTAGCCTAGGTATTGGAAACTATACTTTTAATTTCCTGTAACGTAGGGTTAGATGGCATAAAGATTTTTTTTTATTTTTATTTAAAAAATGTATCTATGTATCTATATGCTCAGATACGTACATAAATGTAACTACATTCAGTTACAGATACCAAGTATTACAATGTAACTGGTTATAGATACAGTGTATCTAAACTAAAACTATCTAGATACTGTACCTAAATACTTGTAACTAGATATGTTACAACACTGATAGTATTAATTAAATTTACAAGATAAATGTTAGAAATCCTTTTGTTGAAACTAGCCTACTAAGAAAAGAATGCACCAAAAATAATAAAAAAGGCGTTTTTTTCTATTAACTGTAAGAAATAAACCCAACAAAGTATATATTTTTGAAAACAGAAAGAAAATCTTTATTAAATGATGATATTGCCTACAATGATTTCCATTTAAAAAAATATAACTTTATGTTATAACTCGAAAATTTAATTAAATATCAAAAAACCAACTACACCGCTGAATTGTATTCCAAAAAGTGTCCTAATAATCTCAAAACAGTTTTTTTTAATATCTGCAAAAATAAACGAGATATGACTGATTGACGAAAAGTCAAAAATCTCAATTTTGGCTTATAACTCGAAAACAAAAGAAGATAGCCAATTTTTGTATGTACTACTGACTTTATCTCTAAAATAGAGATCGAGACTTGGCCATTAGTTTTTTTCTATCTCTTATAGTTACAGAGATGCCCATAAGAGACATCGAAATTGATCCACCTGTACAGGGTTTTTGTTTATGTTTTAAAACGGTACCTACACATTTTATTATTAGAGATACAAAAAAATGTTAAATGCAAAAGTTTTAGGGATATACCTGAACTGCCGGAATTTACAAAAAAAAAAGAAACAAATGACGATTGGACACAACAAATGAGTATCAACTTTGTTATTTTAAAGTATATTTTTTCGAATTAAGCAAGACATTTTTTCCTAATTCCAAAAATATATAGTTCGTCTATCTTTAATTTCATACTTTTTGCGATATTTAAGTTTAAGATTAAAAAAATGCATTTACTTTGATTAATAAGAATTTTATTATGTGTGACAAGTGCTAAATTAATTAAAACACATTTTATAAGTCAAAACGCTACCATCTAAGTCAAATTAACATATTATTTGAAATAAATTAATAAAAATATACCAAAATAATAATAATTTCAAACTTAAATATCGAGACCAAATATAGACAATTTACATCTTTTAGAAATTGGGAGAAAAATATCTTTCTTAATTCTAGAAAATATATTGAGTGTTCCATTTAAAATAACAAAGTTGATACGCATTTGTTAGGTTTCCAACTGTCATTTGTTCTTTTTAAAGGTAAATTACTGGCGGTTTAGGTAAATCCCTAAAACTTTTGTATTTAATATTTTTTGATATGTCTAATAATAAAATGTGTAGGTACCATACAAAATATAAACAAAAAGCCTGTACAGTTTGTTAAATGGACCTTTTTATGCACGTCATTGGCAAACGGCACTAGTAAAACAATTTTTTATATGTAGCTCTTGTATCTAGGTATATCACTCGTTCAGATTGAAAAAGGAACGTCTTTATATGAATGTTTGTAAAGTAAAACTTACGACTTATTACTTGGTTTTAAAGTATTGATGTGTTTCACACGGATAAAATCAATGACGTGAATAAAAAATCCATTTAACAAACTTCATGTATGTGCAGTTGGAAAGTCAAAATAAATACTTAAGTTTCTAGAATTGTTCATAAAATTTTTATTAGGAATATACAAATGAAACTAACAATTTTCAAATGTAGTTGCCATCTAATACAACACATTTAATTCAACCATCCGCCTAATTCAATATACTTCATCTAACCATTTTTCGAAGCAGTTTTTAAAGTCCTCTGAAAATTCCTTGCACGTTCTCTTTAACATTCTCAATATCCTGGAAGCAAGTCCTTTCAATTCCTATTTTAGTTTAGGAACATTAATTAGCGTCTAAGTCTAGAGAACTTATTAAATCATACATGTAAACGAATATACAGATTCGGTAAATGTTCAACAGGACATCCTGTTATAATGCGTGCGACACGGAACACACTAGAAAAATAAAGAGAGACATTGACTAATCACACCCACTTGTGTTCGACGCCGGATATAGCCCGCCTCGCCGATGCCGGCCGGGCCATTAGCAATTAGTTCTCCGCGAACCAAATCGAAGTAAATTTGCTACGTCCAGTACCCAAATTTCCGATTCTGTATGTATGTCATAAAGGGGAATACAGTGAATGAATGGATATAAATTTGGGTCCTTTGTTCTTCTTGATATTTATCAACGGCCTGCCCTGTAATGTGTATTGCATATCCATCTTGTTCGGCAATGATACAAAACTGATTAAATTACACAAATTGCAACACGATCCAGCGAGAGAAACAGAAGTTACAAGACTCGAAACTTAATTATTTGACCATGTATTTATTTTTTATTAACTTTCTTAAAAAGCATATTTATACTACTCGAAAATAGAATATATTTCTCTCGAACACTGAAGACACCAAGCCGCTGTTGTAATTTCAACTTGAAAGTCGACGTTTCAGGATTGGTCCCTAAAGAACAGTTAAAATACAGCAACTTTTAATTTACAACTGTCTAATAAATTATATATTTAGATTTTATGGTAAATTGTAAAATTCAATTCCGAAAAAATAACTCAAATTTGAAAATATAAAAATATACAGTGCTAGTATAAAGTTCCTTCCCCCCTATTAATTTTGGAACCAAACAAGATACAAAGTTCAAACAAAAACCAAATCAAAGTAGATAAGAAATACTAATGCTTGAGATAAAATTACTTTAGAACATCCGCTAGGTGGCGCTGTGCGCACTATGAACTTTAAAATTTTAAATAGCATGATGGCTTAAATGAGATGCCATTTTAAAGGAATTTTAATGCTACATCCAATGACGCAGTTTTTAACGGACTTCATTTATTTTTGAGTTAATGACAAAAAACTTGTTTTATTAAATATCGGATATTTTTTATAAAATCACTGTTTCTAGTAGGCTTATAAATACCAAAACAAATAAAAACCTATCTCTTCAAACCGTAAACACTAAATTGACAAGAGGTGGCGCTGTGCGCACTATGAACTTCAAAATTTTAAATAGCATGGTTACTTAAGTGACATCATTTTAAAGGAATTTTAAATCTACATTCAATGACTTTATCAGTTTTCAGTTTCTAGCATTGGTTTTTAAATTGTAATTTTATAAGACAACAATCATCGTATTTAAAACCATTAACTAGAAAATATTGCTGTCAACAATCAGAACAAAAGTAAAACACAAAAAAAATGTGTTTTACTTTTGTTGATTGTTGCTATTTAAAATTTTAAAGTTCATAGTGCGCGCAGCGCCACCTAGCGGATGTTCTAAAGTAATTTTATCTCAAGCATTAGTATTTTTTATCTACTTTGATTTGATTTTTGTTTGAACTTTGTATCTTATTTGGTTCCAAAATTAATAGGGGGGGAAGGAACTTTAGACTAGCACTGTATAGTGTTCAATTTTTAAAAAATTCTACAGTTTTTGTGATACTCTTTTAAGGAACAGCCTGTATCTTTGATTATATTTTTACAATGTAGACTTTTTTATACTTTATAAATTATGCAACTTCTTTGTGTATTTCATATAACAATGACGTTATTGAACTATGCCACACTAATGTACTACCCTACCTCTACATATAAAAAAGGTAAATATGAAAAATAGAGAATAAAATACAGACATTATATTAGTTTTTGAGTGTTCATACAACAAACTTTTCGTTTTCTATTCTCAATTTTTGTCGACAAGTATATTACATTCATTTGCAGTAAATGTAGTAGTAAATGTAAAATACATCCGATTTCGCGTTTGTAAACACGAAACATCAATAAATCATTCTGCCTTGAATGTGTTCACTAATCGTGAAACTTTACAGAAAGAAATCTCATCGATTGGTGGTGGGCGCAACAAAACGCAAGAGGAAATTATGCGGCGCGATACGAAAAGTTAAGTTCAAATTGCCCGTTCCACAAAAGTACCACTACAGAGGGTTGTTAACGGGTACCAGGCGCGAACTACGCGAATATTATGAGAACTATTCGTGTTTGGAATTGATTGTTTATCTACGTTTTGCACCTGTAAATAACTTAATATCGTCGAACTTGCTGTCAAATGAATAAAATGCCACTTTCACATTTGGGTTTCGCGACATTCTGTAATGTTTTCACTAAGTTTTTATACAATAAAAAATTAATATACACATAATATTATATTATTACATTAATTTAATAAATTATACATTTATAATTGAATTGGAAATTTAGCTTTATATTGTATTGTGGTGACTAAAAATAAAACTTGTAGAAAATACACCGAAGTATCATTTTTGATAATAACGGAAGGGTTAATGCCAAGAAAATTTGATAATGTTTGAACATTAGTTTCCGATTTTCATTTGTTTTTTGTTCTTCCTTAATTTCTTGTTCTAATGTTATTCTTTCTTTCGTTCCAATTTGTTTTCTTATTTGAATTAAAGTATTATTTTTTTTTTAGGCAATGGTCCCGGCACCAACGAGACCAGTCAGCAAACGCATTGCAGAGCTTCCTTCACTTAGATATGGACCCATAGGAGCAAAAACCACCACTTCGGGTCCCCTGAGGGTAACGAACCATTACCATTGTGACACAGTTCCTCGTGTTTCCAAGAAGAAACTCAATGGACAGTCATTTGGGGATGATATGTCTTACAAGACGGTGAGGCCTGTAAGTTGCGCAATTCGTCTTTTAATACCTTATAAACCGCACGTGTGAATGCCTCACGACTTTGAACACTTAAGATCTTTATTTACAAAGTTTAAATTGGGGACGTTATGTAAATTAGTATTTGCACGGAAAGTTGCAAATAGAAAGCTATATTCGGTACAATTATATTTAAAAATGTGCTAGTGACAGGTGAATCTCGTAAAAGGAATCGCTCCTAAAATATATTTTCTATAAAATTTGTTGTTTAATGCACGTGACTTTTGGTAAATCTTTAATTTTAACTCTATGATTCCGTTCTTGCAAAAAACATGGGAATGATAGAGATGTCAATAAATTTGATAGTTTTCATGAAAAGAGTAACATTTAGAATTCCATATGTACAGGCTGTGTTCAAATTAGTGTTAAAGCTTCACCTATTATTATTCTTTGGATAATTCTAAATTGAATAGAAAAATATTAGCTAGGTGTTCATTTAGCTACACGAAATCGTAGAATTTGCGAAGAGGGAAAGCGTTAACGAAAATAATAAATTCAGTACTTAAACACAAAAAAACAAGAACAAAAAATCCTTACAACAAATCTAAATGTTAGTCAGAAAAATAAAGACACACGATAATACAATGCAATATACCGCGTGCTCGGATTTCGTAGGGACAACGTGGGTACTTTTTATATTTGAAGAGATCGAGAGATGGTTAAATTAGTTTGCTTTTGTTTTGCCAATAAAAATATTTTAATTACCATACAAATTAATTCAAACCGCATCTAAATATCCTACGTAACAAGAAAGTTACGGCAAATAAAAGAAATTATGAAATTTCGTTTTTTTTTTTATTTTAACCAAGTTGGCTATGACAAGTAAAAGTTGAAAATGTATTCTCACTGAGCTCTTGGACCCGCACCTTTTTACTAATTTAACGATCTCTCTATCTCTTCGAATAAAAAAGTTACCCATGTTGTCCCTACGAAATCCGGGCACCCTGTATTTTGTGTTAAATAATAACATATTATACAGCTGTCCAAGTTAGCACGGTAATCTGTATTATTATAAAAGTTACAATTGGTTCAATGGGATGAATAATAGACAATCAATAGGATAATTATAAACAAAAATTTCTATTTATGAAATAAAAAAGTTATAACCAAAGATTAACTTGTCAAATTTTAAACTTTTTTAATATACGAGTAATTCAGAAAATATGAGAAATTTGTAAATATTTTATGGGTTGGTTTAGTTATTCGCTTCGAGAATTCTCTTGAAGCTACTAAATTGCGTACCAAATACAGAGTGACTGTTAATTATACCGACAAAATGAAACTACGATAAGAAACGATGTCCGAGAGTATGGGAAAAATGTTAAAAAAATTCTTACAACTTTAGTTTTCGAGAAATAATTAATCAAAAATTAGTCTCAAAACGACGATGCGTCTCTGGTTAAAGAGTCGAGGAGCAGATGAACGAAATAAATGCTGTCGTAAAAGTTTTTTTTATAGTTTTATGATACTGCAGCGTGGTTTCGTGAATTTGACCTTTAAGAGGAATTTTACAACTCCATTTTTAGGTCAACGTACGACGTGAATTGCATGCATTCCAGACCCATGTCCTATTTAACGTTGATTTTAACGGTATTGATTAAGCAAAATTTTGATTAAGAAAATATTTACTTGACAAATAATGCATGCAGCAAATTGTAAACTGTTTCAAATGTTAATTATTATAATTTCGTTTTGTGTGCGAGGAATTATTAACACAAATCTATTAAAACTTTAACAAATTCCAACGTTTACAATTTCACATCCTGTGTTTTTAGCGTACTGGTTATAAATCGTTCCTCTTCTACCTTCTACATTCTTTTCACTTTGAATTAAATTCTTAATTAATTAGGAACTATTCCTTAGAATTTTTAAACGTGATCCCGTAATCTATTACCTACATTCATTCAGTACGTGACTTAATTAGAAACTGGACGCAGATCACCAACGTCGCGTACGTAATAAAGTTTTTATAGTCGGCGATGAACTTCAGTTCTAATAAATCGTTTCACATTTTCGGAGAAAACCGATCCGCTTAAGCGATATTTTGCAAATGTAATCAAGTAATAATTCTTTTATGGGGATTAATATTTATTACCAATTAGTATTACGCATAACTGAATTAATTCAATCATTGTAACCTTCCTCTTGTAGTTTTTGCTCTGATGAAGGCAATAAAGGTTGCCGAAAGCTCAGCATAAAAATAAAAAAAGTCTTTTTTATTATATCTGCATCAAAATCTCAGTTTTTAAAACTAAAAAGCGTGCGAAAAAGGGCGATTAAAGCACGCCGTGTTTTAAAGTTTCCTAGGAACAACATATACAATCTCCGTGCTGTCGATTAAAAATGCGATCCACAGGCATCTTAACAAAATGAATTTAAATTTTAATATCTTCCTAATTTTCACATTTTAGCGCAGGTATAATAAAAAATATCGTATAATACAGGTGCATAAGAGCCTTTAGAGCACTTACGCCGTTAAAAGTGTTCCGTTGCGCGTCGCGCTTTTAAACCCGTCGCGCGTGCTTTAAAGGTTTTCTTATGCACTTGTATTATAAGATACTATTATTGACCGCTAGCCAGATAATTTTCAAAAATTTTTTAATTCCCAACGGTCAAAAAACTCCTTGGGGCATAATTAATTAATTACGCATAATACTAGCGACGATTGTATCCTAATAATTTTATTGTCTCCGTGCAATAACAACACGAACATCAGCTGCCTGTCGGGCCTTGCTACTGTTCCTTACGATCACCAGATTTTTTTGTGGACGAAGCGACTGGTACATTCCGCTCTAGTAAATAATCCGCACGAATTAACAAACAGTTATTATTTACACAATTATTTGCGAATTTATTATTCGTATTTTATACGCAATTTTAGAAATTACTAATAATTACATCACATAAAAGAAACTTACCTTCCCCACCTGTTAAAGGACTAATAAAATCAATTAAGATATGTGTCAAGGTCGCATTATGTGCAAGCTAGAGTCAATAAAAAAAATTTTATAGTCCCTATTATACTGCCGCATTTACAGCACGTGGCCGCTGCATTTTGTACGCAGTGCCGGAGCTTGATTTTGGGTTAATTTTTTAATTAATTATAAACTGTTCACAAGAATTTTTTAAACATTTTCTCCGTAATCTGTGACATCGATTCTCTTACGCGTTTTTTTATCGGTACAATTGTCATTCAGCCTGTATAAACAGGTCATTTTAGGTGGCTTATTCACAAGGACGTAGTAATAAATTGTAAATTTCCAAAGTATATAACTTCGTAGAGTTAACTGAAAGTTTTTTGTGTTAAAATTTTCAATTATTTAATTATCCAAGGAATTAATCTTCGTGAAGGATTAAAAAACGAATTTTACAAACTTTGTATTAAAAAAAAATAACAATTCCGAAGTTAATGCCTAATTTATAAAACGCTGATGATATTTCTTGATAAAAATAATTGATCCAAATGTTAATGGTTTCTAGTATTCATTGTATAGTTATAATAATTTATGTTAATTGTAGTTTATTTGCTGATGCAAACCATTTAAGTCCTTTATTTTGTCCATTTCAAGTTTATATTCTTCTTTGCAGATTAACTAATTTTAGTTCTCTGTATAATTTCATTTGTTATGTATACAGAATGAGTCAAAAGTATGGAATAATCAAAATATCTCAAAAATGACAGATACCACAAGGTTGGTATTTTACATCAAGATATTAGCAGATAAGGCGGATCAGACCACAATACCACAAAATAAGTAATTACCCAGTAGCGTCACTTAAACGTCAGTGTCAAAAAAAGCCGCCATACTGTTTGATAGCCTTATGGAAATGTAATGTAATTTGCAAATCGATAGGTATCAAACAAAATGGCAAATGTGACAGTTATACTCGAGTGTCGCTACTGAGTGATTCTTATACTGTGACAATACCAACATTGTTGCCAACCATCTACTTTCTCAGAAAATTATACCAACTTTATTATTTTCAATGGAATACCCTATATATTTTTTCACCTTTCGATAGAATTCTACGTATCTTTTGCATTGGCATCAAATTTGCCACAGGTTTCGTTACTAAACTATTTAAGAATCTTCGTCTTTTTGTAATTCATATATAAGAAAATTCTGTTTTGTTACGTGGCGGTGGTGACATTGGTTGGCGCTTAAGAAATTTCAAGCAAATGTCAATTTGGAGGTTATATTTGTAATTTGAGATGCAACAAATGTAGGTAATGTCAAACAAATGTCAGTTTGGAGTTTATTTTCTAATTTGAAGTGTCAGTATATGTTCTCACTAACCTAATAAAATAAAATTTCGGATGCTTTAATGAAACCCAAATGGGTTTCATAATGTAGTCATTAAAACACTAAAAACCCGTTCACAATGACTTAACGTAACAAAAATAAATTAAGGAAATTAGAGTGTTAATTTATGTGTTCACAGTGAAGGAATTTTTTGTTCTTTGCTTGCGCAAAAGTATTTGCAAATTGTTAGTGGTTGTCTAGGTTAATAAAGGATAAAATTCTTTTGCTCAACTCCAAGACTCAAAGACTACACTCACTACATTGTTTTAGAACGCTGTTGATTGAATGTACTTAACAGAGTTAACCTAAAAATGGGAGTTGTCAACTTAAGAAAAGTAAATTAATAGAATTAGCCAATTAGTACACTTACATTTCTAAGAGTGTTTCCAACTTTTATTAAGTGATTAATTTTGTTACGTTAAATCATTGTGAACGGGGTTTAAAATAGAAAAATAATTTAAAAAGTAGCTGAAACTTCGTTAGTATAATGGCATCTTTATTAAGTTTATTTTACGAGCATTTTATTTAGAAAAAGCTAAAACAACTGAAGATCGTGAACAATTCACGGTAATCTGCTTTTTTAATATTACCAATAAACCGAGTAGGAAACATGAAATTTTTCCAATTTAACCATACTTTTTTAAAGTTCAAATAAAAAATAATTAAGTTTTGTAACAGCTTCTCCTATATTTTAACATTTTCATTATTGCCATAAAATAAACTTTTCTTATTCGGTTTTACATCGTTTTCTAGTAATTTGTGTTATATTTCCAGGTCGTTCTTTGCTAGCATTTGTTGAAAATGTCTTTTTTAATAATAACACAAGGTTTATGACGTGCTTTCTATGTTTCCGATCTGATACTTTTTTAATAACCTAGTTCACGTTACTTTTATGTAAGATTTTAATAACTCGGGCCAGTTCATTTTGATGTAGGAGTAGATGTTTGCCTGTCCTAGGGAGACAAACTTATTTATTATAATAATCAAAAAATTAATCAGTTTTTTTTTTAATGTGCAGAGTACTTTCGAGTTAGGCCTGACTTCATACTCACTGCCTACAATTTGTTATGATAACATTGGCATCTTCTTACAATTTTTTACAAATAAAACAATTTTAATTAGTTATTAAAAAACATTAATGAATTCCTTCACAAAAACGCCCTAAATGTTCTTAAAAGAACAGATTTTAATGAGGAGAGTTTTTCCTTATGTAGTTTACATGGTCAAGCCAATTAAGCAGGCAGAAATATGAGACGGCTATGGATTGCTTTAGTGTCAAATAAAATTATGTAATTTTTTTCATGTTTCACAATTTTTTTTGGGTTTTTGTGTTGAGAATTGTGAAACATGAAAAAAGTTACATCATTTTATTTGACACTAAAACAATCCATACCCGTCTTATATTTCTGCCTGCTTAGTTGGCTTGACCATGTAAACTACATAAGGAAAAACTCTCCTCATTTAGATCATTGTAACAGAACATTTAGGGGGTTTTTGTGACAGGAATTCATTAATAGGAGTAGATTAGAGTTTTTAGAAGAACACCTGTTAATTATTATTAAAAAATATTTCCCCTGAAAATTTTCAAGAAATAACAATTTTAGGATTTAGAAAAACGCTATTTTCTAAGTAAGTAAAAATCACTTGGTATATCTAATAGGGGCTAAATAGATTTTCAGACAAGCACAAATTATTGCCGTAAAAAGTTTTTTCGAAAAACCAGAAATAAAAATTTTTCCCATTTGATACCGATTTTTTGGCGAGCACTGTATAACATATTCCTTGCTTTTCGAACACGAAGAATGTTCAAACAATTAATTATGTTATTAATTGGTTTCTGACTGTTGAGTACTATAAAATTATTTTAACACGTACAGAGTGTTCGGTAAAAAAGTGGCAATATGTAACAGGATTTCTTAAATGGAACATCATTTCTTATAAAAATATCGAAATATTTTTATTTACTTAATGAAGAAAAATTTCTAAAGTGTTTGTTGTAGGACGTAAGGTTTGGAGTTTATTCAGGAATATTAACTAACTAGGTAAAAATGCTTACATTTTTCAGTAAATACTTCATACAAATTTGGATACTTTCCAAAACTAATGAAGACGGCTTTATTAGATGAATTACACGAAAGTTTTCGCGGGTTTCATAAAGACATACAGAAAGTGACTCATATGAATAGAACAGTTTCGCAATACAGGTCACTTTATAATTTATTTTTGGATGAGAAACTCAATTACAGATATTTTGACCATTGATAATTTTACAATTAGAATTCATAAAATTTAAAATAGACATATACGTGAAATAAACGTGCCAAAATATTTTAACGCTTTTCGTGAATTTAATTTAATGTTATTACTTATTAGGTTAAAGATCCAAAATTTACGTGAAATTTAAATTTTGAAATTTACAGTGCTCTACTAAGTGTACAGGGTTAGTTTTATTAATGTTAATCCCCCTTTATTATTCAATAAAAAAATTTAAAGATTGTTCTTTTATGAATTTTTATGTAGATTTCACATATACTAACAGTTTTGCAGTAAAGTTTTATAGTGGGTGATCTATGACGTCGGGGAAAAACTTCACCGGTTGATTGCTATGAGTAATTCAAACAAAAAACTTCTAATAAACATGTGTCCGAATATAATGCTTTTTAACGGAAGTGTAACTCTTCAAAGTTTATTACATGTTGAATGTTTACAACCTCAAGACGATGTTAAGATACTAATTTTTTTTTTCATAGGTAACAAATGAAATACGAAATAAGCCTACTGCTATTGCTTTGATCGATTGACGTTACATGTTATACACTTTGAAGGGTTACACTTCCGTTAAAAACATTATCGGACACATGTTCATTAGAAGTTTTTTGTTTGAATTACTCATAGGAATCAACCGGTGAAGTTTTTCCCCGACGGCATAGATCTTCCTGTATATACCGCGTGGACAAAAATATATATATCTTTTAAATGGAACACCCTATATACAGTATGCCCCCGGATTGAGTTTACAATTTGTATAATGGACCAAAAATTTTTGAGTTAAGATTTCGTGTTTTGCAGTTTAGGTCTGCTTGGCATGAAATGAATTTGTATCAAATTTGACGCCGAAAGTCTTCAAGGTGGCGGAATTAACACAAGAAGAAGTAAAATCTGTGTAGGTAAAGTGGTCTTCCTTTTGAATTTAGGAGAAAAATTTAGTGAGATAAAATGATTCTCATTTGTAATTAGGGAGATATGCCAAATTCCAACATCCTAGAAAAAAAATTGAATTACGAAAAATTATTAATTATAAATAATATTTCAGTAGAGTTGTAAAATGTTAACGACATCTACATATTTATTGACCAAAAACAAATAAAATATGATTATTCAAATAACACTCCATCCATATTAGCACCTGACAGTGTTAATGTCTTACAACTGTACTGAAATCCTAATATTCCATAATTCAATTTTTCTTCTAGAATGTTGGAATTTGGTATATCTCCCTAATTTGAAATAACATAATTAATAACATAATTATATTGCAATTTTTTACACTTAAACATCAATATCTTACGAACTCTTAAGTAAAACTTCCTAAATTTTTGGTTATAACCTACTCGTTATGCGTACTTTTGAAATATGTAAAAATATACTGGGTGTTCCATTTAAAAAAATTTAACTTTGGTGTGACTCTCAGTTACTGAACACTCTGTATAGCCAAAAATAATTTTATGAAGTGGAGCTGACTGACATCTTAGCTCGTTTGAATCTTATATATTATAGACGGTAGAGAAGACCGCGGCACTCGGTAGACACCCTGTATATTTACCACGTGTCCACCGAATGTGTTTCTTTTCTGGTGTCTAAACTAATTAATATAGAAAAAAAATTCAAACGCTATCATCCTAATAAAAAAAAACTCTATACGTTAAATTTATTTGTAATTACACAGGGTGTTCATTTTACAAGTGTCAGCAAGTACCTTTAATATTTCAAATGTTATATCCTATATATTATTACGAATTTTGATAGATCTATCAATTTGGAAAATATTTTATTAACACATTTCAATATCTAAACTAGTATTTACCGAGATAAATGTCCTCAACGAAGAAACATCTTTAATGCAGGCCCTTATTAAATTGCTTTTAACTTGCTTAATTGAAGAGTCTTCATTATCAGTTATTAGCGTGTATTATGCTTTAAGCTAAGTAACACTATATTAACAAACCTGAAGACTACGCAGATTGTTGGTGGGCGGCAGTTCTTTCTGTTGAATTTAGAAGTGAAATATTTCAAGTTTTTCTTATGGAATACCCCGTAAGTAAAGTCAACGACCAATGTAGAATTAAATTTGCTATCTTTGTGCCAAACAAAGTCCTATACTTAAAACCTACGCTTTACGAGATAATTCTGGTTTTCATCATGCTTCATGATTTTTGTCATTTTTAAGGTGGTCCAATAAAAAAAAATCTATTTTTTTGTCCACCCGGTATATATAAAACGCTACCGTAAAACTGATGGTGAAAGTGAAATCTACATAAAAATCTATATTAGAAAAATTTTTAAATTTTTTGAATCGGTTAATAATTAAAATAATGAAGGGAGGTTAACATTAATAAAACTAACCCTCTACATACAAGTAAAACGTTTAAAGACTTATGGGAAATAAAAAAGTAGATTTGACTGCAGTAGAATTCCAAAATGAATCGTAGTAAAGTGAAATTAAAATAATAAAATTGGAAAGTAATACGAAGATAATACAAAATAAAACTTTAGCCGTATAATATTTTTACAGCTTTATTTTAGGGAACGAATTGTAAGTCTGATACTCGCCATAAAATTGGCTGAAAATCTAAACAGTTTTGACCTCTTCTAAATTAAACTAAGTAAACGCACTTCCTTTTTATTTGATTTTATAAATAATTATTTGATTTTATAAATTTAAAATTTCAAACATTTACGTAGTACGCAAAAAGCATATCTTCTTAAATTTGTATACAAACAAAAAAAAAATAGTAGAGTTAAGTAGGTACGTAAAAAGTTTATTAGCTAATGAATCAAACACGCAAATTATGTAAATTAAGCTACTTACGTACAACGTGTTTATCTACATATTTTACGTATAAGCTTCCTCACTTCGTGTTATTGACAAATAATAGTATACTCATGATTAGAATGAATATTCGATTGATTTTTTGCTTGTACGAGGTCAACTGTTTGTAAAAACATCTTGAACGTGAGCGTGATTTTGCATACGAAACACTTATGTATAATGTAAATTTCTAATTTAGATTTCGTTTTAAACATCGTATTAAACGCTGGTCTTCCCCTAAATTAATTAATTAATTTATGTACTGCCAATTTTAATTTTTCTAGAGCAAGTTTAAATTTAACCGATGTGAAGTTAGCAATAGATTTCCAGCAATAAAAATCGTAAATTTTATCACCGGACGACACGGGTGTAATAAATGACATATTGAGATTATTGCATATACTTATTTGAGCAATTATTTCGTCACATTAATATAACAGTAAAGTCCTTTATGAAGTTTTAACAAAAATTACATTAAAATAAATACACAATTTACTCAAATCAAACGTAAACTGTTACTACAAAAATAGCACTTCTATGAACAGTTGACGTGAAAATTCTTAGGAAATTTCTTCAGGATATTAATTCCTAATGATTTTTGCACAACATCTAAAAAAATTGCGATGTAACCCATCTTAGTTTATCTTTAAAAAAATCATAAACCGGAACGTGCACAGATGAAGCAGCGGTCTTGCATTAAAAACATTATGACTGGGTATTTGACGTGAAAATTCTTAGGAAATTTCTTCAGGATGTTAGTTCCTAATGGTTTTTACATAGTATATAAAAAAATTGCGTTGTAACCACTCCTAGTTTATCTTTAAAAAAATCATAAACTTGAGCTTGTGCAGATTAAGTAGCGGTCTGGCATTAAAAACATTATGGCTGGGTACCTACTTGACGTAAAAATTTTTAGGAAATTTCTTCAGGATATTAATTCCCAATGAGTTTTATACGATGCATAAAAATGTTATGAGCTTATGACCCTTCTAGTTTGATTTAAAGTTATCTATTTTCTATCAAATTTGAAATCTTCCTTGGGTATGAGCAAAATTTATGTTTATAATTTTCTGTATCGTTTACAAAGACAGGTTCTGCTGCTTAATATTTTTAATCTAATTTTTGGAAAAACTTCATAAAGGACTTTATGCACGGATGTATCATAAAATGACAATTATACACGAATTTCTTTGTCATAAACGTCTTTTTATAGCCCATGGAACTCTTTATACCCGTTGGGCTATAATGAAACGTCAAACAGCGATGTCATACCTAATACAAGCAGCATTTTAGACAATATGGTTACCGTTGTTTACTCGTAGCTACAGTTATGTTTCTGAAATCTTTTAATTAAAACAAACGCTGGATGTGGGTGCAAAATTCAATTTATTTTAGAAATATCAAAAAAGAATAAAAAATCTTCATCCGTGCATAAAGTTTTGTATGCACCACGGACGTAACTTTCTTTTATGGCCTTCGACGTATTTTTAGCCCTTGGCTGGCGCCTCGGGCTCAAAATTACGTCTTATGCCATAAAAGCCTCTTTACGCCCTCAATGCATAAATAACTATTACTTTTGTATTAATATGGCGAAATAATTGCTCAAAAGTATCGAATAATCTCAATATGTCAATTACGCTCGTGCCGGTGATAAAGCTTACGATTTTTATTGCTGGAAATCTATTTGCATCGGTTTAAACTTATTTGAACGTCTGTGAGGTACAATAATTTTGACGTCATGACTCATGACATAACCTTTACAGAAAAACTCATCGTGGGGATTTTATTTGTGGCTTCTAAGCAAAAAATAATTTACGACATCCCGGATTCACTTTTAAGTAGTTATAGAGTTTTCCACTGGCTGCACTAGCGTGCACTGAGTGTATTTTCGGCTCCGTTCAGCTTTATGTAATAAAATAAGACAGAGATATTCTGAGTGCACACCGGTGCAGCCAGTGGAAAACGCTATAAGATTTGGATGCATTCAACGTTCATAGTTTTTAAGGAGAGAGGGAGACCATGTCCTGTAAGCGTCACGATTAATTTTATTGTACATACATACATGAAAAGTTTTACTTTGAAATAGAATTAAATTGAACCTGTTAACAAGAAATCAATTAAGTAATTATAACTGAGTTATAGGCTTACAGATTTTAGGATCCTTATAGATACGAGCAGAATCGACCCATAAGCCGCAGAAAACAAAAAAATTTCTATAAGATGTAGAGTTTCGCTCACAAGACAGTGTTAAGTGTTTTCAAAATAATGTTCAACATTTTTCGACTCTTATTCATACCTATTTCCATCCTGCTTTCTTCTTCCTCCTTCGTTACAGCATTTGTTCTGCTTTCCTTTCGGGTGATGAAATTTGAAAATGATAAGCAATAATTATATTTTTGCTTCTAAAAGTTAACTGTTAGGAATTTCGTTTTGTTTGTCATTTTACTTATTTCCTATCCTTTGTGTGTTTAGTGCCAATCTGTTCAATATTAATTTCAGATATATTTGAAGCGCAAACACTTAGTCATACACAAAATTCAGGATAATGGCTATTGAAGCATTCATTTAATTTATTTTGTCTTAAAATATGTTGTTAAATTTTTTTAATATACGGTGAAAGTTTTCATATTAGTTTCTAGTTTTGTTTAAAATCTCTTGACCGGTGATAGATTTATAGAAATAAAATTAGTTTCTAGTATTTAGAAATTTTTGTCATTTTAAAGTAACAATAATGACGAAATTCAGGATTTTTCAAGTTAAGTGGTCCATACAAGAATTTGTCATATTTTTTTTATTTTATTCTTGAATTCTACGTATTTATTTAGGACAATTCTCAATTAGTAACTCCATCGTGAGAGTCAACGTCAAAGTCACAATTGTAAATTGTCACATTATGAATGAATTTAGGAGGTGTAAGTTTTTGAAAACTATTAAGAAAACACTTCAACAGTTTACAGAGTGGTTAATATACGTTATGAAATGTTACAGTTTTCAAATTTAATTTTTTTTAAAGGAACGCTGCATTTTATTGAAATTTGTAATATTTACATGAAAATCTACACAGAAAGGTTTTTCTGTATCTATAATCTATATCTTTCAAATGCGTCTCACATGAAAATTTCACTCGCAATATTGCATTGTTCTAAGAAACAAACACTTTTAAGCCTTACATCTTAATAATTATCAAAGCTATCCTAAATCAATAGCTTAATATACAAATAGTATAACTCTATTTAATTGTACTTACGTGGACAAAATTTTTACTTACGTTAATAGTTTTTGCTTTGCATATGATTCTTCTTTTTAACATTTATTTAAATTGTCTTGTGTTATTCAATTTACTTAGATTATTTTCTCGTAAGCAGGTTTTTGTAAATAGATGTGCTTTTTTTGAATTCAGTAATTCATTATTAATTTTGAAATAAACACTTTTAATTTCATATTAAGATTCAAATAATTTCTTTTTATTTTGTAACTGTAAATTATCAATTGATTTTCTTTTCTTAGTATGCAATTTACTTTCCGATATTATGTTTATTTATATTTTCTAGGTACATTTCTTTCTTAATTTGCTGATTTGGTCCTATCCGTTCCTGCGTATTGGTACTTATCCTCAATATTCATATAATTTGGGGCAATGTTGCGCATTTTTATGTTAGTTAATAAGCTGAAAAGAACTTCAACTTTCGTTTTTCTTATGGGCGCCATGGAGTTTTATGATTTTAAATAATGACTTTTTTTCTGATTACAATGATATAGCACACTTGATGGTTTACAGTATTTTGGATAGAACATTAAAATTGTTGAAAGACTTCCTTGAAAAATAAAGCAATAATTTTGTTTCTAAAGAAATTTTGACTTTATAATTCAACGTATTGTAAACACCTTTTAAAAATTTAAAAGTAAGTGGGCATTAATGACCTGCTCAAAAGTATTATTACTAGTTTAGAACAAATAGTAGAAAGGGATGTCAGAAGGGCAATTGGACGGTGAACAATATGAGCGTCTGCTGTAATTGTTTCTTTTTTCTTCTACAAGTTACGTATGTGCTCTAGCCTACCTTTACCCCGGTGATTCATTGACTTGGAGGAACCAAAATTTCTTCATAAACAAAATTATTCTTTTATTTATTATTATTATTTTATTTATTATTTTCTATGGTACTCTTTGCAACTGCAAACAATAAAGTGTGTTATATCATTGTAATCAGAGAAAAAGAGTCATTATTTAAGATGGCTCATTATTTAAGAAACTCTTAAGAAAAAAGAATGTTAAATATCGCTTTTTTTGCAATTGTGCAATATATTGTGATGATAAAGGCTATGGCAGAATTAAATATCTAATAGAAAAGTGCTTTAATAATGTCGAACTTAGAAATACATATCATTATCGGTTTTTGTTAAAATTAAAAACGAAAAGGGCGATTTTTTATTTTCTTCGAATATTTTGAAAACCGTAAAGGATATGTGATTTTTCTTTTCAGCTTATTAACCAGCATAAAAATGCGCAACTTTTCCCCAATTTAACCAACTTCGTATATCTTCAAATAACTGAGATCCCCATGGTTATCCTCAACACACCCTGTATATCTTTTTATTCCTTTGACTAGAGTTATCTTTCATATTACGTCGCGAAATATCCGTAACTGTACGGATAAGTGAATTTCGTTACTTGCTGCATAATTTTATTTTCAACTTTACCGAGGGGTTTCTTATCAGAGGTCATGCATATTGATTTGTTCCTTACTAATACTAATGTGCAATTTATTTACAATTTTTATAAATATGTAAGTCATTCTATGAAATAATATGTATATCTTGGCTCTCTAATATTAGGAATACGCCGCAGTCGACATAACGTATCTATCAGTTTCATTGTGTGCCATTCTTTGTATATGTCCTCCTGGGCTCGTTATCTGTAACTTCCTTTATCACTTCTTCTTATGTCACATTAAAGAGGAGGGATTCAAACTCTATTCTAGCATTTATTTAAACTGCATTTTGTATCCACATTTCATTTTTATTTTCGTTTCACCGCTGGTATTGAAGTCCTTTATGTACTCTTATTTTATTCATTGCTCAAGGCCTTTAATAGGACTCGAACGTCCGATGTTTTAAATGATAATTTCGTAGCACAATATTAATTTAAGAAAAAAAAGTTAAACTATATACATTAAATAATAAAGGAATGACGAAATTTAAAAATATGGTTCAGTTCATAATGTTTTAGAGGAAAGAGGTTTTGAAATGTTAAATAACTTATTTACAAAAATTCTACAGATAGAGTACTTAAATATCGAAGAATTTCTTCCAATTGTGCTAAATGTTTTATTTATGTCTACACCATATTTTTTGTGCCAATTGTACTTCTCACACTATAATTCCAAATTTTTTGACTTTTCCTTTTTTATTGTTTCCTGGGATTTGGTATTGTTTACTTTTTGATAAATTTATCACCGTTCATTCTGCATACGTGTTCTAGCCACCCTAATCAGTTTTCTTGTATTATTACTTCCACTGGTCTTCTTAGCTGTTTTCTAAATTTTCCATTTGAAATTTTATCTCCACGTACTTTATTTTCGCCTTCTCTTAGGAGCTTCATTCCTGTGTTGTATATTCTGTTTTTATCATTTTCTGTTAACGCCCATGACTCGCATCCATGTATGTATCTAATCTTTTAATCACTTCATCTTTTACTGCCTTTGATAGATCTCCATGATTCAGAAATGTACTTCCTAGCGTGCTAAATAATCTTCCTGTTTTTTTCACTTCTATTTGTTCTTCGTTAATTTCGGTGTTAAATTTTCCACTTGATTCAAGGTATTCCTAGGTTTATAAAATTTTTAACTTTTTTTAATTGCTGTCTGGTGAATGGTACTCTTTATCTGTTGCTGTTATGACAGTTAATTTTATTTCATATTTTGATTTGGTCCAGGAAAGCTCGGAAAATTATTTTCTTTGTATTACAATTTTGCCCTAATCAAACATATTTTAACGACAATATGGATCAGTGTTATTTTCTTGAAACTTCTGAGTCAAAGTTTTTACACCACAGTTCCCGTCAATAGTTTAATGTTATGGTGGTTTTATTTTCAGCCACGTCGTGTGCGTTTTAATCTACCTTCAGCAGATGGCGACGACGTTAAGGCCGACGCCAGGAGCGGGGTCGTCGTCAAACGAACGGCGGGAGATGGCTGGCTGAAAACACGCGCTCCTATCAGTCACCGTTCAGATGTTCAGTTGCGCCGGACCGAAAGCTCCCGCCTGGAAAGCTCACGCACAGATCGCGTAAACAATACCCATCGCAATTCCGATTACGACAATTGCAGCGTCGTAGTTTCCGTCACAGCCTCCCCTGGAGTAAGAACACGAGTACACCCCACGGGACGGTACATTCGCGGCACCCTGTCACCTACGGCGAACACGACGGCCCCAGCGGCCCCAACACCCGGAGGACAAATTCTTCTCCGGGCCGCAAGAGATGGAGAAGAAGGATTACTCCGTGATCTCCTTCGAAGGGCTGTTCTGGTCGGAATTCCTGAGGCAGACCTTAATGCAACTGATAACAGCGGAAGGGTGAGTCGGATGAATTATTATTATTGTTAATTAATGGGTTATTGATTACGATAGTGTTGCTTGTAGACCACCTAACTTTTTTATTTTCCTGAAACTTCGGCAAACTTTTTAAAAGTTATTTACGCTTCACTAGCTACACGGTGGCCTTAAACTACGAGGTAAATCGCATTACGTGAAATGCTTTCGACGCGCGGAAACTTTCGTGTTTTAGTCAATATCCAATTTTCAAATGAAAGCTGTATAAATCCAATTGACACTGCAGATTTTCATTACACGTAGGTACTTGGGGGGAAGCATTGTATTTGATCGAAACTGAACGGACCACTCTTGTTACAATCTTAATATAAAACTTATAATGAAAAATCTGAAATTTTTATCTGCAGTTCCAAAAATTGAATTTAGTTTTCCAATTAGGAGTAGGTATTATAGTTATTTTCCTAACTTTTTTCATCTGTCCCTTTCAATTTTTTTTAATAAAGTGATTTCTTTTCTAAGTTTCGGAAACTTGACGAACTTTTATTAAAAATGTGGCAAGGAAAATTGATCAACCAGAAGAAGTAGGTATTGGAAAGTGTAATTTTTATTATTTTGATAAAATTGAAGGCTTTTTCTTAAAAATTGTGTATATATTTCGACAGCCAAGCTTTAGTAGGAATGAAAATTAAAATATGTTCTGAATTAAGTTAAAGGTGAAAGTTATGTAGCTAATTAAAAAAAAAACACTTTTCTAAACTAAATTTTCTTTATTTAATTAATTATTATTGTAACTTTTACGATTTTATTTCTAAATATTATTAATTGTAATAAATAAAAGAAGTCTGTATGTAAAATAAAAATTCTATATATTTTACAAAACTTATTACCGATGCAGTTAGTAAAATAGGATTCTTCTTATTTATATTAAATTTTACTTGTTTACTTTAAAGTCATCAAAAAATGTTCATACATACCTATGTCTGTATAAGTTAGAAATATGTACTTGTTTAACTTCAACAAGATTTTCAGCTCTCTTTGGGGCGCTTGTAGTGATACGGTAATAATTTATTTATAAAGTAATAAAATGAACTTCACTGACAATAAATAATTTCTCAATTATAAATGTATTTCTTTTACTTTAGCTTCTTAGTATATTTCTTAATTTTACGTACGAGTATTACTTCAAAAAGCGTGGCTCAATCGAAACTTGAATTTAACTAACGTTTTAAACTGATTGACTCGGGAAGTTTAGATATATATTATGTTCAGGCAGGTCTTTTTTTATTAGTAATGTCTACGAATCATACGAAGTATGTATAGTGTTTACGAACGTCGTGCATAAATGGACACGTCTGGATCGATTTTATGTTCTTATCCATTTATAATTTATTGTATTATTACTTCAATCGTTAAGTACTCTAAGGTCACTATATGTATTGGTAGTGTCATGAGCATAATATAGATTAAAAACCGCAGAACATTATTTTTCCACAGTTTGAACTTTGAAATACGAAGCGAATGCCCAAACTGTGGAAATTATAAGTATCGGGAAATTATAAGTATGAGTATGTCTTATTGCTATTAAAATTTAGATGTGAATTTAAGCGGACCATAAAACAATTTTTCTTCTTCACCTTATCCGTTAGTCTCTTGTGCCATTGATGTCAAGGTGATCATTTTTCTCCATCCCCTTCTTCACTTGGTTATCTTCCTTCATCCTTGTTATATGTACATACCATCTAAGTTGTTGTGTCTTAATTGTTTGTATTACTCCCGTCTCTCCTAGTCTTCGTCTAATTTCCTCATTTCTTGTGTTATCTATCTTTGTTACTTCTTCATTTTCCTTACAATTTTCATTTCACGTGCTAGAATTCTACTTCTCATCTTTCCTGTAATAGTTCACGATTCACTTCCATAGATCAGTACAGGTTTCAGCACGGTCTCATATATTTTCATTTTATTCCTTTTACTGATCTCCTTTTTTCCGAAGAATGTTTTATACAAGGCCCAGTATATTTTATTTATATTCGATATCCTGGTGTTTATTTTTTTATCCATCTTCCGATATAACCGCTCCCAAGTATTTTATACATCTTTCTTTTGCATGGCCTCACTATTACATGTAATTTCTATTTGTTCTTCTGTTCAGGCTATACTCATTACCTCCGTTTTTTCCGTGTTAATTCTCAGATTGTATTCCTTTAGTAGTTCGATCCATACATTGATCTTGCTCTGTAGTTCTTCTTTCGTATTTGCTATTAAAATTAAATCATCGGCGAACATAAGTTGGTTTATGTTGACCAATTTCTTCGATATCCTATGTGTGTATCTTTGTATTTGTTTCCTGCTCTTGTTGCTATATGATCCATTAATGTTATAAATAATATGGGGCTAAGTATTCCTCCTTGTCTAACTCCTTTCGTTGTCTTGAACCTATTCGTCGTTTTTCCTCCCACGCGTATTATGTTTTGAGTATCGTTGTATAGACGTTTTCTTTTTTTCATATATTGTTTTTCATTATCTTCTCTGTTATCTGTGTGATGGTGAAAATCCAGTCCTGCGTGGACCTTTCTGTATGAAATCCCGCTTGTGACTCCAGCAATATCGGCTCTATTTTTCCTTTTAGTATTTCTGTAATTATTTTCTCCATAATTTTATAGGCTACACACAGTAAAGATACACCTCTATAGTTACTAAATTTCATTGCTTCCCCTTTTTTATATGTATATCGGTGTGACTATTGCGGTTTTCCATTCTTTTGGTATTACATGTGTATTCCATACTTTTTTTTATTATTTCGTGTAGACATTTTTTTCCTTCGTCTCCTAGGAACGTTATCATTTCCATTATTATTTCATCTATTCCTGGTACTTTTCCTATTTTCAATTTCTTTATTGCATCTTCCATTTCTACTAATCTTATTTCGCCCTCTCTGTTATAAGCTGATTTTTCTGTCTGTGCATTTACTGGCTCTAGTGTTTGCACCTTTTCCATATGCTGATCTTCTTCTTCTTCCTCTTCCGTATAGAGTAGGTTTTTAAAGTATTCTCTCCACCTATCTAGTATTTCCTTTTCTTCCGTTAGTGCCATTCCCTCCTCACTCTTATGTCTTTTCTTTCCTTAGGTTTTTCAGAATCCTATAAAGCATTTTTGAATTTCCTTCTGCCCTTCTTTTCATCTTTTCCCCGAATTCCTCCCCGTGTTCTTTCCTTCTCCGCTTTAATCATATTTTTCACTTTGTCCCTTTGTTGTACATTTATACTGTTCTGTTGTTCTTCCTGCTTTATAGTGCCCTTAAAATATTCCCAGAGCTCCTCTACTCTGGACTTATGTTCTTTTTCTATGGAATAAAATTATTTAATATTATAGCGTTTTCGGTTTACTGCTCTAGGGCACTCTTAGAGTACTTTTATCTTATTTTAACCTCATGTAATAATAAGCGATGGAGATACTCTGAGTGCTCTTGACTAGTCAATCGAAAACGCTATTAGTTTTGTTCCAATTGAAATGAATCCGAATGTTTCAATTTCGTATAAATTGTTAACTTCCTAATCGGTGTTACAATTTGGATGAAGCAGCCTTACTTGAAAAGTTGTAATGCTTATCAAGTTTAGTGTTGTTATCTTTCCCAGATTAAAATGGGTCTTAAAATAAGTGTTAAAAATAGGTGAAATAATTTTATTCCAACAAGGATAAGCTCAACTCCCGTTTAACACTGTATAGTAAACATATTATCCATAATTCGTTAATTAAATAAGTAGGAGATAAGTTACACTAAACAGTAATTCTTGGTAAAAGTCATCACCACATTTAACCCAAAAAAGTAAAAATGTTTTCCTAAAGGTGTTAGTTCAGACTTATTTACTTTTCGACTATTGGTAAATTCTGATGTATGAGGGGAGGGATTAACGTTCTAATTACAAGTTATGACTAATGTATGCGTACCAACTGCGGTGAATGCTTGCTTTAGAATGGAACCGTCATTTTACTTGTACGTTTAATATAGTGGATCAACAAAAAGTGGATAAAAAATAGTGATATAATAACAAATGACACCATAGCTGCTAAAAGCCTTATTTACCGGGGAATATTGGCAAACCCTTATGATAGATGTTCATTAGGTCTTGTCAATATTCCCCTTCCACTTCCTCCAAATAAACTTATTATTCTAGAGCAGTAAGGAGTTCAATTATTTTCGCACAAAAGAACAAGGGATAAAAGAGGTTTTTATTTCATTCTTTATATTTTATTACAAATATTCCAAAAACACTGACCGGATGTCTGCATAGCTTACACTTTACACTTATTTCGTAAAGTTTTACACTTTGAGGAATAGGTATAAGGAAATCTCTGTAACAGATGCAATATTAAAAAAAGGACTTTCCTCTCTTTGAAGTAGGCAAAATACAAGATAAGATATAAGTGACTGTCCCAACAGTAGAGATTATTTCATTTTCTGGATAATACTAACCCCTTTAAGGATAGAAATGCCTGACACTTTCTGGATAACAACGAACGTCTAAATAGCAACACAACAGTGAGTCAAAGTTTTACCTAAATAAAATATTTATCTTATGAAGAACGCGAAATCCAGAATTTTATAAATAACTGCTTACATAGCCGAGTTGCTTGGGTCCGCTGGCAACGAACTTGGCGCTAGGCCGGGTAATTATAGGTGTGGGTTCGATGAATGTAATTATTAAGGCACGGACCATAAATAAATATGTTACGCTATTTTTTTATGAAGAGAGCAGCAAAAAACATGACAAAGACGCAGCGTATCGGCGAGGCATCACATACATTCATTTAAGCAATACAACTGGCAAACTATAACTTTAAATTTTTTTCTTTTCTTTTTCTATTAACTTGGACGTCAGCATCGAACATAAACGTCGGTCCGGGTCTTTAATAACTAAATATTTGTGTGATTATTTGGAAATTGTTAAAATTATATCAACATTTGTTTTTAACTTTAGATTAAATTTAATCAAGCAATAAATGGCTTTCACTGAATTGAGACGGGACAATCACGTTGCTTATATGCGAGCCCACTACAACACAGCGCACGTTTATGAAATATGTGACCATCGCAAGGTCGGACGTATTTCTCCACCTAATTTCCTTGCTGTAGTAATTATAATAGGTATAGAAAAAAAATAAGGGATATTCTGCTAATATTAAATTGGTAATCTATTTCATATTTTATGAATATTTTAACAAACTAAATTCTATGTTATGCATATATATTTTTGCGGTATTTCTTGTGGCATGGACATTTTTGTAGATTGTACTTTATTTACAAAGTATTATTATTATTATTGTTACTCTATTATTAAAATAAATATTACCGTTATTATCATATTTTCTTTTATCTAATTTGCAATGAAAATATTCCAAAAGAAAACTTCACGAACACTTATTATTATTATTATTATTATTTTTATTTTTAAATCTCTACTTGATCTTGTGGTGAGCACTTTTCTCATAATAAATTACCGAAATTTTACATCTAAAAGTTAACTTATTATAACCGGACGAAATCAACACAAAAAAATAAAATGAAGAAACCATTTCGATTGATCAAAATCAATTTGTAACACATTACATTACATTCCTTGACCTAGTTTTGTTTATTGTATTTTAGACTATCCCCTGCTTTATATAAAGAAACTAATTCCTTGCTGTCAATTCCTGACAATGTTATAGTATCGATTCTGAAGTTAAAATTTAACCACGATTTCTTAAGTACATAGCTTATTCTTTACATATGCAGTTTTAAAATTCTATATTTCAGTGTGATTTCACCTGATCTATAGTATATTATGAAAGGTGAATTTTAAAAACGTAAATTCTCACGCAACAACAGTAGGTCAATGAAACACAGAAAATATATCAACATATTTAATATATTACAATACTTTTACTACTTAAATAAATGTGGGGCAAAAAGTATGTTTCAAGATCAGTTGAAGTGACCTGCTTCTTTCGAAAATAATAACAATCTAATGGATTGCCTGCTATCGTTCTCCGTAGCGTACAAACTCAATTAGGACTTTTACCACGAACATTGTCTACCTCTTACCGAGCAACGCAATCTCTTTGATAACTGTACGTGAACATACTCTGGTCTAATTACGACATGAAAATGCCAAGGGTTCAAATGCAATGCGTGTGTTTTATACTTAAAATTAATTTGGTAGATTTAGCTTTTAGTTTAGCCCCTAAATTAATAGGTTTCTTTGTTATCTTGCACTGGAGTACGTACTTTTTTTCGCAAATTACGCTTTTATGCAACCTGAAATGTTTGTGTGGTATGTCAGTATGAATGAGTATGATTCGTATTGACATATCACCAAACAATTTAGGCTTCATTAAAAGCATATTTCGTAGAAAAAGTGTACACTAGTGTACACCATTGCAGGATGACAAACATATCTATTATCGTTATTTTGGCTTCTGGTTATATTGAAGAGTAAAATGAAAAATGTAATAGCCTGTGATATCATACGAGAGGAATATACAGAACTGGTTTTCCAAATAGAAAACTACAAATTTTGCCTTTGAACTTCCAAGCGCTATACAAGCACAATAAATTTTAATTTATGTACACATTTTCGACCTTAATAATAGGAAAAGTGATATAGCCACAGAAACACTAAAAAATTCATACTATGTAAGATATTAGAAGTTTGCTTTAAAAAAATTTGTTCTCTTGTCCTCAATTCCAGTTATGAAAACTTGGCAAACCTATTCTTTCGCCAACCCATTATAACTACATCAATTATCCTGCCACAATATAATTTATTTACATTTTAACTATCCAGTCCACCAAACAAACTAATTCTGCGACTGACATTATACAATAAACTTTTCCCGAGCTAAAAACAAGATTCCGTTTACATGTCTACCGGTTGTATTATAGGAACTGCAGTATTTCACGTTGGAAAATTATCAGCAAACACAATCCGCTTTGATCCTTAAACTTTAAAACTACGGAACGAATTTGAAGTTTTCTGAAGCCGGCCCGGGATCGAATGCAGTCGTAAATACGGTTGGTTTCCTTATTATCTTTTCGTCGGAATACTGATAGAGCGAATGTGACAAGCTCGGATTTGGATGATGTGGGTACGAGTACAAAGTCGGAGTGCTTACTTCCGGGGATTGAAAACGGATAAGAGAAATACATCATGTAAAAAACATGAAATGTAAAGCAAAATTTAGGTTGCAGTAATAATTACTTGAACTAAATACGAATCTCTATCCTCTTTTGTCAATAGAAAATATTTCGTAAACTTTATTTAATTGAATCTGTTTTGAAATTCTTTTTGCACTTAAATATACACTGGCGTGCAATAAAATCGCGTACATCTTCCAAATCAAGTAACAGAGTTTTTACCTATTTTTGGCTTTGTAAATTGGTATTTTGTGAATTTTGACATACTATCAAAAATTTAGGTTATAAACTGAGAATTTGATTCTTGTTACGATTTATTTAAGTATGAATTTGTTATTAAAGTATCCGGAAACAAACGTAACAGAGGTGCATTTATTTTTATAAAATAGAATTTATGAATAAAGGAAATATAAAGGTCAATATTTTATCTCTTCTCGATCAGCTTCTAATACTCGATTCAATCTTTCAGGCATAATATGAATTAAGATTTCGCTAATAATTTTCATCCTGTCTTAATTGTTCCTTATCATGATTCAAGTAAAATAGAAAGCGTGACAGCTTCTGATCTTCCATCAATACTATTTTTTTGGCACTTGTCGAATTCTTTGAATCAGAATTTATAATCCTTCGACCTGCAGTTGACCATAATGCCGGAAGGTTAGTCACAAGCACCGATCATATCAACAAGAGATAGCTAACTACGTGTAAAATTTTTGGTACACTTCCCCCTCCACAAAAATGCTGCTTTTGTGCTGAATTTGAAGATGTCGCTGATGATACTGCAGCGCCCTCTCGCGTCATTATTAACAAAAAAAAATTGAAAATCCGCGGGACATTCAAATTCAAATTGAATACTTTCTGGGGCATAAAAAGATGTTATAATTACATTCGTTACTTAGAAATCAAATATGTTGTACATCTCACCGTAAAAGTTGTGACTTCGTCAGAATTTAACGACAAAATCACAAAATTCACGACAAGTATAAAACACATTTGATTTAAAAGTACCCAAATATAATTATTACATCTCTTTACATAATTTAGGATTGAACAGAAATTTATAAATAAAAACATTGAAACGTCACTCAATTTATTATATGTATAACGAAATAATAATTAATAATAACAAAACAATTGTGTACAAATTCCAATTTTCATTGCAAAAAAGTTTCTGCATGTTTACGTATTCATAGTGTATCCAAAGAGAATAATATTGCTACTAAGGCAATTTACACAACTTCTTAACCTATGATAGAAAAATGTGTTAGGCTTTAATCAGCAATTATAGTGCATAAAAAATCTGACGAAATTATATGCTTACATCTTCAAAATTTTACAGTATTTTACATAAAGAATATGTATGTACAGCTAAGGAATCATAAAGTACAACAAGCTTTTTAATTTTAAGATAGTCATACAAACCAGATAAGTAAAAACAAATAAAAACAGATAGTAAAAGTAAGGTAAGTTGAAACTTGCCAGGTATTTGTCATCCCAGTTTGTAATTCCGAAACAACTTAATATGCTAAGAAAAACTTTAAAATACAAAGCACAACAAATAAAAAGCAGGCAGACTTTGAAGAAGTTTGATGATCCCACAGATTCTATTATGGTATTAAGCATGTATTTGTCAGTTGTTTCATTACTTTCAGGTTGCACACCACGATCAGTACTACTTCTTACTTTCAGAAAAGTTTGTAAGTTACTTAATAACTCATTACTGTCATCCTCACAATTGGTACCCCTTATACCAGTATGTGTGAGCCCATTCAGTATATGAGTTTTTAAACAACTTATAAACTGTAGACTTGTAGGATTACAGTTGTCACCACAGTACGATCTAAGACCACCAAACATATTCTCTAGAGCATCCTGATTTATGCTGCGTGTCCGTAGATGTTCCAAACCCATGGCTTTGCATTTCCTCCAGATTGCGGGCATGACTTCTAAATTAGCTAACCAGCCTTTCTGGGAGGGAGGCATTGCACCTTTATAGCCTACAAAGCGCCATTGGCCTGTGAAAAGAAAAAGAACAAATATATTACTATTTCCATAATACATATATAGTATCGAGTGATTTTTAAAAATTTTTATCAACTCTTGCCATGAGATCTGGATGGCATGTCTTAGCTTAAGTGAAAAGTACGTCATTGCACTCCTTTATGCTGTTTTACAGTAAAGCTACATGTCGTTCAAATTCCATGGCAAGAGTTGATAAAAATTTTTTAAAATCACCCTCTATAACATATTTTGAAATTCAACAAAAAAAGTAGGAAAGTTTAATTAATTTAGACTTTTAATAGAAAATTGTTATTGAAATTACGATTCTTACGCCTGAATGTCCTAATGAAAATAATATTTACATACTTATAAGTATTGACATCTGAGATCTACTCCAATAGTATTATTCTCTTTCATGACATAAGCAATTCTTGTAACTTACTGATTTTATGCTTCATTGATTCCCAAAACTGCAAATGGTTGGAAGATTCGGACACAGCAGTACGTAAATTTTTGCCTTGGTGTGGATACACGTGCATGCCATTAAAACTGTCGAACAACATATCTATTTCATTTACTAAAGTTGCAGTGCTAAAAGCACTGTTTCCCAATGAACCTACAAACCATGATAATTAGAGTAATAATTTTTTTTTGCATCTATCACTTACCTTTCGACATGTTGTAAAAGATTAAACATGCAACAAAATGGCTGAACAGTTGTGCCGCTAACGAAACTTTCATTTTAGAAAATGAAGTAGGAGCCAAATGCTGAGATGTTAGTTTTGGCACAACTCGAAAGATCATTTCCTTCCTGTCCATTTCGAAAGCATCCTTTATGACCTGTATATCACCTCTGCCAACAATGTCCTCACCAGCAAACTGCATTGGAAACTCGATAGGGTATTTTAGAAACAGGTTCCTTGTAAATTGTTTTTATTCATCTAGAAATTGAACCATAGTAAAAAGATATTTAGGTACTTGAATTATATGTATACTTACTTACTGATTACCGATGGAAACCAAAACAGGCGTACATTTTCAACTGCACCGCAAATAACACATAAATGTCGATCCATAGCAATTACTAATAAACACCACTAATTATAAACACTATTATAAACACTAATTTGCTTTTTAAAGTAACGCCGAAAATGTGATGAACACGTAAAAGAAGAAGCAACACTACAAAATGACTACAAATTCCAGAGAAAATTTGACAACATTCAAATACGAATTGCGTTCGACTGAGCGTTGCGGAAATGAGAGGAAACATGAAACAGGAAACATGAGCCAAGATGCTAAAGCGCCAAATTTAAATAAAGTGACCAGCGCCATCTTAACATTCAGCGCGAGTAAACAATACTGAAAAAGGAAATCTGTAAACAAACTACGATGTGGCTAGCGCCATCTTCAAATTCAGCACAATTCCATACCTATTCCTTGCCTTTCACCCCCTTGGCCTACATTCAAAGTGATACCGTATTTCCCATGAAGTTGGACGGGCCTGGTCACAAGTAACGAGATCTCCTCTTATTTGAGATCGATTTTACCTCAAATGATTAAAGAGGGCTTCATCTTGCTCAGGAGTTGAAATTTTTTAACGTTCCAAAGCTGCTTTTCTACTTACACTTTCTTCCTCTATCTACATCTTCTCTGTTCGTGTGAGAGGGCTTTTAGTTAGACCATAATTATCCGCCACTGCCCTTATTCGTCATGCATTTTCCAAGAGAGTATTAAAATTGATTCTGTTTGTCAGTTCGGCATTTTTATTGTTTGACACTGACATATTATAAATTAAGACCGACTTAGGGTAGGTTCCACTTAACGATCAAAATGATCAAAGTAGCGGTGGCATCGTTCCAACATAACGCTCACAACGATCAGAACAATAATAATAGACACCTGGTGCGAGGCTAGGAAAGCGATCACATCGCCCACAAAATGAACCTGGGTCGGCGTAAGACATCACACGTGACGGCGCGAATTTAAAATATGTAATTGAAAAGTTAACCTAGCATTTTGCATTTTGGACGCAGTTAAACTTAATTACTGTTTTCCGTTTTACCGTAGCAATATTCTCTTAAAAACATAAACACAACAGAATCTCTGAACAAGTTCGTGAGAAGGGCACACAAAAACCGTTCCACTTCTCTCGCCGTTAAGACCAAATAATACAAGTGGAACGACGCTACACACTCTATAGAACATAATCATTATGATCCTTAAGTGGAACCTACCCTTAGGGTGCGTTCCATATAATGCTCGCAACACTCGTAACGTTTTTCGTTGACGTTCCATTTAATGACGCTAGCGTTGAAGAGTGTTACTACGCGTACCCTGTACGAGGCTAGAATTCGTGATCGCAACGCTCTTGTTACGAAGGTGGGTCTTTGTGAGCGTTTGAAAACATAACTTTATTTTTGTTGATGTTTGTGTTATAAATGCTTTCATTCTCCATCAGAAGACGTTTCACTGTCTGAAATGTCTTCTCTTTGTCGCCGAATCAACATCACTGCAAAAGATCTTTCTCCCCTTTATAAGGTTATGTCAAACGTCAATGCTTAATTTACGTATCCGCAGGCGTTACATTTGCACTGATACGCTCACATCGAATTTTAAATGAAACTATGTTACGAGTCATCGCGAGTGTGATCTGCGTGAGCATTATCTGGAACTTACCCACTGATTACGTTCCATATAATGCTCGCAACACTCGTAACGTTCTTCGATGACGTTCCATTTAATGACGCTAGCGTTGAAGAGTGTTACTACGCGTACCCTGTACGAGGCTAGAATTCGTGATCGCAACGCTCTTGTTACGAAGGTGGGTCTTTGTGAGCGTTTGAAAACATAACCTTATTTTTGTTGATGTTTGTGTTATAAATGCTTTCATTCTCCATCAGAAGATGTTTCACTGTCTGAAATGTCTTCTCTTTGTCGCCGAATCAACATCACTGCAAGAGATCTTTCTCCTGTAACGTTTACTTTTAATTAACAAGCTTTATAAGGTTATGTCAAACGTCAATGCTTAATTTACGTATCCGCAGGCGTTACATTTGCACTGATACGCTCACATCGAATTTTAAATGGAACTATGTTACGAGTCATCGCGAGTGTGATCAGCGTGAGCATTATCTGGAACTTACCCTTAATACAACAAAAATTGGGTATACGCGATTTTTTTGCACGCCACCGTACCTACTATTTTTACATTTACAAAACTTGTTTTTGCGAATGATAAAAACGATCAAACAATAATATTCGAATGTATGTAAATATGTCTAATTAGACGCGACTGAAATCATATCAGTGGACAGGTTACAATAGAAATACATTTACACGATCTTTATCGCACGATCCCAATCGAGCCGACTGTGGTCGGCCCGATCCGGTGGACACGCGGCCTTACTTTACCAATAACGACATCTAATTATCATATTTCTTTTTTTGTGCTAAGAACTTGTTACACATGTATAATAATGTAATAATTAAACATCGCGTAATTTGAACGTTGTATTTCCTCACCAACTAATTTGAAATTTGTATTCAAATTAATTCAATAAATTCAGTTTGCAATAAATAGTGAGGCGACAATCGAAGGACAGTTATTCCATTGACTGATGTGCATAGTGTGCATAACTGTTCTCAAGTACATTCAGTAGCACTATAGAATATACAGTGTGGTGATAAAGTAACGCACGAAGCGAAAAAATACCCTTAGCGTTGACTTTTTCGAAAAACGCTCGGACAGGTCGATTTTATTTTTAAAAAAGACATCTTTTAGAACCAATTTTAATTTTATGTCAGTTACCACTTTTGCGCCGTGACGTCATCGACATTTTTTTAAATGATAACCTATTTTTTTGAAAATGTCATTTGAAAGCAACCATTTTTCTGAGTACAAAAATGTTAATGAATCACTAATGCATAAGAAAATTTTGAAGAAAAAAAATATTAAAAAATGGAAATGTGATTTTTAATCTTAATAAAATTTCAACCTATAATACTTTCTTGTAAAAACATAACAAAAAAACTTAATAAAATTACAATAAATATTGGAACGTCCTCCACCAACCATTTGACAGTGACCAGCTCGTGTGTAAACATTGTTAATTACTTTTGCGATTGTTTCACGGCTAATGTTATTCATTTCCGTCCTAATTTTGTTTTGTAAATCTTCCAAACTTTGAGATCTGTTGATGTAAACTCGACCTTTTTTGATAACCCCCTAAAAAAGTCTAGGGGAGTTAAGTCGGGTGAGCGGAAATGAATAACATTAGCCGTGAAACAATCGCAAAAGTAATTAACAATGTTTACACACGAGCTGGTCACTGTCAAATGGTTGGTGGAGGACGTTTCCAATATTTATTGTAATTTTATTAAGTTTTTTTGTTATGTTTTTACAAGAAAGTATTATAGGTTGAAATTTTATTAAAATTCAAAATCACATTTCCATTTTTCAATAAGTTTTTTCTTCAAAATTTTCTTATGCATTAGTGATTCATTAACATTTTTGTACTCAGAAAAATGGGTGCTTTCAAATGACATTTTCAAAAAAATAGGTTATCATTTAAAAAAATGTCGATGACGTCACGGTGCAAAAGTGGTAACTGACATAAAATTAAAATTGGTTCTAAAAGATGTCTTTTTTAAAAATAAAATCGACCTGTCCGAGCGTTTTTCGAAAAAGTCAACGCTAAGGGCATTTTTTCGCTTGGTGCGTTACTTTATCACCACACTGTACATTATAAAGATTATACAGATAGAATTACGATATATCCGATGTTCACCTTAAATTTTTAGAGATACGGATTCGGTTAAATTAGCAAATAGAAGAAAATAAGAAAACAGTTGCACTGCTAATTGGCCAAAAAAGTTATAAAAGCATGGTGCTTTCTTATAACTGCCAGAAGATATCACTTCTTATCATAAATTTTCTGCTTGATGGTTCCAGTTCCATTCTACGGCCCTTTTGCTATAGAGGAAGAATCCAAAGTTAGCCAAAAAATTACAGTAATGTGATGTGATGTCACATTTTAAAGAGTGCTTGATTCACGTAAAGAAAATAAAATGATGCATGGGGGTCTCAGCTTAGGTCTTTGATACTGATTACTAAAATAATTGGAAGAGTACTTCAGAGGTTCACAAATTATAATCTTTGTTTATTTTAAAAACACTTTAATGCCTATGATCATTTAACACTATGAAAGCACAAATAATATTGAGATGCACACTTGTCTAATAAATAACACTTCTATAACTTAATCGTTCTACTAATTGGCTAGCTATATACGCCGCTTTCTAAATAACACCTGTTACATAAGTTTTGGGAAAAATATAGAAGGGTATTATTTAAATTTAAGAGAACTTTATTAAGTAAACGTAACATAACAATCACCAATAAATCTTAGACTTGAACACCTGGTTGCTATATTGTTGCTAGGGGGCCTCTATTTTCAATAAGACGTAAGTTTTGTCTTACATGTCGCATCAGGGTTTGGACGCTTTCTAAGTCTACTTCTCTAATTTTTTGAAGAATTCTTTGCCGCAATTGTTGTTCATTTTGGGCTTCCCAACCATTATCATACACCTTTCTTGCCAATAGGGCCCAAAAATTTTCAATTCGCCTTGCCTGAGGGACATTTGGAGGGTTATCATTTCTGGGCACATATGGCACATGGTGGGCTTCTAACCAGTTTAGCGTATCTCTGGCATAATTCGATGTTGTAAGGTCAGGCCAAAACATGTAATCATCATTAGCATGATGCTGATTAATAGAAATAATCAATTTTGATAGGCAATTTCGGGTGTATACTTCAGCATTCACTGCCTGGCCTCTTACAGGGCCTACATAGGGCCTAGATATGCCCGCCTCAGAAATGGCGCACCACACCAAAATTTTTTCAGAAAATTTTGCTTTCTTTTTGTATCTTACGTTAATGGGACTGTCTTCAATATTATCCGTATAGAAGCCTGCATTTCCAGGAAGTTTTGCATGGTCAAAGGTAAAATATTTGTCGTCGTCCATGATTATGATCCGGTTGTCGGCGAAATGGCGACGTCTCAAAGCTCGGCAACAATCAGGGATTCTGGCCAATTGTGCGGGAGTATTACTTGGGGCATTTCTTGCGTTTTCTGTATTTTAGGCCTGTTCTTGCAATGTAACGAGAAATTGTAGCATTTGAAACACGGAAACGACGGGAAAGCTTGCGGGTAGACACTCCAATGATGTTTCTGGAACGGTTCAGTAGTCTGTTGACTTGAACTTCAGTTAACGCACGTGGACGGCCTGTTTTTGGTAGGTTTATACATGGAATTCCCTCTTCGCATTTCCGAATTGTCCGATGTATGGTACTTTTTGAAATATTTTGTCCACCAAACAAGTTTACTATATTTCGTCTAGGCAGCTGTCCAACCAGGTTGTAGATGGACCGGTGAGATGGACTTTCGCAAATCTAGCTTATATCGAAAATGACAAACGAAAATGTGAAATGTTAAACAAATTGACAGAACCCCTAGCAACATGTTTCGCCATAGTTGACTAGATATATTGGTTTTACTATGTCACAGAAAGCATTTAAATTTTTCCCAAAACTTATGTAACAGGTGTTAAAACTGATTTCAATATCCCGCCGCCCCGGGCTTATATAGTAATTAACTCTTTCTAGAATAGCGGCAACTCAACAGCGAACATTCCAGCAAATTCTACCACCATCTGGTACGCGTTTGGAAAATACTAGAATCTTGTCTGGAAAAGTGGCGCGACCGGTCTAAACATAGAATTTGCATCACGGAATGTAATAATATTTAAGGGAGTACATCAAGGAAGTTTTGCAGGTCCACTGTTATTTACAATATTCCTAAGAGATTTAAGGTGCTTACTTTTCAAGTAGATAGTTAATACAGGCATTGAATTTAAACAGAATTTTTAAGAGATTTTAAAGAAAGAAAACAGCATTTTTTTAATTTATTTTGGGTTTGACTTTCTATTTATTACAGGCAAGTCAAAAATTAAAGAGACCTTTATTTTTCAATGCATAAAACAACTGAAACACAATAAAAGGTACCTAATCAACGCACAAAAATATTTTGAAATTATGATAATAAAAAATTTAATTTTACCATATCACCAAACTGGTTAAAAGAAAATATTCTTTTAGTTTTTGTTTTTTTCTATTTTGTTTGCTTTACTTTCAAACTTGTGGTAGGCAAATGTCAAAATGCTACTGTTTCAAAAGAGCCGGTCCAAGGAACTGAATATACATTACGTTTCACATCTCTGCCTGTATGTATGTAACGTGCGTTCAAAAAAATCCGTTATCGAGAAGGCTCTGAACTTACTTTTATTTTATGACGGCACGTCGTAGCTTAGTACGTATGTTACAACCTTGAATAACTGCGAACTGTCAACAGCGTCAACAGTCAAAGGTTTTGTTTACATCTTCGGAGTTTTTGAAATAAAATAAATGTTTTATTTCATTAATTACGTTTTATTATCCATTTTGTAGAAAATCGTAAATAAATGTTTATAAAAAGTTAGGTTATGTTTCTAATAATCGCACGGTTACGACGTGTCTTTCCAAAATTTGCATTTGACATAAGCCTACTTGATAACGGTTTTTTTAACGCACTTTATATATACAAAGCCATATTGGACCGAATTACATTTCACAATTCACAAAAGCTATAGTCCTGAGATATTATTTTCCTTGATTAAATCCTGCGACGCAACCTAAATGACGTAAGCGAAAGTTTTATAAGTTTAATATTAAAACATACGCGTGTTATTTAGTTTGCTTCAAGTATTTTATGCCGTCAGTAATAAAAAGTAGAATTAAGGTGAGCTTTCATTCCACAAGTACTCACGTCACATGTGTTCGATGATGGAATATGACGGTATTAATTTGTCCTGCGTTAATTTTTAGGACGTTGACGTTTGTCGTCATTACATAGATATTGAAAAGCGGAATTAATCAGGAAAGTTTTCCTGATAACGGAGCGGAGCAATACTATTAAGGAATATTAGCCAATAATCCATTAAAAAAAAGATTGTTGATTTTAAAAAATACATAATTAAAAATCTTTGTCCAATATTTATGTATTGCTTGAAACTATGTATTTGCCAAGATAAAATCTTAATATTTCACATGATTTTTTAAAATTGGCAAAATAAAGTATCAACAAATTTATAGAATTAAAAACTAGATTTACACCAGAATAACAAAATCTTTTAACCGGACACTAAATCTCGCACTATACACTTAATGTTTCACCGTCGTTCGACAGCTTCGTCAGAAGTGAAAAATATAAATATCGTTATATTTTTCAATATAAATATCGTTATATTTTTCACTTCTGACGAAGCTGTCGAACGACGGTGAAACGTTAAATGTGTAGTGCGAGATTTAGTGTCCGGTTAAAAGATTTTGTGGTACAAATTTCATCGGACAAGAACCAACTTTAAACACCAGAATAACATCTGTAATTATAAGGCATAAATAAACATACCGGGTTCATGGATATTTACTTTTAATAGTCGAGTGTATTGCTAAATAAACAATACACGTTAAGAGAGAAGAAAATATTGGCGTATTACACTCAATACGCAAATTTACTTTATAAATAGGGGCGGTTTATGTACAGTGGTGATCATGTAAATCGAAACCGATCCAGAAGTTTGTGACCCATACTGCCAATTCAGGAGAGGAGTACGTGCTCTGCGTCAAAAGTTTTCGCCTAGCTAGTATAGCTGTTTTTGAAAATAAAATCGTGATTATAATTTAAATATCAAAACCTTTATTTAAAAATTTATAATTTCTATTCATTATTATTATTCTAGAAAAATAATAATCTACCACTGAGTAATTTATTAACTGTCTCTTTCATTACCAAAGAGAGCTAGACTCAGGGCACGTATATAATCGGACAGCTGTTAGATCTTCATTTCATGAGGTACGGTTCTACTTATTAAGATATTATTCAAAGTTATTGTATGTAATTTAAACATTTAGGTATTGGTTTGAAATTATTTAGTTTTAACATACGAAACGTATTTTGTTTATTAAGTTTGTAAATTATTATTCTGGAAATCGACCTAACTAGGTAAATATGTATATAAAAGAGCTACTGCATTTTAAAGAATAGTAGATCAAGGGAGCGAAGTGTATGATTTTTACCCGAGGTGTAGTTTGTAGCCCGAGGGTTCTACAAAACACCGAGGGGAAAAGACATTCACTCCCGAGGTGTATACTATGTCTTGCACACCCAACGATTTTAATTGAAAAACCTTAAAGTTTTTAAATTATGACATGACATTCTTATTTTACTCTTATTTTACGAACACAAAAATCACATCGGTTCTGATGATTGGCAAACCGAATATTAAATTGGCCATGTTTTTCTGCCCAAGAGAGTATTACGAAGCCGCATCACATTTGAGACAGTCGTCGAAATTGCAACTGTCATTGCTAATTATTTTGAATTTGAATAATAAGGTAATGTTTGTGGTTGTAGGTAAAGTATAGTACAAAATTCGAGTTGTAAAGCGATTACGCACTTGTGAAATTACTTGCACCCGTCGTTGCGCGGCTCGTGCGCAACTTTTCCACGCGTGAGTAATATGCTATTTACAACTCTCGTTATATAATATACTATTATTTATTTCTAACTTTCTTATACACTGTGTCCCAGAACTCGCGCCCCAGAGAGCAAGGGCAAATGCCGATAGCAATGCGAAAAACATATTCGAAAACTAAAATTGTCTAATTGAAAAGATAAGCGAGTTAAGAATAAAAAACAGTAGCCAATCCTAACAGCGAAATAGAAGATGGCCATAGGTATTGCGTAGGATTTCATTAAGTTGCTAGGATACTTAGAAATGCATTGTTGATACAAAAAAAAATGTGAAAACACTGGTCCACTTCATTGTGACACTGCTGTCAACCTTTGTAACTGTCACTTGGAAGGTTTAAGCGTAAGACTTGAGCAGATACCGCCATGTTTTCCGTCGCTGATTATAGCGAAATGATAATTATTTATTGAGAGTGTGGACGCAACGCCGGGGAGGCAGTTCTTCAGTTCAACGAGTTATGAAAGAGGATCGCCAACACCCTTTCCATTTCACAAGAGTGAAGCAACTGCAGCCGGAAGATCATCCCGCTAGAGTAGAATTCTGCCGGTGGCTACTTGAGCAAGAAGAACTCGATCCCAATTTCGTCCCCAGAATTATGTTTTCGGATGAGTCTCTTTTTGGCAGGCAAGGATGCTTCAATGCCCATAATTTGCATGTATGGTCAAATGTAAATCCGCATGCTATTTTCGAACGACTATTTCCAACACGATGGGGCACCACCACATTTTAGCCGCGATGTTCGGCAAATCTTGGACCAACAGTATCCTGGCCGATGGATTGGACGAGGTGGTCCACGAAATTGGCCTGCTCGATCACCAGATTTAAATCCTTTAGATTTTTTTCTTTGGGGGCACGTCAAAAACATTGTATATCGTGTACCTATTGAGACCAAGAAGCAGCTCAGGAACCGAATCCAAGATGCTTTTGCGGCGGTTACTCCTCAAATGGTCACGGACTCTAAATCGAGCCTTTTGAGAAGAGCACGGTTGTGTTTAGAAATGAATGGTGGACATTTTGAGCATTTAATTTAATTTTTAATACCTTTTTCCGACCAATTTTTGTTCCTATTAAAACCTCAATTGTACGTAAATACATTTGACTTTTCAGGAAATACTGTCACATTGACATTACAGTGGACCAAAACATTTTTGGAAGTTTTACAAATAACAATGTTCTACCGTCTCCTAGCATTATTTACAGTTCCTACGTTTTACCTACGCGAGAGCTCTCGGCATTGGCTACAGCTTTTTCATTCTCGTTCGAATACAGTTTAACTTAGACAATTTTTGTTTCCGAATTTGCCATCTTCATTGCTGTAGGCACGTCCGCTTATTCTCTGGGGCGCGAGTTTTGGGACACCCTGTATAAGAGATGTAAACGGTTTACTGAATCACAAGGGGAATTATAATACCATGCACGTGTAAGAGATTTAATCGCAAATTTAAAAAAAAAAAACTACTTACAGTTAAGACAAAATCTGAAATCTAACACATTTAAAAAAAAGTAGTTTAACATATCTTCAAATTCCTTCAATCTAAACAAGATCTGGGGAATTAAGAATAGTCAATAGAAATAGAAATAATAAAAAATCTCTCACAAAACACTCACAAGTTAAAAGCACTTCATGAAGTCTTAGAATAAGATCTCATAAATCTAATCTTAGAATAAGATCTTTAAAATTTCATGAAGTGCTTTTAACTGGTGAGTGTGTTCGTGTGTACTGAAGATGGCTGCGAAGCTGCCGAGATACGTATCTACGAGTAACGTATAGTCCCAAAGTTTTCGGAAAATCTTTAGATGGGTTGTATTTGTATCAAATGGCATTTAATCAAGTTGTCGCTAGAAAAGAAATGTACACAATTACTATGACAATTACTCGTTCTAATTAAGACAGTTTAGTTTTATCGATCTGATTCAGCAAAATGTCTTATAAGCTAAATATTCGTAAAGGAATTTACAATCTAGTTGGGCAAATGTCCATGCCTGATATTGTTGTAATTTATCGAGAACAAAATGTTTCTCTATTAACAATTTATCAGACCATAAAGGAATGTGAAGAGGGTATACCCTGCGTTAATTTGCCCAAAAATGATTGACCAAAAATTTTGAGCCACGTGAGGGAACAAAGACTGATTGAAGCCGTTAAAGACAGAGTTGGAGTTTGATAGAGAAAATTAACTCGAAGATTCGGTGGATGATGACTTTTTTACATTCAGAGATGAATGTAAACAATGGTTTTTATACCGACGACTTAAAAAAAAGTAAAAGAGTTTTAAAAGAGTAAAGGATCTCTCACACCAACGCGGTACGGCGGGAGCGGGAGCGGAAGCGATCGAAACGCGGGATTGAATTTTGTGGCGGGATATCTAAGCGGGATATCGCTTTCATGTAATCCTTAAAGGATCCCTCACACCAAAGCGGTACAGCGGGAGCGGAAGCGAACGCAACGCGGGATTGAATTCTGTGGCGGGATATCTAAGCGTTTGTTGTGAGGGATCCTTAAAAGGATAACTCACACCAAAGCGGTACGGCGGGAACGGAAGCGAAAGCGAACGTAACGCGGGATTGAATTCTCTGGCGGGATATCTAAATGGGATATCGCTTTCATGTAAACGCTTAGATATCCCGCCACAGAATTCAATCCCGCGTTGCATTCGCTCCCGCTCCCGCTGTACCGCTTTGGTGTAAGGGATTCTTTAACAACATCTAATTTTTTTTCCGAAAACTTTGGGACCATACGTTATAAAATAATTATGGGAAAATATCAATTTTTAATTAAGATCTGGTATAATTGAAATTTATCTCCGCCCACAATAATTTTATATCCGTATGATATCCGTAAGATCTGGTGATTTTTGAACTAATCTGGAGCTCTTTCAAAAGAAGAATTCTCACTTGTTTTCAACCAAATGTTTATTAATTTTCTATTTCATAAATGCAATAGAGGGTTCGTAAATGTTTACTTTGTTTTTCTTTGTAAATCGGCAAGAGCAAACTGAATTTACGATTATCTCAGACACGATACATTTGCGAACATATTTGTCGGTTAGTTTTCACTTAAAAATATGTTGGTAAAATATTATACAATCACCCTGTATAGTTTAACAATTCATATTATTTTTTTCTAGTTTTTTTTTTAATTTGAAATTATAGATATTCTTGATAAGATCCACGTGAAACTAAAGTCATTTCCCGACAATATTGCGCATGTAAAAAGATAACACCCGAAACATATTTATATTAGGCATAACAAAAGTAATATTATTTAATACCAGCGATAACGCTGTCAGTTAATACCGAACTCTTACGTAATAGATGATTATGTTTTCGATACGTCAGGGTTTAGTAATAACGAGAATTACTGCTTCAGTGCAATAAACATTTCGATTTTTGCAAACCACATGAATACGCTGAATGCAAACAAAATAACAGATGTATACCGGGTGTCTCGGGAGGAAAGGTCAATACTTCGTGGGGGTCTACAGTGGGTTATTATAAGTCAAAAAGTTTATATGTATAAACAGGTAGTCTTTTATGAATGATTTTTGAGATAGAGCTATTTGAAATTAAAAATATGAATACATATATCCATATTCATAAAGTTAAGTTAAGTTATAAAAGTGTTATTTGTTAGACAAGTGTTGCAGCTCGATATTTCAGGTGCTTTCATTGTGTTAAGCGTTCGTGTTTTTAAAATAAACGACGATTATAATTTGTGAACCCCGAAGTCGGAACAATATGTACATATTTAGTAATGTTAATTGAACTGTTAAAGGTATCGTTAAAGGTAATATTTTTATATCCAAAGTTAGAATTTTAATAACAGTTATTATCTCCACCTCCACCTTATATGAAGTTAAAACGGAATGAGAATACTGAGTGAGAAGAGAAAATTACAAAAAAATTTCCACTTGTATAAAAATATACGTCATCTTAAGAGTGACGTGATTTCAAACAGAATACCAACTGTTTGAGATCACGTCATTCTAGGACATTAAATCTTCTTAGCCACTCGTTATATTTTCATACTAAAATCTTTTATGGACCATCTTATGTCTCATTAAATAAAATCAGAAAATAAGTCTTTTTTCTTGTGTACAGTTAACATTTGAAATCACAAATTTTGTTATATGTATGTATGTGCACTCATCATATCCGCCAGTCAGCCTATTTATTTTGTCTTGATGCAAACCAGAAGTTCTTAAAGACACAAAAAATCGCTCAAACGATTATCCTCATTTATGAGCTTTTTGAGGACTACTCTTTTTTTAGTTACGTGTTTTCTTTAAAAAAAAATTGTGAATATTTTCGTCCTAGTAACAAAGTGATAATGGTAACGATTCTCCGTTTCAGCTCAGCACGTCATGGTTATTTTTTAAAAATTTAAATTAACTGGGATTTGTGACATGCGGTGTCGTTACGATCCAGAAATATTTCATGATAACAAAGATAATCACGCCCATAATTAGAATAATTCGCACCTGGCGACACAAACACTATCGTGTGAAATATAATTTAGGGAAAAGTGATGAGGTCAGTACTTTATATGACGTTGAAAATATCAGATATCGTGAAAAATGTTAACTTTTCGTAGGCTTTATATTCATGTCCGAAGTGCAAATTTATGTAAATGGTAATATTTATAATTTATAATTTTAAATAAATGAAATGAATAAATACATAAACGGTGTTATTAATTTATTAATTCTAGGTCGGCTTCATAAATAAAAAGCCATTAATCGCTCGATGAAAGTGCTTGCCCAGCTTTTTAAACCCTCTACCGCTCGGACTAATGCAAATTATATTGCTGAGTATTTAACCTACTTTAAATAAGGAATGGTCGGATAATTACTATAATGTGTGACGCATTATGTTGGTTAGGACAACCCTTTTTCATGCAATTAATAATCATGCCCAAAATTTTAAATAAGTTTTTTTTTTATAAGTGTAGCAACAAATATCGTTACATCTTTACTAATTTTACAGGAGACGATAAAAACCTTAATAACAGTTTACCTATTAACTACACATTGTTGTTGAATTAGATAATATAATAATACTTTTTATTATTTTGAAATGATTCATACGGTAATGACTTGACCATGTAAACTGACGGACTTGCAATAATTTCTTATTCAAATTGTCAAGTGCTGGAGTTACGATGTTTTCTAAAATGGCCTTTAATAATAGAAAACTGTAAGTCTCCGCGCTATAATTTTTTTAGTAGGTAGGTTAGTCGTTTGTTAACGAAATGGTGTCAAAATCTCAATTTTGACAAAAAGTTGACTTACGACATTTGCGACTTAGGGTAACGATATCTTATGACAATATTGAATGTTAATGACTTCATCTAATTTTTATACTTATGTATTAAATGTCAATTAATGATTTTTGTTGTATAACCTACGTCAATTATCTTTTATTGTGGAAATGTCATCTTTCAGTTTCTGAAAGTTTAAATATTTAGTAATTACTTCTTCATGTGATCAAGAATTCTTAGACTGAAACAATAGAAAACAACTTATTCGGAAAATATTTTATTCCATTTAGTTTTCTACTTGTGACCTTCCTCTCTCTATACAAGTCTTTGAACGCGTATACAAATCATCGAAAGCATGAGAAATTCCGCATCTGAAATCGTCTTTAAGTAGTCGGTCACATTATCTCTGATCGTTTCAATTGAGTCAAGACTCAAGACGTTTCCTTCCAGCACTTAAGTTTTGGAAAGTAAGCAAGCTTCATTGTTCTATATGTCGACTCGAGCTCCGAAAAAAGGAACAGACATAGAGGAAACTACACGAGACTTACGAGATTAAGTAGCTCCAGTATGAGAAAAAATCCTAATAATCATGAAAGTCTGAAATGGAAGAGAAATCACAAAAGGGGATTAGGATTCATGGAAAAATATGAAAAAAGACAAAACCGAAAGCAAAATACGGTGTATTTTTTAAAAATGCCATAAAGGTTGGCCATGAAAATTAAAACTCATGTCGTAACTTGGCATCTAACACATGCCAAAACTGGTAATTTAAAGTACATGAATTTTCTTTTCCACAGTCACCCCTTATGGCATTTTTAAAAAAACACATAGTACTAGTTTCGTATAAGAAATGATGATGTTTCAACCCACAATGTTATTTTTAACGCAGATATGTATTTCGACGGCTAAGCTTTCATCCTCTGTACGCAAATAAACACTTCATGGAATCTTTGGCCGATACAACTGAAGATATTCTCTTCACCAAACCTCTAGTGGTAAAAAAATAATACGAGTAACATTTTAGGAATATTTGAAAATATTTAGGTAAATTACAGAACTTTATTTTAAGTTAAAATTAATAATTTCTGAATTGCAAATTTCGAAACAGTTTCTAATTAAATGCATTTTCAGTTGGTTTTTGTAAAAGTACCGAATGATTTACACCTGAATGAACATCAGAGTCGCAACTTCACAAAGAATCGAATCCATTCGCTCCTGCCCTAAACGCTGTTTGCAAAGCAAACTGCATCATTAACGAAAACGATGACCTCGTTTACCTTTAAATATTAATTTGTAACATCTATGTCGCAGTTACAGAAAACGTGTTTGTTCTGGCTTGACATATTATGCCGAATTCCCATCGATTTCTGTAATAATTTTTTTTGTATTAATTGCTTCATTTCTTTTAATTTTCAATCATACCAAGGATATATTATTTCGCAATTTTTTCACCACACAATATATCATATAAAATTCAGTTGGGATATGAAAAAGAACACGAAAATCAATACATAAGAGAAAATCGCTGTCGGGGAAGCTATTCCAAGTTTCATATAAGAAAGTATGTCGTTCGAAGAGAATCCTTTTTTTTATATTACACAAAATTGTCTGCGCCTCGCCAGAGCGCGAACCAATTCGAAGTTGGTGTCATGAGGGACTCGTGAATTTTTTTACTTGCGTATATATTTATTTCGAGGCGCTCGAAATTAGGTCAGATCCGAGACTAAATTATTCAGGCGTTTTTCAGATATAAAAGAGAAAATTTAATTTTTTTTCTCGGGCAAAAAATGGATATTTTACATCTTGTCCTTAATCAATTTTTGTCATTTTACTTAGCATACAAAACAACTCCTGCCCCAGAATTTTAAATCCTGTAGGTTTTCTAAGTGGCTTTTCGTTAGAATCAAATGCAGAAGTCAATTATTAATTATATCTTGGTATTTTCTTTTCATAAATAAAGTCACAGAGCTCTATCTCTGTTGCAAAACGTTGAACTTTATATATTTGACTTGCAACTTGATTTGAACAATATTGATTACTTAAAGTAGGTTCTTGTTCGATGAAAATTGTATCACAAATTCTTTAAAACGGACACTGAAAATGCGCGCTACCACTTAACGTTTCGCTATCGTTTGACAGCTTTGTTAGAAGTGAAAAAATATAAACAAGGTTGTCAAAATAAACAAGGTTGACTATGGAAACTGAGGAAGTAAATTGATCTTTTTTTAAGTCTAAAAATTAATTTTAAACATAATATAATAAATATTTTATTTTAATAAATGTTAAAAATTGACAGGTCCTCTATCGCATGGGACTATGCATTGTAGTTTTTTCAATGTCACTCAGTATATCCTATTTAAAGAATCTAGAAAACTACAAATTATATCGTTTAAATTTGCAAAATCTGTACGTTTATTAATAGAATTCGATGACATTTTTATTTTGCACATTTGTATAGAACGTCTTTTGAAAATATTAGACTCACAATATAAAATATTAGTATTTTCAAAATCAAAATTATGGTTAATTTCTAACGAGTGTTCTACAAGCATGGAATGATTTTGATTATTTTTTTGGATATGATATTTATGTTGGTGTAGACGTTTTTTAAATTTTGGTTTGCTTCTCTTATATAACATGAATTACAATTTAAACATAAGATGCGGTCTAAACGGGAAGTTGTGGTGAAAGTTTTTGTAATTTTAGTGGTACGCGTTGACTACATGACGTAAATAAAATATTTGGGCGTAATATTTACAGGTTTTTTTGAAAGCCTCGTACTATAATAGTACACCCAACAAATAGAATAAAATTTTAAGAAAAAGAGAATTCGTATGTCACTAGTGGATGTAATACCAGAGAAACTCAACTAGAAGTGGAAGTGTTAGAAATGCGAGTAATACTAAAAATAGGTGAGCAAAGACTAAGAAAAATAAAGGGAATATAGAGAAACACGAGCACCAGATAGATCAAAATTATAACGAAGGCAATGGGAGACATACTATAACAAATTGGGTGAAAATAGAATGGTAAAATAAGTAAGAAAATGGCTTAAAATAAGAGCAGGAAGGCTGAGAAAAATAGATAGTAATCTGTAATAATACAGCGAAGTATCCCAATTAATTAGAGCCGAATAAACGTTTCTCTAAGTACGATTTTAACGATATACTATCGTGGCCTTAAAATTTCGCGTGATTCAATTTTCCGCTGTAAATATGGCTTTCTTTAACGACTTGTCAAAATAATCATTTTAAACGCCAGATTTCAAATATAATGCTAAAGTTGTAGCATTACAATCCCAAATCACGTGCTTTCTGAAAGAGAGAAGGGTTTTGCAATCGCAAAATTAGAATATGGTTGGTCGCTACTTTTATTCTGTTATTTCAGTTCTAATACTTTACTATCTTGCTGTTCTTAAAATTATAACCAAACAATCTGACTTTTTCTTAAATGTCTTTAGTGTCCAAATTGAGGAAACAGCCTGTTCTACAAAACTATAATCTAAAGAAATTCTGGCTATGTACAGTTGTCGCCTAAGAAAACTGGTACAACAAATTTGTAATGTAACAGTACTTTCTTTAGTTTTCATTAATATGTAGAAAGAGAGATACGCTACCTCATTTAAATAAATTAGAAAACAATTAATTTTCGAATAGTTAACACAAAACCTGAATGACCCATTTGAAAATATAAAATTTCATGGATTACATTTTATGAATTTTAAGTCTTGTACCAGTTTTTTTCGGTATATATTTTCGGTGTATTTGTTCGAGACATCATAACTAAATTTTAGCACCAGTTATAATTGCATTAGTACACGTACTTTTATGATATTTTAAATTTGTTCTCTTCGATATCCTTTACACAATGTCCACGATTCCCGAGGTCACAAATAGACTTTCCCTATATGCTACCATCAAACGTTTGCCTTTATTAAGGGCAATTTTCGGCAAAAATTTCAATATTGAGTTAGCTTTAATACTACGACAACTTTCAAGGAAATAATTCCGTATTTTCTCTTCTTGTACCACATGTTCTTTAATCAATATTTTTCAATAAAAAGTCCTTTGAAATGTTCACTTGAAGTTAATCCAATTGATGCTTGCAAATTCATACAAACAATTGAAATCAAAGTTATTTATTATTTTGTAGTTTAAATACTTTGGCACTTGTATTAATCGATTGCCAAAATAAATAATACCAATACTCTGAAAATTTGGCAAAACGAATGAAAATATACAGATCGACATTCAGGTGGTTTATACCCATCCCAACTAAACTTTAAAATTGTGGAATCCTCAACAAACATTCTTCGCCTGCCTCGTTGAAAATACAACTTTATTTTTTTCACTTCCTTTAAGACACTTCAAGTTTTCTTATTGCACCACGGCTAACGTTCGTTTCTAATTTTATATTTCGTTTTAAATTAGATGCAGGAAGTTATGTTGCATGTGTTTGCGATGGCATCCAGATTGATCTATACAAATTCGTTTGCATCGCGCAAGACAGGCCGTAAACAGATTGGAAGCATTTGGAAAAGAAAATATTTGTGCAGCAGTTATTTAATCAAGTTCGCTTGTTTTTCTAGCTTTTTATGCCATGTTTCTATTTTCACTGAAAGAAAATATTATTTAGGAAGAAAAGAATTTGGTTTACGAATCATATTTGCTTAAATTATTTTAGTCCAAATTCGTTGCCTGTTTTATTGCTTTAACTTTCAAGTTGAATTGCTGAACTTAAATATTTATCCTTCCTTTCTAAAATTTTGTTACTTTATGTTTTCATAAAATACAGTTTACGAATGAATTTATGAAACCACAAGAAAAGATTTTTATTCTATGTAGGATGATGATCTAGAAATATTTTTCCACCTCCGCGAATCGCCCTACTTAAAACACTATTAATATCGTAATAGAGTTTAGCAAAAATTTCGTTATACATCTTTGGCAGGTGCGTCAGAGTTTTTGCATTCATTTGATTATGATTACAGATATATCAGTGGAAAATATACAATGAGTTTGTTTGTTACTTTTAAAGAAATCTTTCACGTAATACTGGTTTTTGGTAAATTAAAAATAGATGATGTATTCGCCAATCGATAAAAAATCCGCCTAGTTGATGGATTTATGTTAAACAAAAAAAAAGATGTTAAAATCTGCAGTCAGTTTCAAAG